>JASEVX010000043.1:660000-707500 GCA_031761405.1 Serripes groenlandicus | reverse complement strand
AGTGGATACTTTGAGCGGGATAATATTCTGCTTCCACACCGAACAATGAAAGCGTGCAGGTGATGGTGATTCATAGGTTATGGGTAAACTGTTTACGAATGTTATCTATGAATGAAAATACCAATATGATTATTGTGTAGGGTTTCTTTCATATAAATTCGAAACTTATGTATTTGTTTGACTTAATAATACATAAGATTTGGAACTTGTGGACTATGTGCGACTTATTTTTCGATCCAACATGACAAATGTTTGAACAAGAAGATGGAAATTAATGTTCTTATGAATTTCAATGAATATTTCAACATACAATATTTGAACCTCTGAAGTGTTCAGAGGCTTTTGAAACTTGATCTTGTGATCTAGTTTTTGACTCCACATACATGTAATCGCGTTTATAGATTGACCTAGATTTGATGAAGATAAATATTCATAAAGATACGGATTTGATATAAAATATGTTCTCTACAGTTTCCATGAGAAATTTGAGACGAACACAGTTTATTTAAGGTAGATAACTAGTAATTTAAATGATGTCCAGTACATACACACTATAAGTCTAAGGGGACATAACTCTTTGTGTTTTAAAGCAATCTTTGTTTCACTTGCCGTCTAGCCTTTCAATATGTAGGTTAACATTTCCATACAGTTTTAATCAAATCCATCCACCAATGCCTTAAATATGGCACCGAACGGCAGACGAACGGAAGGACGGACGGACGGAAGGTAAACGACAAACATATCCCATACATATTTGCCCATGATTAACAAAGTAGTAGACAATGTCCATGCAATATTATATTGTTTAGTTAGTTGTTTTTCTTTTTATTCTGTCGTGACGTTATTACATCTTGTGCTATCTGTGGTAACTTTATATGATGTGCAAACTTTGTTATATGTTGTGGATAGTTTAAGCAGGGGGATATTCCGCCTTGACACCGGAAATTAAAGCGCGAATGTACGGAATGTGACGGTAATGTGACCCGTAACGTTGAGGCTAGATACAATTCGATAAACCGGCTAGAAACAATTCGATAAGCCTGTGTCCACTTTCTGCCGTAAATTTACACTTGGAAATCATTCTCATAAATACGCTTGCATTTTACCGGTGCGTGTTGAAGAATATCTCCTTTGCAAAATAATCCCGGGCATAGCTCATGTGAGAAAGTTTTTTTGCAGAGAAATTGTGCCGAGTACTGGTAAGAAACGCAGAAAACATGAATATGGTATATAAGTTAAAATTGATGAAAATGGCGTTAAATCCCATTCAATCAATCAACCAAATGCCTGACTTGTCAGTCTGTATGATACTGGATACTCAAAAACTCACCTTATGTTAATCAATTTCGTTTTCAAGCACCTTCACCATTAATATACATGTGTGTATAAGAGAATGCTTTAATATTGTGTCACTTTACTTCTTTTCTTATGCAGCAGAATTCAACACAGAATGTATTCCTTTGGACATTTTGAAAGAGGACATCAAAAAGTATTTCTGTGCAGTTCAGTTAAAATTGGTCAAGTTGTTTTAAAGCAGCTGTTGTTAAAATAAATGGTTACTGATGGATATTGCATGATGGATGGGGATTATCACCAAAGCTCACATTTGCTAAAACCAAATATAAATTTCAGTTAATTAATTAAATTGTATGTATTTAGCTACAGTGTCATTTTGTCCCCACTGAGATTTGAACTCAGAACTCCTGGCTAGACCAGGTGTTTTACCAGTTAAAACTATAAGGTCTCAAAATGTAGCTAAACACATTTAATTTACACTCAAGATTGTCTTCAAAGAAAGTCACAAATAGAAAATGCCTCATTTTCGTTACCAAACAAGAGGCCCAAGAGGGCCAGTATCGCTCCACGGCCATAAGGCAAAAATAAAATCTCCAAACAGCCCTGCCCCCTGGTGGCTATTTTTGTTACCAACCACCATGGCTTAAAGTAATCTTGTAGAGTGTCACCCAAGGAATGTTTCTGCAAAATTATTTGAAAATCGGCATGACACTTTCGGAGGAGAGGATATTTTAAGTTTTCACTATAGCCATATAAGGCAAAATAGCCCCACCCCCTGGCAGCCATAGTTTTCAACCAATCAACATAGCTTGAAGGAATCTGATAGAGGGTAAGCCTAGGAACATTTCTACAAAATTATATGAATATCAGTCAAACTCTTTCGGAGGAGCAGATTTTTTAAGTTTTCACTATGGTCATATAAGGCAAAATAGCCCTGCCCTCTAGCGGCCATGTTTTTCGACCAATCAACATGGCTTGAAGGAATCTGATAGAGGGTCACCCAATGAACATTTCTACAAAATTATTTGAAAATCGGCTTAACACTTTCGGAGAAGATTTTTTAAGTTTTCACTATAGCTATATAAGTCAAAATAGCGCCGCCCCCTGTTGGCCATGTTTTTCAACCAATCAACATTTCTTGAAGGAATCTAATAAAGGTTCACCCAAGGAACATTTCTACAAAATTATTTTGAAAATCGGCCTGACACTTTTGGAGGAGAAGATTTTTTAAGTTTTCTCTTTAGCCATAAATTATAGGCAAAATAGCCCCGCCCTGTGACGGCCATGTTTTTTTACCAATCAACATTGATTGAAGGAATCCGATAGAGGGTCACCCATGGAACATTTCTACAAAATTATTTGAAAATCTGCTGAACACTTTTGGAGAAGAAGATTTTTTAAGTTTTCACTATAGCTATATAAGGCAAAATAGCCCCGCCCACTGGCGACCATGTTTTTCGCCCAATCAACATTTCTTGAAGGAATCTAATAAAGGGTCACCAAAGGAACATTTCTACAAAATTATTTGAAAATCGGCCTGACACTTTCGGAGAAGAAGATTTTTTAAGTTTTCACTATTTTTTTCTTTTGGTTGACATGGAAACCAGAATTATGGATGGATAAAAACAAATTGAAGGAATTTAAGAGAGGACGTCATTGAGAGGATGCTTCCTATGAAGTTTCAACCAAATTGGCCAAGTGGTTAGGGAGAAGAAGTGGTTTAAAGGAAAAAGTTAACGCACACACAGACGACGGACAATTCGCCATGACATAAGCTCGACTGGCTTTCAGCCAGTGGAGCTAAAAAGGGGAATTCTTAATAAATCAGAGCCTGTGATAGTTTTATCGTAGTTTAAAATGCCTAACAAATGATATTTTCCTAAATATTGAATTGTTCTAATTACTGTTTAGATTTATGCAAGTTAATGCAACCATTTCCGTTATCTCATCTTTTTCCTATGTTAAACATGAGCATAAGGAGTTTTTCAAATGCAATTACAAGGGAAAAAAGAAATGCTTTTCCAGGATTAAAATTATTTAATTATTATTTGAAGAGGATCACCAAAGAAAGAATTGGGCCAAATTATTTTCAAATCAGGCCACTATTTTCATAAATTGTGCATTTCCATTGTAAAGAGGATAACCATTAATGAACATTCTAATGAAGGTTGATTGCAATGGACCAAGAGGTTTAGGAGGAAACATTGTTTAACATTTTCCCACTTGTAGATGACTTTTGAAATCACTGTGGCAAAGGGAGATAACGCTCACGGTGAGTATTTTATCCTTTTGCAAACAATTTATGAACTCCATAGTTTAGTTTTTATCCATGGAAATTTTCCATATTTTGGCCTGTCTGTTTTCAATGATGTTTGTGGGAAAGGTTTAGAAATTACAGATTAGGAATGTCACTCATTACATCACATGATGCAAAACGATAAGCCGCTGGACATGGAGGTGATCAAAATAGCTGACCTTGAGCATTTTGTACTCAGGTGAACAAACAAGAGGGCCATGATGGCCCTGGATCGCTCACCTGATTTTTTTTTCAATTTAACTACATAAGCCCCGCCCCCTGGCGGCCATAGTTTCCGACCAATCAACTTGGCTTGAAGGAATCTGATAGAGGGTCACCCTATAAACATTTCTACAAAATTATTTGAAAATCAGCCTGAGACTTTTGGAGGAGAAGATTTTTTAAGTTTTCACTAAAGCCATATATGGCAAAATAGCCCTGTCCACTGGCGGCCATGTTATTCGACCAATCAACATTGCTTGAAGGAATCTGAAAGTGGGTCACTTAAGGAACATTTCTACAAAATTATTTGAAAATCGGCCTGACACTTTCGGAGAAGAAGATTTTTTAAGTTTTCACTATAGCCATATAAGGAAAAATAGCCCCGCCCGCCCTGGTGGCAATGTTTTTCGACCAGTCAATATGGCTTGAAGGAATCTGAAAGTGGGTCACTTAAGGAACATTTCTGCAAAATTATTTGAAAATCGGCCTGACACTTTCGGAGAAGAAGATTTTTTAAGTTTTCACTATAGCCAAATAAGGCAAAATAGACCCGCACCCCTCTGGCGGCCATGTTTTTCGACCAATCAACACGGCTTGAAGGAATCTGAAAGTGGGTCACTTAAGGAACATTTCTACAAAATTATTTGAAAATCGGCCTGACACTTTCGGAGAAGAAGATTTTTTAAGTTTTCACTATAGCCATATAAGGAAAAATAGCCCCGCCCGCCCTGGTGGCAATGTTTTTCGACCAGTCAATATGGCTTGAAGGAATCTGAAAGTGGGTCACTTAAGGAACATTTCTGCAAAATTATTTGAAAATCGGCCTGACACTTTCGGAGAAGAAGATTTTTTAAGTTTTCACTATAGCCAAATAAGGCAAAATAGACCCGCACCCCTCTGGCGGCCATGTTTTTCGACCAATCAACACGGCTTGAAGGAATCTGATAGAGGGTCATCCAAGGAACATTTCTACAAAAATTATTTGAAAATCGGCCTGACACTTTCGGAGGAGAAGATTTTGTAAGTTTTCACTATAGCCATATAAGGAAAAATAGCCCCGCCCCCCCTGGTGGCCATGTTTTTCGACCAATCAATATGGCTTGAAGGAATCTGAAAGTGGGTCACTTAAGGAACATTTCTGCAAAATTATTTGAAAATCGGCCTGACACTTTCGGAGAAGAAGATTTTTTAAGTTTTCACTATAGCCATATAAGGCAAAATAGCCCCGCACCCCTCTGGCGGCCATGTTTTTCGACCAATCAACACGGCTTGAAGGAATCTGATAGAGGGTCATCCAAGGAACATTTCTGCAAAATTATTTGAAAATCGGCCTGACACTTTCGGAGGAGAAGATTTTTTAAGTTTTCACTATAGCCATATAAGGCAAAATAGCCCCGCCCCCCTGGCGGCCATGTTTTTCGACCAATCAATATGGCTTGAAGTAATCTGATAGAGGGTCTTCCAAGGAACATTTCTACAAAATTATTTGAAAATTCGCCAACCAGTTTGGGAGAAGAAGAATTTTGAAGTTTTTTTCATTTCGTTGCCATGGAAACCATAATTCTGCATCGATCCCAAAAATTTGATGGAAATCTGGTGAGGTCATTGAGAGGATGCTTTCTGTGAAGTTTCATTGACCCACTGGTTACTGAGGAGGAGAAGTTGACACACGACGCACGCCGGACAAAAGGCCATCACAATAACTCACCTTGAGCAAAGCTCAGGTAAGCTAAAAACAAATAAAACGCCCCATTGAAAGAAAGGTCAGAATAAGCTTTACACCTATAGTTTGAAACAAACAACTAAAGTTTAAACATATTGAGCAATTATTTCAACTTTTATTAATAATTTTACTTTCTAGAGATTATCCATATATTTTGCTTAGACAAACAAGTGAGAACTATAGCATAAAATTCTTTTTAAGGTATTTCAAAACGATGCAGTTTCAGTTTAGACAGCTCATAATGAGCTGTCTCATAATGAGCTGTCTCATTTGATTCTGCATTGTTCCTCTTAGTATTTAAAAAAATATCCTGTCAGTGTGCAGAAAGTGTTGATCCAGAATTAGAAATTAAGACTGCTCTGTTTATAATAATGAATTTGATTAAAGATTCAATTACGCCAAATACATCCCCTGACATGCTGATCTGCACCCAAATGGTCCCTAAAACAAGAGGCCCATGAGGGCCTATGCTCTACTGGTATGGTTCTTTGGTCATTTTTAATCCAGAGCATGTATGTATGGTGAAGATCGGATAGTAAATGGAGGCTCTTTTGTGTTCACAAGCTGTATTATAGCAATTTTTACAATTTCATGGGCCATAATCCAGTCTTGCATGGGCGGATCTAGCTGGTTTTCAAAAGGAACCAACCTCTCATCAATATTTAACTACTATCTAAGTTTGGTGAAGATCAGATAGTAAATGGAGCCTCTATTGTGTTCACAAGCTCTTTTATAGCAATTTTGACCATTTTAAGGGCCATAATCCAGTCATGCATGGGCGGATCTGGCTGGTTTTCGAAAGGAACCGAGCTCTCATGGATATCTAACTACTGTATAAGTTTGGTTGAGATACAATCAAACGTGAAGACTGTATCGTGTTAACAAGCTCTTTTATAGCAATTTTGACCATTTCAAGGGCAATAATCCAGTCATGCATGGGCGGATCTGGCTGGTTTTTAAAAGGAACCGAGCTCTCATGGATATCTAACTACTGTATAAGTTTGGTTGAGATACACTCAAACGTGAAGACTGTATCGTGTTAACAAGCTCTTTTATAGCAATTTTGACCATTTCAAGGGCCATAATCCAGTCATGCATGAGCGGATCTGGCTGACTTTCGAAAGGAACCGAGCTCTCATGAATATCTAACTACTGTATAAGTTTGGCTAAGATACAATCAAAAGTAAAGACTGTATCATGTTAACAAGCTCTTTTATAGCAATTTTGACCATTTCAAGGGCCATAATCCAGTCATGCATGAGCGGATCTGGCTGATTTTTTAAAAGGAACCGAGCTCTCATCAATATCTAACTACTGTATAAGTTTGGTTGAGATACAATCAAAAGTGAAGACTGTATCGTGTTAACAAGCTCTTTTATAGCAATTTTGACCATTTCAAGGGCCATTATCCAGTTATGCATGGGTGGATCTAACTGGTTTTCGAGAGGAACCGAGCTCTCATGAATATCTAACTACTGTTTCAGTTTGGTTGAGATACAATCAAAAGTGAAGACTGTATCGTGTTAACAAGCTCTTTTATAGCAATTTTGACCATTTCAAGGGCCATAATCCAGTCATGCATGGGCGGATCTGGGTTTTTGAAAGGAACTGAGCTCTCATGGATATCTAACTGCTGTATAAGTTTGGTTGAGATACAATCAGAAGTGCAGACTGTATCGTGTTAACAAGAAATTGTTTACGGACGGATGGACGCACGGACAAATCGCCACGACATAAGCCCTTCTGGCAGTAGAGCTAAAAACCTTTACTTGCCCTTGTTTGCGTAGGAAGGAGTGTATACCATCCCCAGAATGCATTGAATATGTGACCTTGAGTTTAAGATCATTGTAAATGTGTATATTATGCACTGAAAATTATTGATTTGATCACTTTTAGTATATTAATTGACATTGTTTGAATGTGAAAGTAGAGAATGCTAAACACAGGTTTTGTCCGGACTGGATGTGGTCCAAAATGACGGTAAGTAACCATTTTCACCCGGTGAATTCTTTCTTGCATAATGCATGACCCCCAATTTTTCTTGTTAACAAGATTTCCCTTCAATGTGGCCAAGTGACCTAGTTTCTGACCCAATATGACCCATATTCGAACTGGACTTACAAACATTCTTACGATAATGCCATTGATACCTGATTGCGGACACCTGTACAGCGCAATCGGGTTGCCCGGTTGAGGAAGAGGTTGGCGTTTTAAATGAGTAATTTGTGATTTTTCACTTTAGCTATATAAGCCCCGTCCCCTTGTGGTCATATTTTCCCACCAATCAACTTAGCTTGAAGGAATCTGACAGAGGGTTACCCTAAAAACATTTTTTTTGAAAATCGGCCCAACACTTTCGGAGAAGAAGATTTTTTAAGTTTTCACTATAGCCATATAAGGAGAAATAGCCCCGCCCCCGTGGTGACATGTTTTTCGACCAATCAACATGGCTTGAAGGAATCTGATAGAAGGTCATCCAAGGAACATTTTTACAAAATTATCTGAAAATCGGCCTGACACTTTGGGAGAAGAAGATTTTTAAAGTTTTCACTATAGCCATATAATGCAAAATGGCACCGCCCCCCTGGTGGCCACATTTTTCCACCAATCAACATGGCTTGAAGGAATATGATAGAGGGTCATCCAGGAAACATTTCTAAAAAAAAAATTGAAAAGCGGCCTGACACTTTCGGAGGAGAAGATTTTTTAAGTTTTCACTATAGCCATATATGGCAAAATAGCCCTGCCAACTGGCGGCCATGTTTTTCGACCAATCAACATGGCTTGAAGGAATCTGATAGAGGGTCATCCAAGGAACATTTCTTCAAAATAATTTGAAAATCTGCCAACCAGTTAGGGAGAAGAAGAATTTTGAAGTTTTTTTCATTTTGTTGCCATGGAAACCAGAATTCTGCATGGATCCCAAAAATTTGAAGGAAATCCGGTGAGGTCATTGAGGGGATGCTTTCGTTGAAGTTTCATCACAATTGACCAACTGGTTACTGAGGACAAGTTGACGTACGACGGACGCCGGCCAAAAGGCGATCACAATAACTCGCCTTGAGCAAAGCTCAGGTGAGCTAAAAACAACAGTTTTGGTAGAACAGACAGTATATACCAGTGTTTAGATGCAGGTCAGGTTATGGGCAGTCTGAAGATTGTAATGCTGAATAATTGTAGTGTCACATGTAGTAGACAGTACAGTTATGGTTGAAATGCTGTGTCACAAAAAGTTTGTCAATTTTCTTGATAAATTGACACTATTTTCGTTATCCATTTATCTATATCTAAATGTTTTGATCATGATTTTGAATCCTTAGTATCTAGAGAAGTGTCACAAATTCCGTAAATTAGTATTATATTTTGTCAATAAGCAAGAATATGGTACAGTTTGAAATCCTGTTCAGTATTTAAGCAGAGTTAGCATTTCAATGGTATCCAGATTAGTTTATGATCTGAGTAATAGGTTTCACAAGTTCCTGCAGCACCGTCTTAATTCGCAAAATTTGTAAAAATTAAGTCAATGGTAGAGTTGTAATCATTTATTGGCTGCTGAATTAGATATCTGATGTTGAGTTTGTCTACTAACGCAAAACGTGTTTATAAAAACGGTAATAATTTGTCGAAAACAAAAGTGACTGTAACGGACTTTGTTATCAACTTGGCTTCAGATGATTTAATAATATTTAAGTTTTGAAGCAAAAGATAATTAAGGAAATATGAATTTTCGGATTTTTTTTAAGTCTAAACAAGAGTTGTCGGAGGACAATATAGCTCGCCTATCAGGGATATCGTCTATCAGGGCCTACTTCAGAACAGTTATAGCATGGGTAAAAAGTCCAAAATCCAAAAGTTGAATAATTCAGTTGAAATTGAATTTACAAAAAGAAGGACAAGAAGTACGTGTAATTAAATGTCTCACCGTGTCCCCTGCTTTTACTATCAATGCAAGTGTAAAAGACAAAAAGTAAACAAAACTCTAACATTGAGCTAAACACAATTGTTGTCAAAAATACAAGAAATTTAAAAAAAAAATTGAGTTGAACACAAAGTTGTAATTAATCCAACAAAATATGAAGAAGCTATGCCCAATTCTCAAAATCCAGTAAAAACCAAATATTTTACCCAAAAAAATATGAAAGCCCAAGAACCAGTACTTATTGAGAAAAAAAAAATTGAAACTTTAACGTTGAGCTAAACGCAAAATTGAAAAATACAAGAAAAGAAAAAGAAAAAAATCCAAATGTTTGAAAAAAATCCATTCCAGAGTTATGGGACTTGACATACAAGTTCATCTAATGACCCTGAATAAGTGAGTGAAGTTTCGAAGCAACAGCATACACAGTGTCTGAGTAAAGGCCTTGCATGCAAAGGTTTGACCAAAATTCTAAGTCCAAAAAGGGGCACAATTCAGTCAAAAACCATTCCAGAGTTAAGGGACTTGCCATACAAGGTCATCTAACGACTCTGAATAAATGTGTGAAGTTTCAAAGCAATAGCATACACAGTGTCTGATAAAAGGCCTTGCATGCAAAGGTTTGACCAAAATTCTAAGTCCAAAAAGGGGCACAGTTCAGTAAAAATCCATTCCAGAGTAATGGGACTTGACATACAAGGTCACCTAATGACCCTGAATAAGTGTGTGAAGTTTCAAAGCAACAGCATACACAGTGTCTGAGAAAAGGCCTTGCATGCAAAGGTTTGACCAAGCTGGCAACGCGTACGCCAAGGCCAACGCGGACGCCGGGGTGATTACATAAGCTCCCCTATTTCTTCGAAAAGGTGAGCTAAAAAGGGAAATAATATGTCAAAATAACAGTCACATTTATGGAACTTGGCATGTGATGTTGTCTTATGATACTCAACACAAATATAAATTTTCAAAAAAATATCTGTAACAGTTCTAGAGATATTGAAGGAAATGTGAATTTTGGAACGTTTTTAAGTCTAAAAAGGGGCATAACTCTAAGAAATAGGTACGGAGTTACCTCCTTTTTGGGCTTACACAATATCAAGTGCTGGTGATTATTTCTTCCAAGTTTGGCATCAAACGGTGTAGGAGGAGTAGGCCGGACAAAAAACAGACGGACAGACGGACAGACGAACAGACAATGCTTTGCCATAATACGTACCGTTTTTTCAAAATGGGCGTATAAAAATTAGGTGGTACGAAAAACTTAACCAAACAAGAGGGCCATGATGGCCCTGGATCGCTCACCTAAATTATACAATGTACTGTTATGCAAAACACATCAAGACAATTATTCTGAATGCAACCTCCAGTGTTAACAAGATTTTCTTTTATTAGGCCTAGTGATCTATATTTTTTTTCCTGATATGACCCATATTCCAACATGGACTAGATATCATCAAGACAACATATTGACAAATTTTCAACTTACTCAAAGTAAAAATGCGGCCTCCGGAGTTTGAACAATATTTCAAGATGCTGCGGAAAATTTCAAGCTGGCGTAGCAAAACATGCGGCTTCTACAGAGGTAACAAGATTTTCCCTCAATTTGGCCTAGTGACCTAGTTTCTGACCCAATATGACCCATATTTAAACTTGACCTACATATCATCAAGACAAACATTCTGATAAAGTTTCAACATGCTCAAGTTTAAAATGTGGCCTCTTCGAGTGTTAACTAGATTACCCTTCAATTTGGCCTAGTGACCTAGTTTTTGACCCAGCATGACCTGTATTTGAACTTGAACTAGATATCATTCAGCTCAACATCCTGATGCTGAAGCAAAAAATGCGGCCTCTGGAGTGTTAACAAGATTTTCCTTCAATTTGACCTAGTGACTTACTGTTTGACCCGACATGACCCATGTTCGAACTTGACCTACATATCATAAAAACAAACATTCTGATAAAGTTTCAACATGTTCAAGTTGAAAATGTGGCCTCCAGAGTGTTAACAAGATTTCCCTTCAATTTGACCTAGTGACCTAGTTTTTGACCTCATATGGCCCAGTTTCGAACTTGTCCAAGATTTAATGGAGATGAATGTTATGATAAACTTTCATGAAGATTGAATGCAAATTGTAGCCTGGAGAGTGTTAAAAAGCTCAAATGTTGACGACGCACGACAGATGGACGCCGGACAAAATGTTATCACAATAGCTCACCTTGCACTTCGTGCATAGGTAAGCTAAAAAGTCGAAAAGGGCCATAAATCTTACAAAAACCTTGACAGAGTTGTGTACTCTTGTCTGTTGATGGAGGTTATAATGGTGAACAAGTGTTGTAAGTTTCAAAGCAATATCTTTCATGTTTTTGAAAAAAAAGTGAATTGGTACAAAAAACTTAACCAAAATTTGAAGTCGAAAAAGGGCCATTATTCTTACAAAAACAATGACAGAGTTATATATTCTTGTCTTTTGATGAAAGTAATGATGATGAACAGGAGTTGTAAGTTTCAAAGCAATATCTCGAATGGTTTTGTAAAAAGTGAATTGCCATTATTGGTACAAAAAACTTAACCAAAATTCTAAGTTGAAAAAGGGCCATAATTCTTACAAAAACCTTGACAGAGTTATGTACTCTTGTCTGTTGATGGAAGTAATGATGATGATTAAGTGCTGTAAGTTTCAAAGAAATATCTGTAATGGTTTTGACAAACAAGAGGGCCATGAATCGGCCCTGGATCGCTCACCTGATCTATTTTTTTCACTCTAGCTATATAAGCCCTGCCCCCTGGCGGCCATAGTTTCCGACCAATAAACTTGACTTGATTGAATCTGATAGAGGGTCACCCTAGGATCATTTCTACAAAAGTATTTGAAAATCAGTCTGACACTTTTGGAGGAGAAGAATTTTTAAGTTTTCACTATAGCCATATAATGCAAAATAGCCCCACCCACCCTGGCGGCCATGTTTTGGACCAATCAACATGGCTTGAATGAATCTGATAGAGGGTCATCCAAGGATCATTTCTACAAAATAATTGGAAAATTGTCTTGACACTTTTGGAGGAGAAGATTTTTTAAGTTTTCACTATAGCCATATAATGCAAAATAGCCCCACCCGCCCTGGCGGCCATGTTTTTGGACCAATCAACATGGCTTGAAGGAATCTGATAGAGGGTCATCCAAGGAACATTTCTACACAATTATTTGAAAATCTGCCTGCCAGTTTGAGAGGAGAAGAATTTTGAAGTTTTTTTCATTTCGTTGCCATGGAAACCAGAATTCTGCATGGATCCCAAAAATTTGAAGGAAATCTGGTGAGGTCATAGAGAGGATGCTTTCTATGTCTCATCCCAATTGACCCACTGGTTACTGAGGAGAAAAGGTTGACGGACGACGGACGACGGACAAAAGGCGATCACAATAACTCACCTTGAGCAAAGCTCAGGTGAGCTAAAAAGTGAATTGGTACAAAAACCTGAACCAAGTTGTGACGAGCTAAAACAAGAGGGCCATGATGGCCCTGGAATCGCTCACCTGATTTTTTTTTTTAATTAGCTATATAAGCCCCGCCATCTGGCGGGCATAGTTTCCAACCAATCAACTTGGCTTTAAGGAATCTGATAGAGGGTCACCCTAGGAACATTTCTACAAAATTATTCGAAAATCGGCCTGACACTTTTGGAGGAGAAGATTTTTTAAGTTTTCACTATAGCAATAAAAGGCAAAATAGCCCCGCCCCCTGGCGGCCATGTTTTTTGACCAATCAACATGGCTTGAAGGAATCTGATAGAGGGTCATCCAAGGAACATTTCTACAAAATTATTTGAAAATCGGCCTGACACTTTTGGAGAAGAAGATTTTTTAAGTTTGCACTATAGCTATATAAGGCAAAATAGCCCCCCCCCCTGGCGGCCATGATTTTCGACCAATCAACATGGCTTAAAGGAATCTGATAGAGGGTCATCCAAGGAATATTTCTACAAAATTATTTGAAAATCGGCCTGACACTTTTGGAGGAGAAGATTTTTTAAATGTTCACTATAGCCATATAAGGCAAAATAGCCCCGCCCCCCTGGCGGCCATGTTTTTCGACCAATCAACATGGCTTCAAGGAATCTGATAGAGAGTCACACAAGGAACATTTCTACAAAATAAGTTCAAAATCTGCCAACCAGTTTGGGAGAAGTAGAATTTTGAAGTTTTTTTCGTTTCGTTGCCATGGAAACCAGAATTCTGCATGGATCCCAAAAATTTGAAGGAATTCTGGTGAGGTCATTGAGAGGATGCTTTCTGTGAAGTTTCATCCCAATTGACCCACCGGTTACTGAGGAGAAGATGTTGAAGATTTTTTAAGTTTGCACTATAACCATAAAAGTCAAAATAGCCCCGCCCCCTGGCGGCCATGTTTTTGACCAATCAACATGGCTTGAAGGAATCTGATAGAGGGTCACCCAAGGAACATTTCTACAAATTTATTTGAAAATCGGCCTGACACTTTTGGAGAAGAAGATTTTTTAAGTTTGCACTATATCCATATAAGGAAAAATAGCCCCGCCCCCCCTGGCGGCCATGTTTTTCGACCAATCAACATGGCTTGAAGGAATCTGATAGAGGGTCACCCAAGGAACATTTCAACAAAATTATTTGAAAATCGGCTTGACACTTTCGGAGGAGAAGATTTTTTAAGAATTTTGAAGTTTTTTTCCTTTCGTTGCCATGGAAACCAGAATTCTGCATGGATCCCGAAAATGTTAAGGAATTCTGGTGAGGACATTGAGAGGATGCTTTCTGTGAAGTTTCATCCCAGTTGACCTACCGGTTACAGAGGAGAAAATGTTGACGGACGACGGACGACAGACGACGGACGACGGACGCCGGACGACGGACGCCGGACGACGGACGCCGGACATAGGGCAATCACAATAACTCACCTTGAGCACTTCGTGCACAGGTGAGCTAAAAATTCAAATTTTGTCATCTTGCCCCTTTTCTAATGCTTCCTGAATCCCATGATTTTCATCCAATCAGTATTGCTTGAACATCGTTTCTAGAGGGTCACCCAAGGAACATTTCTACTAAATTACATTGGAATCTGAGAAGATTTTTAAAGTTTGGGCATTTTGCCCCCTTTCTTATGCCGCAGCAACCAAAGTTCTGAATGGAATTTAAATCTTAAAACAATTTTAAAAGAGTTTCACAACATAAACATTCCTGTGAAGTTTGGTTGAAATTGGTCATGTGGTTAAGGAGATGCTGTTTAAAACTAAAAGTTAACAACAGACGAACGACGTACAGAGAGTGATCAGGAAAGATCACCTGGAGCCTTTGGCTCAGGCGATATAAAAATACGAAGTTATCCCCTCGTTAGTGGGATGCTTTATTTAAGAGTCACAGACTGTGTTATATCTGGACACTGCACTCTAAATACTCCTTGTTAAAAAGATATTTACAGAAGCTAGTTTATATACTATGCAAATAGTTCTCATTTGAAAAACCTCAAATCTGTCCTAAATGCACGCTATTGACGGAACGCCCGGTTGCCCATCTTATACTTCACTGCATTTGCAACAACAGTATTAGGTATTGTTTGTGGAAGTCGGTCATTGGCGTTACAGGTCTTGCAGTATTCAATGAACTAAAATCTCAATCCCCTGTTTCACAGGTGGTAGATCTGTTAGGTGGACTGTCCCATTATAGTATAGCCTCTCAAAACTCCACATTTCTAGTGTAGTTATATTAACATTTATGTCAGACATACTACTCATTCATTCCTTCACACAATGCTACTTCATTTAATTGTATTCTGTATGAGTCACTCATTCATCCACCCAGCCGTCCATCTACATATCCATCAATCCATCCATTTATCCATGCATTCACTTATCCATCTATTCACCCATCCTCATATATCCATCCATTCATATGCAGTGTGAATTCTCGTCAACATGTTTCAGACGAGAATTCCAACTATGTATAACTTATTTATATTATACCTGGAAAACGAAATTTATCATATCATATATCTAGCCGTGCAATCAAAAATATTTACTTTAAATTCGAAAAAATATCTTTGAATTTGTGTGTATGACTGACTATAGTATACATTGTGTAATATGTAATTGTAATTATGATTATCCATCTTAATTGTTATGTGCTTGTTCTTTTGTGTTATGATATGTGATTCTTTCTGATGTTGTTTGAACCCTTTCCCTCATCTAGACGACTTTTGACCCATTAGCAATAGTAGGCATTATAGAGCATTGTGACAATATGTGAAATTGCTCGTAGTGAACAATTTTGCCTTTAATCACAATGTTTTCAACGCCGTCTTAAGATATAGCCTGTAGTTTTCGTAAATGATGCATTCTTATCTTTAGGTCCTTAAACCATCGATCTGCAGAGTGATTTCTCGTCATCTTGTCTCGGAGGAAGCTCAAATTCTGCATTACTTCGTCTTATTACTTCTGGAATGCGGGTTATATTATATTTAGACCTGCAATCAGAAATATTTTCTTTTCATTAGTTGGTATTTTTGTATGTATACTGTAATTGTCCATATTCATTGTCTTAATTTGTGCTTGTATTTTTTGGGATTTGCTAGGTATCCCTTATTGTCAGGCTTTTCCGTCTGTCTGTGTGTGTGTGTGTGTCTGTCCAGGTTTTTTTAGCGACGCTCCACAGGCAAAACCAACGGGCCGATTTCAATGAACTTGATGAATAGGTGCCAAAACAGCTAAGGGTGTGCACGTTTGAGTTTCGTTTCTAACGACCCACCTGTTGCTATGCAGCTAGCAAAAAAACGCGTTTTAAGAACAAAAAAAAAAATTCTATCTTCTGCTACAGTTTTTAATCTGGAGAGCTGAAACTTCCGTTATAGGATCTTTGAAAATCGGCCTGACGCTTTTGGAGGAGAAGATTTTATAAGTTTTAAGTTTTCACTATAGCCATATAATACAAAATAGTCCAGCCCACTGGCGCCCATGTTTTTCGACCAATCAACATGGCTTGAAGGAATCTGAAAGTGGGTCACTTAAGGAACATTTCTACAACATTATTTGAAAATCGGCCTGACACTTTCAGAGTAGAAGATTTTTTAAGTTTTCACTATAGCCATATAAGGCAAGATAGCCCCGCCCCCCTGGCGGCCCTGTTTTT
Organism: Serripes groenlandicus; assembly: GCA_031761405.1. Taxonomy (NCBI): domain Eukaryota; kingdom Metazoa; phylum Mollusca; class Bivalvia; order Cardiida; family Cardiidae; genus Serripes; species Serripes groenlandicus. The sequence continues at coordinate 690,890 of JASEVX010000043.1, read as the reverse complement.
CGACCAATCAACATGGCTTGAAGGAATCTGATAGAGGGTCATCCAAGGAACATTTCTACACAGTAATTTGAAAATCTGCCTGACACTTTTAGGAGAAGATTTTTTAAGTTTTCACTATAGCCATATAAGGCAAAATAGCCCCGCCCCCTTAGCGGCCATGTTTTTTGACCAATCAACATGGCCTGAAGGAATCTGATAGTGGGTCACTTAAGGAATATTTCTACAAAATTATTTGAAAATCGGCCTGACACTTTCGGAGGAGAAGATTTTTTAAATTTTCACTATAGCCATATAAGGCAAAATAGCCCCGCCCCCCCCCCCCCCTGGCGTCCATATTTTTCAACCAATCAACATGGCTTAAAGGAATCTGATAGAGGGTTATCCAAGAAACATTTCTACAAAATTATTTGAAAATCTGCCAACCAGTTTGGGAGAAGAAGAATTTTTCATTTCGTTGCCATGGAAACCAGAATTCTGCATGGATCCCACAAATTTGAAGGAAATCTGGTGAGGTCATTGAGGGGATGCTTTCTGTGAAGATTCATCCCAATTGACCCACTGGTTACTGAGGAGAAGAAGCTGACGCACGACGGCCCACGCACGACGGACGCCGGACAAAAGGCGATCACAATAACTCACCTTGAGCAAAGCTCAGGTGAGCTAATAACTTATCCATTATGATTTTTGATTTAAGACATCTTCCAAACAAGAGGGCCATGATGGCCCTGGATCGCTCACCTTAATTATACAATGTACTGCAATGCAAAACACATCAAGACAATTATTCTGAATGCATCCTCCACAGTGTTAACAATATTTTCCTTCATTTGGCCTAGTGATCTATATTTTTTTACCTGATATGACCCATATTCCTACATGGACTAGATATCATTAAGACAACATTCTGACAAAGTTTCAACTTGCTCAAAGTAAAAATGCGGCCTCCGGAGTTTGAACAATATTTTCCTTTATTGACCTAGTTTCTGATCCAATATGACCCATATTCGAACTTGACCTAGATATAATTCAGACAAACATTCTGACCAAATTTCAAGCTGCTGAAGCAAAAAATGTGGCATCCAAAGTGTTCACAAGATTTTCCTTCAATTTGATCTAGTGACCTAGTTTTTGACCCGGCATGACCCATATTCGAACTTGGCCTAAATATCATTCAGCTCAACATTCTGAACAAATTTCAAGCCGCTGAAGCAAAACATGCGGCTTCTACAGAGCTAACAAGATTTTCTCTTAATTTGGCCTTGTGACCTAGTTTCTGATCCAATATGGCCCATATTTAAACTTGACCTAGATATCTTTAAGACAAACATTCTGACAAAATTTCAAGCTGCTGAAGCAAAAAATAAGGCATCCAAAGTGTTAACAAGATTTTCCTTCAATTTGGCCTAGTGATCTAGTTTTTGACCCGGCATGACCCATATTCGAACTTGGCCTAGATATCATTCAGCTCAACATTCTGAACCAATTTCAAGCCGCTGAAGCAAAATATGCAGCTTCTACAGAGTTAACAAGATTTTCCCTCAATTTGGCCTAGTGACCTAGTTTCTGACCCAATATGACCCATATTTAAACTTGACCTAGATATCTTTAAGACAAACATTCTGACCAAAGTTCAAGTTGCTGAAGCAAAAAATGCGGCATCCAAAGTGTTAACAAGATTTTCCTTCAATTTGACCTAGTGACCTACTTCTTGACCCGACGTGACCCATGTTCGAACTTGACCTAGATATTTTTAAGACAAACATTCTGACAAAATTTCAAACTGCTTAAGCAAAAATTGCGGCCTCTGGAGTGTTAACAAGATTTTCCTTCAATTTGGCCTAGTGACCTACTTCTTGACCCGACGTGACCCATGTTCGAACTTGACCTATATATCATTAAGACAAACATTCTGATAAAGTTTCAACATGCTCAAGTTGAAAATGTGGCCTCCAGAGTGTTAACAAGATTTCGCTTCAATTTGACCTAGTGACCTCGTTTTTGACCTCATATGGCCCAGTTTCGAACTTGTCCAAGATTTTATGGAGATGAACGTTCTGATAAACTTTCATGAAGATTGGATGCAAAATGTAGCCTGTAGAGTGTTAACAAGCTCAAATGTTGACGACGCACGACGCACGACGCACGACGGACGGACGCCGGACAAAATGTGATCCCAATAGCTCACCTTGCACTTCGTGCATAGGTGAGCTAAAAAAAGTGCACCAAAAACTCCCATGACATATCAATATTTTAAAGTCATTTTTTATTATTGATTCTTTGCACATTAATGGAAAATGATCAAACGAATAAAAAAATAAATAAAGAAATAACACAATCTTTATTTAAAATGCAATTTTTATAACTTTGAAATTTGATGTTGCTAATGTCACATTTTGACGGAATTTTGACAGACTTTTGTGACATTAGCAACAAATAAAAATTGGGAAAAAGCAAGCATAGACTGAAGATAATATAATGTTATCTGGATACCTGAATTCTTCTTATTGAATGGATAAAGAATATACAAAAAACATATTCAGAGAATCTTTGCAGAAAAAGTAACATACATTTTACGATGTTGCCAATGTCATTTTTTGACGGAACAATATGTTGCTAATGTCATTTTTTGACGGAACAATACGTTGCTAATGTCACATTTTGACGGAACAATGTTTTGCTTCTAAAGGTATTTGAATGAAACTTTGTCAAGTCATATTCATAATGATTGATTGATAGAATGTCACTATTAAGCGTATTTAAGTGTAAAATGTTTGTTTGTGGTGTGTATTTTTGTTTTGCCACACAAATAGGAATATCAATATCAATACTTATCTTTTTTTTTTCAAAGTACATTCATGACTAATATGGTCATCTGAATCGAGTTGTCAAACACATGCATGTATTATTTTATAATGAACTAAGTACAGTTCTAAATAAACATATGCTTAATTGAAGATTTCAGTGTTCTCTTTTATTTTAAGAAAAGATGCGGGAAGTGTTTAGTCAGAAATATATAATACTAGTACCCACATTTGTAAAGGTTTTTCACCAGTATGAATCCTTTTATGTTTAGGCCCTATTCAAACCACCCGATTTAGAAAATGCTGCAGTGCATATATATTACATTTGCAAGGTTTTTCACCAGTTTGTATCCTTTTATGTGTAATCATATTAGGTGGAGGGGAAATGATTTATTACATACATCATATTTGCGAAAATTTAAGGAAGCAAGACTCCAGAACCTTGTTCACTCTGTCCAAAAGCAACAAATTAACATACAGATTAAACTTGAGGTACTATGAGCAAGCCCTCAAAGGGATACCTCCAAACTAAGTTAAATGATCTCCCCTTGGAAGCGGCATAACATAATTACAATATATATTGCTTCATGCACATCTACATACCATAACACATCAAAATGGTTTATAAATCTGACATTAACACTCATAAACTTTCCGAACATATATAATAAAGTCTGGAGCCAGCAAGTTTGATGTCAGGCTCAGGCAACACTTTAAAAGTCAAATTTTAACTACATACTAAACAGAAACACTTTGTATATTATGTCTTCCAAAGGGAAGAAAGTCAGTAAAACACTTTATATGATTAAAACTCTTTAATAATCGAATTTTCGACCACTTGGTCTTTATCAAGATTAAATAAATACAACAGAAATTTATGTGCAGTCCATCTTTGTTTCAAATATATATATGACAACTTGACTTGATTTTCTGTCTACTTTGTACCTGCGCACGACACATTTCCTTTTAGAAAGTGTGCGTCTATTTAGATGTAGCCGGTTGGCAAGTACACGGATGCTTAACTTCACAAGAGTCTTAGCTATCGTTTTCAAGGCATATTTTCCAGTCTTGGATGAGTTTAATTTTGTCACCACAGAATCATCCAAACTAACACCCCTTAAACGTTTAGACGGTGTCACACCAATATCTTCTAAGGCTTTTCTTTTTCGGGGGGTTGTTCGCTTAATTAAATTGTCAATAACAATTGCAAATTTTTTTGGAGTTGATGGTAGGGTTGCCCGAGCATTGCTTGTAACATTCCAACAAGTCTTTTTGGAGGAAAATCCACTACTATCAACTTCAACTTGTGGAGACGCAACTTTCTTTAAACTAAGTCTTTTTACAGACTTACGCTCCCTATCTTTTTTCCTTATCCAGGCTTTTTTCTGTGTAGACAAATTAGCCCTGCTTTTCCGTTTCATCTCACGATTATAGTCTTTTTTTGTTTTGATAAGGTTTCGTGTTGTAACGATATTTTTGCTTGTAACTTTACTTTTCTGTAGTGGAATATCGGCACGTTCTTGCGTTTTCTGTGCTATGTAACGCCTTTGTCTCTCTCTCTGTAACATAAGTTGCCTCTCTTTCTTCTTTTTTACTTCTTCACTTACATCTCGTTTCTCAAGGTCTTTCTTCATCTTTATTCTGTTTGCTTTTGATTGCTCTCTCGGTTTTATCAAGTAATCATCGTACAATGCTGGATTAGTTCTCTTAAGACGTTTCCGATATTCGGCACTTCTGGATTGCCCCTTTTCCATCACTGATTTTTTTTGGTTATATAAAAAAGTTATCATAGATGTAAAGTTTTTAAAAGTTCTGTAATTGAGCATATATCGGATAGTTGTGTAGATAACTGATAAGAGAGTTTATATATATATATATTCTCTCTCTGAACAGGCCGGTTTTATACCTATGTAGTAAAACATGATACTCTCTTGAATGCGGTCCCCAGCTCGAATTAACAATTCTTCAGAAATTCCTTATAAGGTCTACCAGGTTACATGTATAATCATCTAGTTTATTTCTAATTCTAACACAGTTTTGTGTTAACATCAAAGATATGTAGAGGCGAGTGCAATCACGGAACATGTGCCTGGTCTTAAAGTTATAAGGCCAATCAAATTATAATTCAACTGAGCAGCTTTAAGTTTTCATATTTTCCCAATCCTGTGTACGTTTGTGTTCATTTATTTACTTCCCAAAAAGTCCCATGTTAATACTTTTGTTAAGTTTTCATGAAGTCATTCATATTTATATAAGTATTTTATCTGTTCAAGGATAGGTGATGCCATTGAAAATAGTCCCTTGTTGATATACAAGAGGGCCAACATCTGATGGCCTTAAATGGATCACCCGAGTGATAGTAAATTAGCAGAAAATATCTGGATTTTTTTTATCAGGAGTGCAAATGCAATTGCAAGGAGTGGACACTGTTGAAGACATAGCTTATCAGTAAAGGTCATTTGTAACTTGAAATCTAACAACAACTTTAATAAGAATGGAATTATAAAGTTTTGTAATTTTGCCCCTTTTCTGATGTCGCCTGAATGCCACGTGTTTCGACCAATCAGTATGGCTTGAACAATTTTTAAAGAGGGTCACCCAAGTAACATTTCTAACAAATTATATTGGAATAACAGATTTGGAGGAGAAGATTTTTTAAAGTTTGGACATTTTGCCCCCTTTCTGACGCCGTTGCAACCAAAGTTATCAATGGAATTAAAATCTTTGAACAATTTTGAAGAAATTGCTTAAAACAAGCAATTTCTCCTTTTGCCACTATGTTGTCAACATTTTCCATAAATTTACTCTTATTCATACAGATTTTCTATATTTTTGTCACTATGTTTTCAACTCTAAACAACTATCTTTGTGATTTTTTTGTTTGATTTGTTGAAATGGGTCAAGGGAGGATTGACATTTATGCTCTATTTCTTAATGAGTTTAAAAAAGGAAAGAAAATACTTCAAAACTACTAAACACTGATATATCCATAAACTGGTACTATCCGGTTACTGTACATACATACAATTTGGAAAAAGAAGACCCCATCAATTTAGAAGTTTCAATGTTGATTTAAACATGGAAAGTGGTCTAATACAACAAATATAATTCATTACTTAAGAAGTAAAAGAGATTGTCAGAAATAAATTATAAATTTGTTGTTTTGACAACTTTCCATGCTTGTTTGTACAGTAACCGGATAGTACCAATGTCCGGATATATCAGTGTTTAAATATATTATGTTTTGAAGTATTTCCGTCCAGAAATGACGATCGCCAAAATATGTCCGTCCAAAATTGACGTTTGAATTGTTATATAAAAGATAGTCCGTCAATAAATGACCGTCGCAACAGTTAGTCTGTCCAAAATGACGATCAACATTGAGACTGTCCGTCAAACTATGACGATCGAAGCCGCAAAATCATTGCCGCAGTGGTTATTGGGACAGTTACTTCTCGTTTTGCATCCGGGTCACACACCAATGTTTCAAAAATGGTAAATGTTGGCTCTAAATAATACCAAACCCGACAAAAACACCGATGAAAAACAAGATGTGGCTATCGTCATTTCTTGCGATCGTAAAATAATGTTGACAGACTGCAAACTTACCTTATTTATCGCTCAGCCTCACATTGTTTTTAAAATACGCGGCCATATTTTGGATGACTTGGATGTCCCGGATGTAGTGAAGGCGCCACCTATATCGAGATTTCAACAGGGAAAGATAAACAACCGTAGCATTAACAGTGCCTCGGAGCGAACGTCAAATAATTTTTTTGACAGAACTGACGCTGACATTATCAAATACATGTATTAAACACATATTGATGTCAATGCTAGTTTTCTAAATGTATTAATGTCCACAAAAATCATTATATTTAATTGTGTGCACATTTCTTACGGCGACTGTATGATTATTTACGCAGAAGAGATATATTTGTTATTGGAGCACGAACGTCATCTTTATTGACGGAACAACTTTTTTTTTTTAGTACTAAAATAAAATGACAAAAAATCGATCTTGCAAGGATAACAACCATGTATAAAATAAAATAAATCAATATGTATCATATAGATGACAGAAACAAACATATATGGAAACAACACCCTTCTTAATTTTAAAAATAAACAACTTTTAGTATAACCATCGTTTTTTTCGGGAGTTGTGTCCGTCAGTTTTTGGTCATTTTCAGGTTTTATTTTTGTATAAAAACAACATAAGAAACAACACATTTGCTTTAATTCAGTTTTTTTGTGATGCACATGCCAGATTATTATATTAAAAAAATCTCCATCAATACAAATAATGTTTATATTGAAGTTACAGAACATTTCTTATTTTGACGGACACTGGTGCACTTTTTTTTGGAAGATGCTTTAAAAGCCTTTCAGATGCTAGCCTTCGAATGATAGCCATTGCTATGCAGCTAGCAAAAAAGCTCACCTGATTTTATTTATTTTCACTTCAGTCATATAAGCCCCGCCCGCTAGCGGCCATAGTCTTCAACCAATAAACATGGCTTAAAGGAATCTGATAGAGGGTCACCCTAGGAATATTTCTACAAAATTATTTGAAAATCGGCCATGCACTTTCGGAGGAGAAGATTTTTTGAGTTTTCACTTAAGCCATATAATGCAAAATAGCCCCGCCCCCTGGATGCCATGTTTTACGACCAATAAACATGGCTTGAAGGAATCTGATAGAGGGTCACCCTAGGAACATTTCTATAAAATTATTTGAAAATTGGTCCAACACTTTTGGAGGAGAAGATTTTTTAAGTTTTCACTATAGCCATATAAGACGATGGACGCTGGACAAAAGACGATCACAATAACTCACCTTGAGCACTTCGTGCTTTTTCCACAGTGTTTTTGACAAAACAAAATAAACAATCTGTTGTCATCAGTTATTTGTGAATGGGAAAAGTCAAAACCTTTCCAACATACAAGAAATCTGAAGCAGAGGACATTGGAAACATCTAGGCAAAAAAATATATGGTAACAATATGTGAATTTAAAAGTCTAACTTTTAAATAGAATTGAAAACATTATAGCTCATTATGAGCAATTTCTTTTATGTCACAATGTTTTCAAAATGTTGCCTGCTGCAGAATCATCAGCAAACGTCTGTATGTTTGAAAGCATTAAATCAACATGTAAGACAATGGGTTAGGTTTAATAATAGAAAATATGTCACATTTATATTTTACTTCTTTTTTATCATTGATTTGAGTAAAATTAAGATATGACTTCATATTGCCAATAAAACATCATAGATGCAATATACACCTTTAAAACAATATACTGTACTGATATGATGATAATGATTTAATAACACCATACATGTTCATGTATATATATATTATAAAATAATGGGTGAATGTTTGCAAGAACGAATAATCTGAAGAAAGGGATAACCGTTTTCCACATACAACAAATCAGCAGCAGACAACTCGGAAAACATATTGGCAAATATATGGAAAATCTTCATAATGAAAGTACTATATATATTAAATGCAGTTGAAAATATTTTGGCCAAAGGGAAAATTGCTCTACATGCTACATCTTACTTTCCAATGTTATCTGCTGCAGAGGCATCAGAAGCATATGTATGTTGGTAAGGGTTAATATTCTCTCTCAAAATTGTATCAACACCAGAAGTTCAAAGTTTTTGTTTCTCTTACATTGTTTCTTTTAAGACTTTCTAGATGGAAGGTATTCTTTATATAATTTAACCCTTTCTCAATTACAGACGCATTTCAACACATCTGCGACACACGTCTTTTGAAAGCGTTGTGGTAAAAGTAGAAATTACTCATTATTGCTCACAATGCCTCTGAAGCAGACAACTTTTAAAAACACTGTGGCAAATGGAGAAATTAGTCTATAGTTTAAGAGGTATAAGATAAAAGGTGCTATTTTATAACAGGTTATCACATTACATAGTACACATAAACATCATAGTAATCACTAAATAATGTGAATCAAAAGTCTTCAGGCACTATCATTTTTCAAATCTATTCAATAACTTAGTTTTCTTTAAGAATTTCAACATTTTTAAACAATGTTTTACGAAGTCGGCTGCTTCAGATATCAAAACATTTTCACCATTTGCCACAATGTTTTCAACTGTATCTAATAATTAAACTATCATTAATGGTAATTTTTCACATTTTTGGTAGAGTTGCGCGCATGCGCAAGCGCAAGCGATACCATTGTTACAAGTTGGATTTTGAAGTCACGTGATGTAAATGCCCCAGAACACCAATTATACCAAGTATCAGTACGCCATTTAATTTAATTTAATTTTATTTACGAATGCTAACAAAAGCAAACATGGAATAATTAAAAAAATATCCAATTATTCAAGCTTGTCATATAAAATTACAAGTCTTATAATGTGTTAATATCATATTTGAATGTATATTATATTTGAATATATTCTTACGCAAATCAACCTAAAATCTCACCACGCCCTGTTTACATTATCAAGTTAGAACCCTTTCTTCAACGCAGAAATTTTTAATTAATGAAGCTTCAGTTTACTCGCCGTGTAAAGGTTTCAGGCATTTTGTTAAGAAGTCTGTCGTAAGTGTCATAAACAACGTAAATAATTTGTATCGGCCAAACATACACACTCTTTACAAGTAGAATTGAGGTATTGTCTTTTGATTGGTTAATTCCAAATATTACATCACCCCAATGCTACAGCATTTATTATGAATCTCCTAAAAAAAAAAAATTCTCAATTATTGAAGACGATTATCTCATTAAACCATGAATAGATTCACAATATTATCTATACTATTGAAAGGGTTAAAACATAATTCGACTTCCATCTCATTTGCATCGGATACGTATTTAATGTTTTATCAGGGGGGCGTCATAATATTTGATATGACAATCGGTTCTTTGTTTATGCAAATTGGACAATCGGTTCCACGTCATTGTTTGTGTTAAATGATTCGATTCTTCAGCTTTTAATGGATATACACTCTCAGTTGTCAAATTACTGATTACGCAACTGTGTATATCGCGAACTGTATAAATCGATTCGACATGGTGCGTGACCGTGATCAGTTTAACAGTGTCTGATGATTATAGGACAAAATTGACGGCGAAGTCAACTTTGCTTTGACTGAGATATTGGCCGAAGTCGACTTCGCTTTGATCGAGTGAATGGGCGAAGTCATAAATTATTAGGCAACCACTTCGCCCAAATCGCCCCCCTCGTGAGAGCCCTGTTTTAATTATACATCACTTAATGGTGGCGAAAGACGACTTTGAACATATTTTCTCAAAAAATTGGAAATCTCTATAATTGAATGGATAACCTATGACTGAAATTGGAAAACATTGTGACAAAAGGTTCTTTTGTCACTATGTTTTCAAAAAGAGCAGTTTCTATATTTGTTCAATATGTTTGTGAAAGTCATGTTCTTCATAGGCCTCAATTTAGATTGAATATGCTTGGGAGGGTAAAATTTAACACTGTTTGACAGTTTGTCTTGATGATATTGCCATTGGCGTAGAAAGAGTTAAAAGTCATAAATAGCCCATTCTCAGGTGAGCGATCCTGGGCCTCATGGCTCTCTTGTTTGATATGCTAAACTGTTACTTGCAATATTATTATGTTTTTGCATTTGCCAAACTTCTTAGAATTGTTTCTTTCCAAATTGTTCAAAGAATTATGAATAATATTCCTTATTTTGATTGCTGCTACAACATCAGAAAGTAAGTAAAAGGAAAACATATCCAAAATATTGTACTTTGGTACATAAAACCATTGTAAAAAGCAGGAATATTTATTATAACTCTTCGCAGACTACCATCATTTTGATGAAAACAAATCTATTTTAACAATTTTCTATACGTTTCCATTTATCCAGTATATTGAACTTGTAAGATCAGAATGCTCGTAATGAGCAGTCTGAAGTTTCCTGTACTTTTTCCAAGCAATATACATATTGCTGTTAATGAGCAGTCTGAAGCTTCCTATACTGTTTCCAAGTAAACTTCAAATTGTTCGTAATGAGCAGTCTGAAGTTTCCTGTACTTTTTCCAAGCAATATACATATTGCTGTTTATGAGCAGTCTGAAGCTTCCTATAATGTTTCCAAGTAAACTTCAAATTGTTCGTAATGAGCAGTTCGAAGCTTCGTGTACTGTTTTTTCAAGCAGAAGATACACAAAAAAATATACTTAACTCTCCCTCATTTAGACGCTTTCTGACGCCTCTGCAGCAGACAACTTTTAAAAACATAGTGACAAAAGAAGAAATTGCTCAAAACGAGCAATATTTCCTTTTGCCACAATGTTTTACACTTTTAGTCATAGGTTATCCATTTAATTATGGAGATGTTCTATTTTTTGACAACATATGTTCAAAGTCGTCTGCTGCAGAATTGTCATATGACGGAAACGGTTAATACGAAAAAAAAAACCATGAATGGGTTTTTTCGCTTAAAGGTAACACGTGTGAGATTTTTTTTTTTTTTTTTTTTTTTCAATAACCCATGAAGCTTTCTGAAATGAAACTGGAAAAATCGATGGGGGCCGCCATTTTGGATATGTATAAAAAGCAGACGTAAAACACAGATTGAAAATTATTGTCGGCTTTTTAATCATTTTTTAAAATCTGTGTTTTGGGTATGTATAAAATGAGCAGAAAAACACAGATTGAAAATTATTGTCGTCTTTTTAATCATTTTTTTTTAAATCGATATTTAAGATCATTAAAGTGCTGTGTTATGTGGGAATTAATTAACATTTGTACGAAAAGTTAAAAATAAATGGAAATCTGTAAGAAATATGTTTTCCCGTTCGTCGAAAAAAACGACAGCATTAGCCTTCTACGCCCGAAACTAAATTTTGACTGTATCGTAGCCAAAGAAGGACGTGACATCATTTCCATTACACTTCATGTTGGTGTAACGTCAATGGAGCGACGTCGTTTCCCGCAAAAAAGTAGTATCAACATGAAAGACCCCAAATTCCTATACATGAGCTATTGACTCACTCATTCAAAGTATAATTATTTATCAAACATTGTGGCAAAAGGATAACTTTCTCATAAGGAGCAATTGTTCTTGTGGCGACAATCTTTTCCTAAAAATGTGACCCCTTCCATAATTTGTTCCAGTCATATTGACTGGTTGAAAAAGGCAGTCGCCAGGTGGCATCAGAAAAAGGCTGATCTATTTGCTTCTTTACCATAATGCAGGTGATAGATTAAGGATCATCTTGGCCCTCATGTTTTAACCTCGTTCATTATAAATGTATTCCTTGATTTTCTGAAAGTCTTTACTTTATTATTTTCTGTTCAAATAATAGACAACAGCAATACGAATTCCAAATATGTTTTGATAATGCAAGAAACATGACATTAACATTATTATTGTCTAGTCAATTACTTATAAATCCTTTTTTATGGCTAAAGTATGCTCTTTAATTTTTGTTTATAATTATCTTGCGTTTTTTCGTAAATAGGTAGCACCTATAGATATATTAAGCTTGTAAATGTCAAAAACTTGTTCTTGGACTATTTAGGTTTACCCAATCTATTTGTTGTGTACACTTCAATTATTGCTTTCCATAAGGCCTTAATAAATTAATCTGTAAATTTTCATCCAATTTTCTTTTTCAAGCAAAGGCTTGTAATATCATTTTCATACACAAAAAGTATAATGCTGGCTTTTTTTTTGCTACATTAAACTTCAGTAGTCAAGATACTAAATATATGTTATAAATGTTTATTAACTGATCACTGAAATGAATCATTTGCTCTACACTCAACTAACATTTAAGAAACTGTTTTGGCATGAATATGTTTAGGTGATGTTTGCATGGTATCAAGTATCATGTGGACCAATTAATAAGGGGCTAATACATGTTAACACCACCAAGACGAATGTGTGATCAAGGATAGTTTGTTCTGGCTTTATATTGCATATTTGTCTATCTGTCTTGCTGAATTAATTTAAATAAAAGATTTTATATATATGCACTTTAGTTTTTCAGTTTTCCTTCATCACATAACACAGCAATTCTACCTTCAGTACTTTCAGTACTTTGATTGATAAGATAGTTTCAAAGTCGGCTGCTACAGATATCTTGTAAGTGGAAAGGGTTAAGATGGCCTCCAGAGGCCTCTGAAAGGAGGAGTATAATACGCCTTTACTCTGAATAATTTATTTTATCAACCATTAAAAACCTTTGTTGTGGGTAGCAAAAAGAGTATTCTGAATCAGACGATTGTTGTGATTACCAACAAAATAGGTTATGGAGGACTAATAAGGATTGAACCCTTTCCCACATACAACAAATTTGTAGAAGACGACTTTGAATAAAATCTCTATTGTTGTAGGTATAATTACTGAAACAAGAGGGCCAAGATGGCCCTAAATCGATCACCTGAATGATAGTTAATTAGTAGCAAATATTTATATGCAAATATCTGTGAAAATTTAATCAGGAGTTCAAATAAAACTGCAAGGAGTGGACACTCAGTAAAAGAAATAGTTTATCAGTAAAAGCCATTTGTATCTTGAAATCTAATGGAATTATAAAGTTTTGTCATTTTGCACCTTTCCTGATGCGGCTTTGCTGCCCTGTTTGTCAACGAAATCAATATGGCTTGAACAGTTTTTGTAGAGAGTCACTCAAAGAACATTTCTGCCAAATTACCTTGGAATCTGACAAATGGATTATGGAGATGGAGGTTTTTAAAGTTTGGGTATTTTTCTCAATTTCTGATGCCGCAGCAACAAAAGTTCTACATAGAATGTAAGTCTTTGAACAATTGTGAAAGAGGACCATCAAAGGAACATTCCTGTGAAGTAACGTTGAAATTGGTCGAGTGGAATGGTAGGAGTTGTCATTTGTAGCTAAAAGTTCAATTTACCCCTTTTGTGATGACGCGAGGTTGCTATGATTTTGTAATCAATCAATACGGTTTGTAAAAATCAAGTAGAGGATCACTGAAGTAAGATTCCTTTTCAATTTTCTTAAAATATCAGACAAGGACTTAAAAAAAAATGGAATTTCCAAATTTTGTCATTTTGCCCCTTTTCTGATGCCTCCTGACTGCCATGTTTTTCAACCAAACAGTATGCCTTGAACAATCTTTGTAGAAGGTCACCCAAGGAACATTTCTACTAAACTATATTGGAATCTGACATGCAGACTCAGAGGAGAAGATTTTTAAAGTTTGGACATTTTGCCCCCTTTCTGATGCCGCAGCAACCAAAGTTCTAAATGGAATTTAAATCTTAGAACGATTTTGAAAGAGGGCCACCAAAGGAACATTCCTGTGAAGTTTGGATGCAATTGGTTCTGTGGTTTAGGAGGAGATGATGTTTAAAGCTAAAGGTTAACAAGATGATTTTGCCCCTTTTCTGATGCTTCCTGACTGCCATGTTTTTCAACCAAACAGTATGCCTTGAACAATCTTTGTAGAAGGTCACCCAAGGAACATTACTACCAAACTATATTGGAATCTGACATGCAGATTCAGAGGAGAAAATTTTTAAAGTTCGGACATTTTGCCCCCTTTCTGATGCCGCAGCAACCAAAGTTCTCAATGGAATTTAAATCTTTGAACAATTTTGAAAGAGGGCCACCAAAGGAACATTCCTGTTAAGTTTGGATGCAATTGGTTCTGTGGTTTAGGATGAGATGATGTTTAAAGCTAAAAGTTAACGACGACGGACAAAAAGTGATCAGAATAGCTCACGATGAGCCTTCGGCTATAGGTGATCTAAAAAGTTGGAAATATTTTGTTACATCAGGAGAAATTGCCAGTTTTAAGCCATTTCTACTTTTGTCAAAATGTTTTCAAAAGTCATCCCCTACGGAGTCGTCAGAATGGGTCTATATATATATAGGGAAAGTGTTAACCCTTTCCCTCATATAGACGCTTTCTGAAGCCTCTGCAGCAGAGGGCTTTTTGAAAACATAGTGACAATAGAAGAAATTGCTCAAAACTAGCAATTTCTCCTTTTGCCACAATGTTTTCCGCTTTTAGTCATAGGTTATCCGTTCAATTATAGAGATTTCTCTATTTTTTGACAAAAGATGTTTAAAGTCGTCTGCTGGAGAATTGTTGTATGAGGGAAAGGGTTAAGGCATGAAATAGCTATACCTTCTCTTAAAAAGCATCATAAATAAAAATATATAATTCTTTATAGCATTTTACTACGGAGCCCCTAATAAAGTGAAAACGAAATAAAAATTCGATACTTTTTTTTAATATGCAAATTAGCTGTTTTATTTCGTATTTACGAAATAAATATTTCGTTTAAACGAAATAATTATTTCGTTAAAACGAAATAATAATTCGATACTTTTTTTTAATATGCAAATTAGCTGTTTTATTTCGTATTTACGAAATAAATATTTCGTTTAAACGAAATAATTATTTCGTTAAAACGAAATAATAATTCGATACTTTTTTTTAATATGCAAATTAGCTGTTTTATTTCGTTAAAACGAAATAATAATTCGGTACTTTTTTTTAATATGTAAATTAGCAGTTTTATTTCGTATTTACCATGTGTTACCGAGTTTCCACATGGTTGTCTGATGGTTTTGATTGATTGGTGTTTAATGCCGTTTTCAACAATCAACTTTTCAGTCATATCACGGCAGCCAGTTCACCTAATCATATGTTTCCTGATTTTTTCACACCAGTACTCCACACAACATACTTTGCCAGCCTCGGTAGCTCAGTCGGTAGCGATGCGGGCTGTCAATCCAGGGGTTTGTTAGTTCGAATCCCGGCTTGGCCAACTTTCTTACCGACGATTGACAAAAGTCAATGCGACATGCATCATTCGTCTTCCACCAAAGGGCTCAGTCTATGTGGAAAAGCAGCCAGTTGCTTGGGAAGATTGCTGTGTGGAGTACTGGTGTGAGAAAACCAGGTAATGCATGAGTAGGTGAACTGGCCACCGTGAAATTTTTTTAAAAACGGCGTTAAACCCCAATCAATCAACAACATACTTTCCACGCAACTGGCTGCTTTTCCACATCGACTGTTAGCCCATTGGTGAAAGACGAATGACGCTTGTCGCAGTGGTTTTTGTTCAACATCGTAAATAATGTTTGCCGAGCTGGGGTTCGAACTCACAACCCCTAGATTGACAGCCCGCGTCCTTACCGACTGAGCTACCGGTGCTCGGCTGATGGTAGACTCGAGATATTTATTTTAATTTATTAATTTACTTAATTAAACAGCGCAAATTTGTATATTAAAAAAGTTTTGAATACTAACTATTATTTCGTAAATAAGAAATAAAACGGCTTATTTGCATATTAAAAAGAAATGTCGAATAGTAAGTATTATTTCGTAAATACGAAATAAAACGGCTAATTTGCATATTAAAAAAAAGTGTCGGTATTAATTATTTCGTTTAAACGAAATAAGTATTTCGTTTAAACGAAATAAGTATTTCGTTTTTACGAAATAAAATAGCTAATTTGCATATTAAAAAAAAGTATCGAATTTTTATTTCGTTTTTACGAAATAAGTATTTCGTTTAAACGAAATGATTATTTCGTTAATACGAAATAAATTGGCTTATTTGCATATTAAAAAAAAGTATCGAATTATTATTTCGTAAAAACGAAATAAAAATGCGATACTTTTTTTTAATATGCAAATTAGCTGTTTTATTTGCATACTAAAACAATATATTGAATGTCACTTTAGGGGCTCCGTATTTTACCACATGCAGGCAAGTTTTTACACATCTGCAGCAGATGCCTTTTTGAAAACATTATTGCAAAAGGAGGCAATTTCTCCCTTTGCAACAATGTTTTCATCTCTATTCAATAACTATCTTTCATTTCAAGAGATTTTTTTCATATTTCTGCCTGGATATGTTTAAAACATTGCTGCAGATATGTAGCATGTTGGAAAGATAGATAGATATATTTACAATTACAGTTAAGAACATCATTCTTGAATTGACAAATTTACCATTCACGCTCCGTTCCGCTCACGTTCCATCCCTCTCATAAAGCGTTCACTCATTCATAACATTTTGATTGCTTTTTTCCGTTCCGCTCAGATTGAGCGAAGCATTCATGTGATTGAATTTTTCCTTACAATATGATTGTTTCATTCAGAGCGCAAAATTCCGTTCCACTCATAAAGCATTCCAACTTTTTTCCAATCACGTTCCGCTCAGATTGTCAATTTCATGATGTTCTTAACTGTATTATGGTTTATACCTAAAAAACAGTATTAAATAAGACTAGAATACAGCTTTGTTTATTAATGTAAATGAGTTCAACTTAAAACAACAGGGCCATGATGGCCCTGGAATCGCTCACCTTAATTATACAATGTACTGCAATGCAAAACACATCAAAACAATTATTCTGAATGCAACCTCCACAGTGTTAACAAGATTTTCCTTCATTTGGCCTAGTGATCTATATTTTTTTACCTGAAATGACCCATATTCCAACATGGACTAGATATAATCAAGACAATATTCTGACAAATTTTCAACTTGCTCGAAATAAAAATGCGGCCTCCAGAGTTCAAACAATATTTTCCTTTATTGACTTGACCCATTTTCGAACTTGACCTAGATATAATTCAGACAAACATTCTGACCAAATTTCAAGCTGCTGAAGCAAAAAATGTGGCATCCAAAGTGTTAACAAGATTATCCTTCAATTTGGCCTAGTGACCTAGTTTTTGACCCTACATGACCCATATTAGAACTTGGTTTATATATCAATTAGATAAACATTCTCATTAAATGTCAAGCTGCTGTAGCAAAAAGTGCGGCCTCTAGAATGTTAACAAGCTTTTCCTTCAATTTGACCAAGTGACCTATTTTTTGACCCAACATAACCCATGATCGAACTTGACTTTTACATATCATCAAGAACAAGATGTGTTTGTGAAACACTGATGCCCCGAATGGCAACATCTAGGTCAAAGGTCAAGGTCGCAAGGTCAAACATTTTGGTACTGACAGAAAGGTCATGTCACAAGGAATACACATGTGAATTATGGTATCCGTACCTGTTATGGTTCAAAAGTAGAGGTCAAGGTTAAAGTTTTTTTCGACAGAGAGACAAACAGACAAACAGACAGACAGACAGGCCAAAAACTAAATGCCCACCGAATCGGTGATTCCGGGGGCATAAAAACATTCTGATAAAGTTTCATCAGGCTCAAGTTAAAAATGCAGTATCCAGAGTGTTAACAAGATTACCCTTCAATATGACTAATAGGTTGAATTATGTTGTTAATCATATGGGACAATTATCATCTGATATCTTCACTTCTCTATCTCAGGAATGTCTCGTCCTTTTTTATGTATAATTTATACTTTAAACATTCCACCAGACTATTCTATTTCAGGCCTGTATCTAACTTCTTTTGTTCAGATGGTATCAATTTCAGTTTTAGTACAGTGAACATTGTTGAATATGATACTTTATTTCAAACATGAGTGTTTTAACCCTTTCCATCATGTAGACGCTTTCTGATGCCTTTGAAGCAGACGACTTTTGAAATCATATATATATAGTGGCAAATGGAGAAATTGCTCATGAATGAGTAATTTTTCAATTTGTCACAATAATTTCACCTCTCTTCAATAATCATACTATCATTTATACAGATTTTCTATATTTTGGATATGATAATTTGATAAAAGTCGTCAGCTGCAGATTTGTTGTTTGTGGGAAAGGTTTAAGGGAAAAATATTTTTTGTCAGCAAATATGCCAGTTATGATCCCAAGGCGACACATTGTCTGGTTTCAACCCCCACATGCTAATATCACATGATCTATCCATTGTGAATGTTAAATGAAATGATCCACTTTATCCGCCTGGTGTCAGTGATATGATATGTTTTAGTCAGCAGTTAAATCATTCACTGTCCATTGCACAAAACCCTGAAAATGTGAAAAAAGACCAAAACAACGGTTATAGACCTTTCCCTAATGCAGACACATTTTGACTCATCTCCAGCAGACAACATTTGAATAATTGTTACAAAGGGAGAAATTGCTCATTATGATAAATTTCAGTTTTTAACGTAATAGTTAAAACCCTTTCCCTCTTACAACAATTCTGCAGCAGACGACTTTGAACATATTTGTCAAAAAATAGAAAATCTCTATAATTGAATGGATTATTTATAACTAAAAGTGGTAGATATTGTGGCAAAAGGAGAAATTGCTTGTTTTGAGCAATTTCTTCTTTTGTCACTATGTATTCAAAAAGTCGTTTGCTGCAGAGGCGTCAGAAAGCGTCTAATTGAAGGAAATGGTTAAAGAAATATATGAAGCAAAAGAACCTGCGGGAACTGTTGCATTATGTTGCGTAACAAGGTCAGTTTGGTCTATCTGAGAACGAACATGACTGTAATCCTTTTCAAATGATATTTGAAATTCGCATCAATATATAACTTTTAATTTCCAGATGTTAGGTACATGTTTGACTTCAGATGATTTCACAAACATCAACACCCACACACATCTGCAGCAGATGACTAATCAAGACAATCCGGTTAAAGTAGGACTTTTAAAAACATTGCAATAAAAGGTGAAATTGCTCAAAATTCTTTATCGATATCAATTTTTCAGTTTTCTACATTGATACAATTGTTTGTCTGATGATTGAAAAGACGACACCCTTTGAAGGTAATGGGTTTAAGAGATTTTCCATATTTGTCCCAAATGGTTTATGCTACAGACTTTTTGTATTTGGGAAAGGGTTGAAAAACGATCTGTATGCGGTATTAAGGTAATCCTATCAAACAGTACTCATTTTGACATTTGACCTCTAAATGTGACCTTGACATTTGAGGTACAGGCCTGGGTATTGTGCGCGACACGCCGCCTCATCATGGGCCGGACAAGATTAGGTGGGACTGACAGACAGACTCGACCAAACCTATAGTTCCCCAAACCTGTTTTCGACCGGTATGGGACTAATAAAAAGATATATAATATTATATATGTTTTGCCCAGTTCCAGGGTAAACAAACGCAGAGAAACAAAGTCCCGACAGAGTGAAGTCTGATCACTATGTATTCAGAACAAACTGCAGGCTATTGCGGATGAGCAAGCTGATATGCATTGGCTCTAATGCTGGATCATTAAAAATTGTGAAATATCAAACAAATATCTAGGGGTCACAAGTTTGTGATCATAAGCATTAAAATAATCTACGTTATCGAGTACTATTTAAATGAATTTTTAGACATCAGAAAATAGCTGCACACTTCTCAACTGACTGCTATTACCAAGTAATGGGGAGAAAAGCACAACAATAATAATGTCAGGAACTAAGGTAGATCACGACGTTGGAAGGCTCTATGATATTATATGAACCAAAAAAAGGTTACGAGTTAAAATTCAATGTATTTTAATTTAATTGTGACTTTTCTTGACAAAATAGGCCCAAATGCATATTTTCAGAAACTTCAGATTGTCTGCAAACCAGGAAAATTGATTTAAGGTCCATGCGAGCATTTCTTCCCATTAAAATAATGGCTTCATAAACAACTACTAAAACATACAATTTCAGAAAATTACTTTCTATTTATTCATTCTGAATGTTAGCTTCTATACTATAAAATACTGTCCAGTTTTGACTAAAAAAAAATAATATTTAGAGATTTTGAAAATTGCATATTTCAGTTCATATATATACAATATTCAATATTATTCATACACATTCATGACAAAATAAGACAATGTATGCCACCAATATTAGCGTCAAGCATCTCATCATTACAAAATACAGGCACTTCAACCTCAATATACCAGAATTCAATGTTTATTTGTTCAGGTTTAAGGAACCCAAACGATGGATTCTTAAAGTAAACAGTGAAATGACATTATAAAATGATGCAATAGTATTTTCAGGGTTTTGCAAAAGCAGTTCAAACACTGGAATATTTTATGAAAACTGGTTGCTATAGAAACAACATTTTCAGATTTTGCAAATTGCAAAATTTGACGGCATGCATACCATAATATTATTCATTAAACTAGCAAAAGTGTCATGCAAACTAAAATAATGTTTGCCATGAATATAATTCAGAGCATGTTTCCATAAGGCACTGAAAAGAGTCTCATACATTACATTATACGTATATATACAGCGCCTATCCACCTACTATATTAGAGGCCGATCTTTGGATACTTCACAATTTGTAAAAGCCATATATGTTCACAATGTTGCAGTAAAGATTCACAAATGAAAGACAAAATTCACATAACAAACGAATGAAATATACGCTTGCATTTGTGAATTTCCTTTTTATGCGGTAGATAAACCAATCCAATCGTAACTTTTCTGACACTCGCAGCCTCAGTTTTATTTGATTGTTTTGGTTTTTGTCTGTATGCGTCATATGAGTCATTCGCTTTCATTAAAACCTCAATTCTGATTGGATTTCTGACACATCACAGAAAAGTTTGCTTGGTTTTTTTTCAATCTGTAAATGGTCTGGCTTCTGTTATCAATATGAGACAACATTTGACTTAGACGACGCTGATGATTCGATAGAGCAAACCTTGTCTGAATCGACGATAAAATTGACCCTGTTGATCATCCCATTTCTACCATAAATATTTCTTCGGATCTCGCGGAGACTAAGTTCCTAGAACCAGAACCAATGGAAGTTTCAACCCCACCCTCTGACCCATTTCCAACATCAAACTGTTCTGATTTTAATACTGAATGCACATAAATGGTTGAAAATAGTGAATATATTTAAAAGTTATATTAGTTTTATACACTATTTTATTCAACTGTTCGGCCATAGGCCTTTCTTCATGTTATATTTTACAAATATCACACCCTAGTATGTTATGTCCATCTTGAAAGATTAATCCTTTCCCTCATACAACAATTCTGCAGCAGACGACTTTGAACATATTTTGTCAAAAAAAATGGAAAATCTCTTTTATTGAATGGATAACCTATGACTAAAATTGGAAAACATTGTGGAAAAATGAGAAATTGCTTGTTTTGAGCTATTTCTTCTTTTGTCACTATGTTTACAAACAGCCATCTGCTGCAGAGGCTTAAGAAAGCATCTATATGAGGGAAAGGGTTAGCGAAAGGGTTAAGAAAATGTTGAAAAATACAAAATATTCAAAATATGCTGATGTTTTTTTGTGAATGTTGACCACTATATAGACCATGTATGAATAAAGCCCCTTATCCCTTTCCCCGGTAACATACAGCAAATCTGCAACAGACAACTTTGAAAATGTCTAATCAAAATTATGGAAAATTTCTATAATTGTAGGTATAATTACTGAAAAAAGGTTGAAAACATTGTGGCAAAAGGAGAAATTGCTCGTTTTGAGCAATTTCTCCTTTCGTCTCAAATGTTTTCAAAAGTTGTCTGATGCAGACACGTCAAAATGCGTCTACAGGCATTAAAGGGTTATTGACCAAAGTTCAGTTTTGCAGAATATGTTGCCATGTCCATTATATTTCATAACACAACATGTAATATTTTTTTCATCATTTTGCGATCTTGCGCATCGGTTTTTTTCCACAATTTTGCAATTTTTCGTACGTTGATTTTCACAAAACCAATAGGCTAGGGAGTCTTCACAAAATTGAGTGGAAAGGCGCTGACTATATATAAGAATAAGGTTTTTGTTGTTGGGATAAGCCTTATGAGAAAGAAATACAATGGTAGTGTTACATTGTTTTCTACTAACAGGACTTCCCCTGGCACATTTTTCTTCAATTGTATAACAAAACTCGCGTGACCCTTTATGTGAGCTTTACAAATAAAACACTTGTAAGTTGTAAGGCATGTTAATTTCTTATACAGCAATCTTATTCACATTGCCAGGCGCAATTTGACTTCTGTGAAAGATCTGAAAAAATATTTATATATAATCATTCAATATAAAAACAACAAGAGATGTTTGTCAAACATTATGCTCCTCCCCTGAGTGCCAAATGTTGTCAGGAATATTTGGACAATTGAGTAAAATTTGCATGGACCGAAATGCCAGTTGATTTTCATTTCACATTGGATGTCTATGAGTCAGTTTTAAGATTATGAACAATGTTCATTCAAAGTTTGAGGATGGTAGGTACAGTTCTTAATCACATTGTAATGACGACTGATATTTGCAGATATTATGTATCCTCCAGGTCCAGGCATTGTTGAGTTATCACTCGGACAAGCTTAACAAAAGTTTTTGTGCTCAAGGTCACTGTGACCTTGACCTTTGACCCAATGACCTCAAAATAAAAAGGGTTCATCTACTAGTCAGGCCCAACCTCCAAGTCAAGTTTGAGGACCATAGGTCCAGGCATTGTTATCACTCGGACAAGCTTTGGTATACAAACGGACCGACCAACGGACCGACCAACCGACCGACATGTGCAAAGCAATATAACCCTTTTCTTCGAAGGGGGCATAATAAGATTGATTGATTGATTGATTAGGGTTTAACGCCGTTTTCAACAATTTTTCAGTCATATCACTGGCGAGGGGGTAGAAAGAGACGACCAATGGCTAATGACTTTTATGATACGATTAACTGCAATAAACATAAAATGTCAATCAGTATATCTTATACTAAATCATTTATAACCATTCAGTATCTAAAATATACATACATGTAGCAATGCATATATATGAATGAAATACATGACAGTACTTTACCATCTTAAATTTGTCTAATAATCTTTAAAGATCTTTTAAAGATAACAAATCGTTCTTTCCCACATTTCCCACCTTTCTAATTTGGGATCACCACGATTTGTAACAAGAATCAGAAACTGTTTATCATCATTTGACCTTAGGCCTCACCAATTTGATGTCTTGGTCATTTGATTTTTTTTTTAAAATTTGGGGCGAGCGAGGCGCAATTGTTTTATATTTTTTTTTAATGTTTGATCTTCGGATTGTCCGTTTTAAAAACTGAGGCGATAATTTTTTCTGATCAGTTATTATAATGAACTTTAACTTGTTGGTATCAAAGTCTATTTATCTTACTATTTAATATAAACAGTTTTAACACTTATTATACTATACGTTTAACTGATTAATTAACACTAAAACTATAACACTATATTTATTATTGATGTAATCCACTTGGAATATTACTTTTTATTCACATTCATTATTTACTCGTTCTTATATTACAATACTCCCTTTACAAACCAATATCATGCTGTTTACAACTTGAAAACCATCATTTAATCAATCCATTATAGTTTCAAGTTTCTCTAACTTGTCTTTATTTGCAGTAAGTTGTTTAAAAGATAGACAGACATCATAAATCATGTATAGACCAGCATTTAAGTTTAAAACCTGAAATGAAGCTCGAACAAACATCAGGGATCTACAGTTGAAGATTTTAAGCACTCGATCATAGTCAAGTTAGTAAGTGGGGAATATGGGCTCAACATCAAACTAATTGCAACAGAAATGATATTATTGTTTTTTGATAGGTTTGTTACCTATAAAATCACTGGTAAAAAATCTACAGAGGGGAAAACGGTAAATTTCCTCTTATTTATATAACCCAAAAGGTAGAAAACAACAGAGATATATAAACACATATGTGTTTATAAATATGTCTCTGAAACAAGAGGGCCATGATGGCCCTGGATCGCTCACCTTAATTATACAATGTACTGTTAAGCAAAACACATCAAGACAATTATTCTGAATGCAACCTCCAGTGTTAACAAGAATTTCCTTCATTTGGCCTAGTGATCTATAAATTATTTTTCCTGATATGACCCATATTCCAACATGGACTAGATATCATCAAAACAACATTCTGACAAATTTTCAACTTGCTCAAAAGTAAAAATGCGGCCTTCCGGAGTTTGAACAATATTTTCCTTTATTGACCTTGTTTCTGACCCCCATATGACCCATATTCGAACTTGAACTAGATATCATTTAGACAAACATTCTGACCAAATTTCAAGATGCTTAAGCAAAAAATGCGGCATCCAAAGTGTTAACAAGATTTTCCTTCCGTTTGCCCTAGTGACCTAGTTTTTGACCCAGCATGACCCGTATTCGTACTTGGCCTAGATATCATTCAGCTAAACATTCTGATCGAATTCAAATTGCTGTAGCAAAACATGCGGCTTCTACAGAGTTAACAAGATTTTCCCTCAATTTGGCCTAGTGACCTAGTTTCTGACACAAAATGACCCATATTTAAACTTGACCTACATATCATTAGACAAACATTATGATAAAGTTTCAATATGCTCAAGTTGAAACTGTGGCCTCTAGAGTGTTAACAAGATTACAATTCAATTTGGCCTAGTGACCTAGTTTTTGGACCCGGCATGACCCGTATTCGAACTTGACATAGATATTATTCAGTTCAACATTCTGACTAAATTTCAAGCTGCTGAAGCAAAAAATACAGCTTCTACAGTGTAAACAAGATTTCCCTTCAATTTGGCATAGTGACCTAGTTTTGACCCGGCATGACCCGTATTCGAACTTGACCTAGATATCATGCAGTTCAACATTCTGACTAAATTCAAGCTGCTGAAGCAAAAAATGAAGCTTCTACAGTGTTAACAATATTTCCCTTCAATTTGGCCTAGTGACCTAGTTTTTAACCCGTCATGACCCATATTCAAACTTGGCCTAGATATCATTCAGCTCAACATTCTGACTAAATTTCAAGCTGCTGAAGCAAAAAATGCAGCTCTCTACAGTGCTTAACAAGATTTTCCCTTCAATTTGGCCTTGTGACCTAGTTTTTGACCCGGCATGATTCATATTCAAACTTGACCTAGATATTTTAAACGCAAACATTCTGACAAAATGTTAAACTGCTGAAGCAAAAATTGCGGCCTATGGAGTGTTAACAAGATTTTCCTTCAATTTGACCTAGTGACCTATTTTTTGACCCGACATGACCCATGTTCAAACTTGACCTACATATCATCAAGACAAACATTCTGATAAAGTTTCAACATGCTCAAGTTGAAAATGTGGCCTGCAGAGTGTTAACAAGATTTCGCTTCAATTTGACCTAGTGACCTCGTTTTTGACCTCATATGGCCCAGTTTCGAACTTGTCCAAGAATTTATGAAGATGAATGTTCTGATACACTTTCATGAAGATTGGATGCAAAATGAAGCCTGTAGAGTGTTAACAAGCTGAAATGTTGACGACGCACGACGCACGGACGCCGGACAAAATGCGATCACAATAGCTCACCTTGCACTTCGTGCATAGGTGAGCTAAAAACCCAACTGTTATCAACATTGTTTCTAAGTATCTATGCAAGGATCAAATTTAAGCGGACATTGTACCTTAGTTTTAACATATATATCTAACCCAAATGTAATCTGAATATAAAATGTACTTATAAAAATGATTTTACCAACTTTGTATCAATTTATAGACATTTGTGAGCATACTTCGAGGTATATCTTACCCCACCCACTTGCGGAAGCAGGCATACACATAACACTAAACAGTGCCATAAAGTAACTTAGATACACAAGCAATCAATCAATTTGAGCAAAGGCTTGTGCAGAAGACTTCTTCAACTGTAAAACAGGCCGACTTATGCACACCTGACGACAAATATTAACTAGAAATATCACTGAAGGTAATACCTCCAGCTGGTGCCTGACAATATACAGATGTATGATAACTTCAAGGGGCCATAACTCATTTAAAAATTAATCTAACGCCGACAATATGCACAACTAGGCTTGGTATCAATCATTCTTCTGAAGTTATATTGATTTCTGATCAAGGGTTGCTGTGAAATAGTATTCACAAGAAATGTTGACAATATGCATATGTATGAGAATGCAAGGGGCCATAATTCATTTAAAAATAATTCCAGTGCAACATGCGACAATATGCACAACTAGGCTTGGTATCGATCATTCTTGTGAAGTTATATTGAATTCTGACCAAGGGTTGCTGAGAAATAGTGTTCACAAGAAATGTCGACAATATACATTATGTATGAGAAATTCAACGAGCCATAACTCATTTAATAAAATAAAAAAGTTCACTAGAAATGTCTACAGACCAACGGACCGATCGACCAACCGACCAACTGACCGACCGACAAGCGTGACTCCTATATAGCGCTCACGTTACTGGACGTATTGGGCGTTTTTACGCCCGAAAAGCATTCCTGTACGCCCAAAATTGACAACAGAGACGTCCAAGTACGTCCAGGAATTAAGGGTATACGCCGGCAATCAAAACACAGGGCGTATACTTCCAGTTGAAATTGTGTGTAATTATTCTGCAATCATTGTGTATTGTGTTTGATTAAGTCTCAATGATGGACAGTGGGAGTTATCAATTGGTAAATTTAAGCCAATCACTATCGAGAATACGTACCCCACCCAATTCCAGATTTGACACTAGATAACGACTTCACATCAATCAATACTATTTTTTATTTCAAGCACCAAAGGGAGAACAATTTCAATAACTAATTTGACGAGCATACTGCGACGATGGTTCTCTCTTGTCTCTACTCTCACGACACCGCACGAATAATGAAACAAGCTATCGAGTTGTCGAGAGAACAGCGTCAAATTCACTTGAATATTTCTTCTCCTCGTGTAAAAGTACGGGAAACGGAAGTTGTAATGGCTATATGAAGTGCTCTCTGGTTGGTCGATATTTGGTCGTGTCCGGATTTTTAGCCAATCAGCGATAATAGAAAATCATTTCTTTTTGTGTCAATATATTTAGTTTTGACGTGTCTGTGTTTTCCGCGGAAATGGTACCCCTTACGGCAACTCAAATATTAAGAAAACGAAGAGACGGATCAAAAATCGGGTCGATCATTCGATGTAGCAACTGATGGGCTACACAACGCACACAGAGTGGTTTCTAAATTCGAAAAACTGTGGGAAGAGATAGTTTTTGCAGGAAATGCATATTTTTGCCCGTTTCCATAGCAACGGTGGTTTCTATGGCAACCAACTACAAAAGGAACAACTAGAGCCTAGAATAGTTTTGGCGCTACGCTACGCTTGCCACAAACAAACAAACAAACGAACAGAAACGAAGACTTTAAGGGTCTCTAGAAGTGAGAAACAATAACAAACTAGGATAGAATGTCCCTATATTAATTTAACTGTTTAAAGATTATGTTTTTGTTTACACAAATCCATAGGAAATTATTTTCAATTGCCGATTTTGTTTTTTTTGGCTATTAAGATCAAATTCAGAGCCATCTGTAAAAAAAGACTTGCCTATATAAGCCATAAATGTATTTTTTAAAGTATTTGGTATCACCAGACAGAGAGCAACATTTTGAAATGTTAAAACTTCTGCAAATATTACTAATAGTAGTGACAACAAAGTAAGTTATACATAGTTCAAAACTATTTGGCAGTAAATGTTGAAAAAAGTCAATTGAAGTCATGAAGACATTTGGCTTACTGGGTATGTCTAACCAGTAGGAATGAAGCATAAACGATCAATATTTAGATGTTTATTGATCTGGAAAGTGAAAAGTATAACTATCATTTAATCTCAAAAGTATGATCCTAATATTTCAAGACAAATGTTGGACAGTTTTAAAACTTTGACCACACTATCTATACTCTGGAGTTCAGCACCTTTCAAATTCAGCATTGTAATGGTATCTGTTTAATTAACTTGTTGGTACAATCAGGGACGTAGAAAAGACTCCCTGGTACAATATGTGTTGCCCTTTTTAACGACATAATCAATTGTCAAAGTGACAGTTTATTCGTGGTCTCTTTTACTTCATCTCGGACGTTAGGTATCAACAGAGCAGATCACTAAATAAACGAGATAGAGATGCGGTGATTGTCGATTGTTACCATAGCATAGAACGATATTGGCTGTATTGTGCGATTTCATTGGACAGAAGAAAACGAGCTCTTGCTCATTAATATTTGAATGTATAAGTTAACTTCCAGAAAACATTTAATGTGAAGTCTTCAAATTCAATATACGTATATCGAACTATTTTGTTTTGACTTTGATGAGATTGGGTGACAGTACGCGTATAGATTTCGTGGTGCATGACTATATAATCAAGACTAGGCTATAAAATGTACCTTGCAAATGATACTCGACAATGACATCGTGTAAAATGTAAATTTGCTTGTCGGTATGGTAATTTACACCGCTTTCAACAAGTTTTCAGTTAAATGTATTGGAATAAACCTAATTTAACAATTCAAGTACTTTTGTCAGACGGTGCATCGATGTTTATATATATAGAACATAAGAGGACGGCTTAGACTCGACAGTGGCTCAATCGTGCAACAAGAGAAGATTTTGAGGAGATGGTGAATTCCCTTATCTTTTAAAGATCGCAGATATTGAAATTGTCTTTGTTTAAATCAGTTCAACCGTCTAATATCCAGATACAATACCTTTCCTAGACGTTATGAAACGAGCTATTATGGTGCCCTGCTTAGCAAATTGTAAATTAGAACGACTGGCATGAACCATCAATGTAGCGTACTTATTAGTACAATAGTGCATCTTGACTTAGTCTGGTACCCGGCGTTCGCTAGTAAATTAATAATAACATGATTGACTTTCGATAACCCAAAAGAGGACCAATAAAACCTGGCATTTGTAAGGTTTAGTCCAAGATAAAGGTTGTCGCTTTGGCGTTATACTTGCTAAACCATGTCCGAAAGGCACCACCATTTTGTTTGTAAGCCTGACCAAATAATGTAATGGACGTGGCAGGTATTTACCTCTAGATAAGTGAAAGAATTAGGTCACAATGTCAAATTGATGGAAAATATTGTAAACACTCTGGAGGCCTTATTTAACTTGAACATGTTTAAATGTTTTCAGAATAACTGTTTTGATGATATCTAGGTTATGTTTAAAAATATCCAGTGATTCTGGTCATAAACTAGGTCCTTTGGCCAAGTTTTGTCAAAATGTTTGTCCTGAATTTATCTAGGCCAAGGTTTAAACTTGGTCATGTGAGGTCAAAAACTTGGTCACAAGTTCAAATTGAAGGAACATCTTGTTAACACTGGAGGCCGAATATTTATCGTTATTATGTTGAAACTTTGTAAGAATTAAGATCTTGATGTTATTCTGGAGAACGGCCAAATTCAAATATAGGTCATGTCGGGTTATAAACTAGGTCACTTCACCAATCTGATCTGAAGGGAAATCTTCATTACAGTCTAGAAACCAAACTTTTATTTCAACAGCTTGGAACTTTGTCAGAATGTTTGTCATGACAATATCTAGGCCTAGTAAAAAATAAGGGTCATGGTGGATCAAAAATTAGGTCAATATACCAAATTGAATGCACATGTTGTAAACAATCAGACATTTTGAATGCTGCATTTTTAAATTTAGCATTTTGACATTTTGTCGGAATTGGTGTTTTGGTGAAATATAAGTTAATTCCATTAAAGATCATGTTGGATAAAAAAAGAACAAGATCACTTAGAAACATTTGAAAACAGTCTTTTAAACACTCTTAACCTCAATGTTTGCTTCGGCATTTTGAAACTTTGTCAGAATGTGTGTCCTGATGATATCAGGCCAAGTTCAACTATGCGTCATGTCGGGTCAAACATAAGGTCACTAGACCATATTTAAGGAAAATGTTGTTAACACTCGGAAATCTTTTCTTTTAATGTTAGCATGTTGAAACTTTGGCAGAATGGATGTTCTGGACATTGCTATTAGTATGTTTGACCTTACTGTATTATATATGTGTATGCTCATGTGATAAATTGAATGTCTAAATGTTTGATGATTTGATTTTGCACCAAAAGATAAAGTAGGAAGAGTGTACAATAACGGTCTTAGTTCCGACAGCCTTTTACATATACCTTAATCATGGTAGTCATAAACCTACAGCTTATACCCATTATAGGCGCTGTGCTCGTGACGAGGCTTTGCCTCTTTCATAATAAAGGCTTAGTCAACACAGGGACGAACATGTCCATAAGAGGGATAAATAACCAGATTGTGTTCTAAAATATCAACCCTTCCCAGCATGTGTAGCAAGTTAAAGTAAAACGTTAAACTAAAACTATCGAACATATGGCAATAGCAAGGTTTTTTTCTGGAAAGTTTT
>JASEVX010000043.1:317500-655000 GCA_031761405.1 Serripes groenlandicus | reverse complement strand
ACACACTCATCATTTATGATTTAAAAGAAATTTGCGACCCGCGTCATTCATTCTCACCGCTGACTCATGTGAGAAAGTGTTTTGCAGAGAAATTGTGCCGAATACTGGTAAGAAACGCAGAAAACATGGTTATGGTATATAAGTTAAAATTGATGAAAATGAGGTTAAATACCATTCAATCAATCAACCAAATGCCTGACTTGTCAGTCTGTATGATACTGGATACTCAAAAACTCACCTTATGTTAATCAATTCCGTTTTTCAAGCACCTTCACCATCATTTAACATGTGTGTATAAGAGAATGCCTTAACATTGTGTCACTTTACTTCTTTTCTGATGCAGCAGAATTCAACACAGAATGTATTCCTTTGAACATTTTGAAAGAGGACATCAAAAAAGTATTTCTATGCAGTTCAGTTAAAATTGGTCAAGTTGTTTTAAAGCAGCTGTTGTTAAAATAAATGGTTACTGATGGATAATGCATGATGGATGGGGATTATCACAAAAGCTAACATTTGCTAAAACCAAACATAAATTCCAAGTAATTGATTAAATTGTATGTATTTAGCTACAGTGTCATTTTGTCCCCACTGAGATTTGAACTCAGAACTCCTGGCTAGACCAGGTGTTTTACCAGTTAAAACTATGAGGTCTCAAAATGTAGCTAAACACATTGAATTTACATTCAAGATTGTCTTCAAAGAAAGTCACAAATAGAAAATGCCTCATTTTCTTTACCAAAAAAGGGGAATTCTTAATAAATCAGAGCCTGTGATAGTTTTAAATGCCTAACAAATGATGTTTTTCTAAATATTGAATTGTTCTAATTACTGTTTAGATGTATGCAAGTTAATGCAACCATTTCCGTTATCTCATCTTTTTTCTATGTTAAACATGAGCATAAGGAGTTTTTCAAATGCAATTACAAGGATTGAAATTTTTTAATTATTATTTGAAGAGGATCACCAAAGAAAGAATTGGGCCAAATTATTTTTAAATCAGGCCACTATTTTCATAAACTGTGCATTTCCATTGTAAAGAGGCAACCGTTAATGAACAATCTAATGAAGGTTGATTGCAATGGACCAAGAGGTTTAGGAGGAAACATTGTTTAACATTTTCCCACTTGTAGATGACATTTGAAATCACTGTGGCAAAGGGAGATAACGCTCATGGTGAGTATTTTATTGTTTTGCAAACAATTTATGAATTCTTTTCCATAGTTTAGTTTTTATCCAACGAAATTTTCCATATTTTGGCCTGGCTATTTTCAATGATGTCTGTGGGAAAGGTTTAGAAATTACATATTAGGAATGTCACTCATTAAATCACATGATGCAAACCGACAAGCCGCTTGACATGGGGGGGGGGGGGGATCAAAATAGCGGACCTTGAGCGTTTTGTACTCAAGTGAACAAAAAGCAAATAAAACGCCCCATTGAAAGAAAGTTCAGAATAAGCTTTACACCATAGTTTGAAACAAACAACTAAAGTTTAAACATATTGAGCAATTATTTCAACTTTTATCAATAATTTTACTTTCATTTATAGAGATTTACCATATATTTTGCGTAGATAAACAAGTGAGAACTATTGCATAAAGTTCTTTTCATTTAACTCTTTCTGTGCCAAAGGCAATTTTAAGGTATTTCAAAACAATGCAGTTTCAGGTTATGAGCTGTTTTACTTGATTCTGCATTGTTCGTCTTACTATTTAAAAAAATATTATGTCGGTGTGCAGTGTGCAGAAAGTGTTGATTCAGAATTAGATATTAGGCTGCTCTGTTTATAATAATGAATTCGATTAAAGATTCAACTACGCCAAATACATCCCCTGACAAGCTGATCTGCACCTAAATAGTCCCTACAAAAACCTTTATTTGCCTTTGTTTGCGTAGGACGGTAAGTAACCATTTTCACCAGGTGAATTCTTTCTTGCATAATGCATGACCCCCAATTTGTCTTGTTAACAAGATTTCCCTTTAATGTGGCCAAGTGACCTAGTTTCTGACCCAATATGACCCATATTCGAACTTGACTTACAAACATTCTTACGATAATGCCATTGATACCTGATTGCGGGCACCTGCACAGCGCAATCGGGTTACCCGGTTGAGGAAGAGGTTGGCATTTTAAATGAGTAATTTGACCTTTTACTACAATGTTTTCAACATTACAAAATAATTTCATTTTTAACTTTTCATTTATAGAGTGTTTCCATATTTTCATTAATCAATTAAAATATTAACTACTAAAAACATGTGATAATTTGGACATTATTTTCCCTAATAGGACTTAATAGATACATTGATCAATAAAGCATGAATTATACTGTATATCATCAAACATATATTCAATCATCAATACTTCAAATCCAGAATTTTGCAATAATGAATCTTTATAGTATCATTTAGGGCGAAAAATCAACTTTACACTTTTAAAAGGGGAATGGGTAATTATCCAGTGGGCAATAGTCCTTTTGGGTAAATGTCCCTAGGGGTAAAAATCTGTACACCGAAAAAACATGTTGACAGATTATCAAATAATTTTGAGGAAAAATTAAACAAGGACACAAGGAATTTTCAAAAATTGTAAACCCTCACTTTACTGCTTATCTAAAATAATACTTACGAATATAATCATTGATGATTTTTTTCTTCAGACCTTCTTGGTCCAGCCCAACATTCGACCAATACTCCGCCGGCACTTTATTTGTCTGCTAATATTGTGAATGATGATTTGTAAAATGTCATGGAAAATCCATAAAATCAAATTAACCTATTATGTTGCAATAGGTTTCAACATGCTCAATCAATAAATGTTGCTTCCAGAGTGTTAACAAGATTTTCCTTAAATTTGGCCTAGTGACCTAGTTTTTACCCAACATGACTTATATCAAACTTGCCCTAGATATCACTAAGAGAAACAATCTGACAAAGTTTCAACATGCCCAAGCCAAAAATGTGACTTCCAGAGGGTTAACAACATTTTCCTTAAGTTTTGCCTCGTGACCTAGTTTTTGACCACTTACGGCCAAGTTTCGAACTTGTCAAGAATTGATGGAGATGAATGTTCTGATAAACTTCCATGAAGATCGGATGCAAAATGAAGCCTGTAGAGTGTTAACAAGGGCAGAGTTTTCACTTAAGCCATATAATGCAAAATAGCACCGCCCTGTAGCGGCCATGTTTTTATACCAATCAACATGGTTTGAAGGAATCTGATAGAGAGTCACCAAAGGAACATTTCTACAAAATTATTTGAAAATCAACCTGACACTTTCGGAGGAGAAGATTTTTTAAGTTTTCACTATAGCCATATCATGCAAAATAGCTACGCTCCCTGGCAGCCATGTTTTTAGACCAATCAACGGAATCTAATAGAGGGTTACCCAAGGATCATTCCTCCAAAATTATTTGAAAATCGGCCCAACTCTTTCGGAGGAGAAGATTTTTAAAGTTTTCACTATTTTTTTCTTTCGGTTGACATGGAAACCAGACTTTTGCATGGATCCACACAAATTTAAAGAATTGAGGAGAGGACATATTAGAAGATGCTTCCTATGAAGTTTCATCCCAATTGGCCTACTGGTATGGAGGAGAAGTTTTGAAGGAAAAAGTTTACAGACGCACACACGACGGACAATTCGCCATGACATAAACGTTCAGCCATTGGAGTTAAAAATCGAGAAAACATTTATGAAAGAATAATATACGAGTTTCTTACCTTTTTCTTGGGTTGATAATCAGCAAGGCTTGCTTTTAACTGAAAACAAACAGTATGTGTTCTTTCAAATAAATGCCTGTTTCTTTTTTTTGTCACATCACATTTGTGACTAGAAATTTAA
Organism: Serripes groenlandicus; assembly: GCA_031761405.1. Classification (NCBI taxonomy): domain Eukaryota; kingdom Metazoa; phylum Mollusca; class Bivalvia; order Cardiida; family Cardiidae; genus Serripes; species Serripes groenlandicus. Next base: position 651,152 of record JASEVX010000043.1, on the reverse strand, counting down.
GTATATATAATAATTGTTATAAAATGTATAGTCATTCCGTTGCAATAGGGCAATGGACAAAATGTCTATCTTTCTTAACTATGTCATATTAAGTTTTTTCTTCAGGACATAAACCACCTGAAAAAAAGGTTTACTTTAATTGTTTAATCTCTGTGGAGATCTATAGAATTACAACATTGTGAAAAATACACATCTATTAGTTAATTTACCACTATACAAACAAGTGTATTTCATTACACTTATCCCAAAGTGATACTTTGACTAAATATGCTTTATCAAATAAAACAACTCATGAAAAATGAACAGCTTCATAAATTGCTTCTATTGCCAAACTGTTTTCGAAGGGAACTGTAAGTACTATTATCGTCTTTTATAAAGAGCTGTCACTTGAGAGATTGAGTTACAAAGAATAAAAAAAAAAGGCTTCAAAGGACATTTAGTGTGTATTCTATGAAGCTAAAGAAATACAAGTAATTATTTATTTTTATTGATAAGTTTGGAAATTGCAAACTTACTCATTTTCATTTTAGTTAATGGAATTAAAGTTTAACTTAATAACATTTATAATGTAAATCTTAAGCTGCATTATGTTTGCAATGTAAAAGTTTATGTTTAAAATCGATTCAATTAATGAATTATTGCTCACAATTTAGAAACTGCAGCATATATTTTAACCCTTCCCCTTAAACAGCCGCTTTCTGACGCCTCTGCAGCAGACGACTTTTGAAAACATTGCGATTGCTCAAAAGGAGCCAGAGATTTTTTATATTTTTGTAAAGATGTTTTCAAAGTCATCTGCTCCAGATTTGTTTTATGTGGTAAAGGGACATTGCAAAATGGTTGAGTGGAGAACTAAAGTTTTATTTTAAGACAATCAAATTTTGGTCCAATGTTCAAGAACAGTCTGTAGCGACTTGGGCAGAAAATCTAGGGGTGGTGAGTTACAGTCTGCCAACATTCTTTCAAACTTTTGATAAAAGTAAAAGTAAATATGATAAGCCTGAACCGCTAATCGGCTTTCACCAATGAGCTAATATTCTATGTGGAAAATCCACTAACTGCTTGGAAAGAATGTTGTGTGAAGACACACAGGTCAACTGGCTGTCGCGATATGACTGAAAGTAGTTGAAAACAGTGCGTAAAATACAAATGAATCACGAAAATACAGAATTACAATCGCAAGCTCTGACTTAAATTATAAAACATAATCAATCACATTTGATTTTGAGTCTGATTATGTTTTATTATTTCAACAAACAGCAAGAACAGTACAGATGAAACAAGTTATCAATAGTTATTTATGAAATTATCAACTTACAGCTCTTTTACCACGTGTTAGCTGTGCCATGGTACAGGTTAAAATCCTAGAAAAAAGAAAATACACCACCATTTATAATAAGAATGCATAAGCTACTATGAACCTACTATGAATTCAGATTCAGAACACCTCCAAGCAATACCTGCACTTTCTTGCACGAAAACTCCCCGAATTAAAAAGTCTCGTTTCGAGCAATTTCTTCTTTTGTCAGTATGTTTTCAAAAAGCCGTCTGCTACAGAGGTGTCAGAAAGCAGCATCTATATGAGGGAAAGGGTTAAACAAAGAGTTGTTATTGGATAGAGTTGAACGACTTTGAACATATTTTGTCAAAAAATAGAAAATCTCTTAAATTGAATGGATAACCTATGACTAAAAGTGGAAAATATTGCGTCAAAAGGAGAAATTGTTCGTTTTGAGCAGTTTTTTCTTTTGTCACAATGTTTTCAAAAAGCCGTCTGCTGCAAATGCATCAAAATGTGATACTGGGTCTATAAATTCATGCAAATAAAGATTTGCAATGGCACACATATTTGCCTGGATGTTTTCAAAGTTGTCTGCTGCAGATTTGGTGTGGGAAATGGCAAGATAATTGTTAACCTTTTCCCACATACAGATGCTTTCTAACACCTCTGCAGGCGACGACATTGTGGCAAAAGGAGAAATTGCATAAGAGCAATTTTCCCCATTTGCTATACCGTTTTCAATTATATGCAGTAATTCTACTTTCATTTCTGGAGATTTTCCACGATGACTGCAGATTTGTTTTATGTTGGAAATGGTTAGATAACATGTAACTAATTACCGAAACTGTGATATAATCAAATGCATGCTAATTAATAAGAAGACAGAAACAGCATTTATCACTTAGTATAATATGAAGTACATAATTATATTATTAACCCTTTCCCTCATATAGACACTTTCCCACACCTCTGAAGCAGACAGCTTTTTGAAAACATAGTAAAAAAGAAGAGACTGCTCAAAACGAGCAATTTCTCCTTTTGCCACAATGTTTTCCACTTTTAGTCATAGGTTATCCATTAAATTATAGAGATTTTCTATTTTTTGACAAAATATGTTCAAAGTCGTCTGCTGCAGAAATGTCGTATCAGAGAAAGGGTTAACTGACATAGTTGTTTTTAACGTGATACAATTTATGACGTTCATTATATTCAAAACACAAACCAGACAAACAAAGATAACATATTCAAAACTAATTTTTATCAACTTTGATGTAAACAACCAAGATTAATCTGTTTTATTATACCTCACGTGACTTTGTAATGTTTAATTTTCATATACTCATCATGGGCAATTTCTTACTGTGCCATTGCTAACAGTACGTTTTTGACCGGTTAACAGTATACTGTTACATTGCACGAGCATCTAAAATGTTTGTCATGCACGTCCATGACGTTATTTAAACAAATAACGTCACGTTTAGACGCGCATGCCATGTAACAGTATACTGTTAACCGGTCAAAAACGTACTGTTAGCATAATACAGTAAGAAATTGCCCATGTTCATCTCCCCTGCAAAGGTACATAATTAAATATACTTGTAATTTTGTTCGGTATAATAAAATAAATATTGCATGGCTTTCAGTGTGACAGTACATATTGTCAACATTGGTGTAAATACTGTTAACCTCGGCTTCGCCTTGGCTAACAGTATTTTCCTCATGTTGACAATATGTACTGTCACACTGGAAGCCATGCAGTATTTATATATTGTCTAGTCCAGGTCTAAATTGTTTTAATTATTAATTTGCAATGCTTTCGACCGACCCGGGAAAATTCAAAGATACAGTGAACTCAAACATGGGAACATTTAAATATATTGTTCAATTAAGGATCATTGTTCAATGCTGTCACAAGTATTTTCAAAGACGCCTATGCTCGACTTTGACTGCACAAATGGTGTACAAAAGGACTCCCTGTGTTCGAATCCTGTAATAAACAGGTTCTGCCTTTGGGGTTTTCTGCACAACCGGCACAAGTACTGGTCAACCCTTTCCCTCATACAATAACTCAGACTTTTGTCACTATGTTTTTAAAAAGTTGTCTGCTGCAGAAGCATCAGAAAGCGTCTATATGAGGGAAAGAGTTAAACCTTCAGGAAGCTGCCGTCAAGTGTGATCGATATAAGCTGCAAGCTCATTTTGCATTTAATGTAAAATATAATAAATAGGCTTCTATACCTTGCCATATACTAACTGTATACCAAGTTTGGTTAAGATCGATTGAGGGATGTTCAGTGTAGAATGGTCGCAAGGTTGTTAAGAGCGAACAAACTAACAAACAAACGGACTGTCCCATTACTATATCCCCATCGCAAACTTCAGTAGCCGAGGGGACAATAAGTTGAACTTAGATAAACTAAGAGTATTTTCATATAGTAGGGTTCATTGTTCCGAATGTATCTTCCTAACAATAGCGCCAACTCGGTAGGAACTAATCATTACCTCAGTCCATTAGTAAAACATTATTAAATGGATAGTGATACTGATCTGTTCCCATTATGTCAATTTAGATGAAATACAGTTACTTATCTATCAGTAGCTTGTTCATTTAAACCCTTTCCCTCATATAGACGCTTTCTGATGCCTCTGCAGCAGAAAGCTTTTTGAAAACATAGTGACAAAAGAAAAAATTGCACAAAACGTGCAATTTCTCCTTTTGCCACAATGTTTTCCACTTTTTGTCATAAACCCTTTTCCCCTTTTCCCCCATAAAACACATTTTAATCAGAAAAACTTTGAGAATCTTTATAATAGAACATAAAAGTTTATTAACCCAGTAATTGTTACATTATTCCAGACTTCCCGAAACTCGTGAGACTCCTGTCAGACAAAATATTTTTGTCAGACCTCATGCTCACCTGTCAGACCAAACAATTTGCAACATCGTAAGTTTGATTTACTAACAGCAATCTAGAGAGCAGTTCTTGGACATTCCGATTTATAAATTTCAATTTTTAAGCCATCAACTTTTATCAATAATTATACTTTCAATTATAGAGATTTTCCATATTTTTAGAAGACTTCTGCTGCAGATTTGTTGTATGTGGGAAAAGGTTAAACGAACCAGTGTTTCAAAAGATATATATTGAAATTTCCAGTGCTTATTTGCAAATTGATCTGTTTTGTCAGACATTTTGGGCTGACAAGAAAGGGTTTTTAGTCTTTCAAGAATCTGTCAGTCAGGTCTGAAGGTCTGATAGAGATTCGGGAAGTCTGTTATTCATCATAAATTTATGAGACTACAATTATTGAGTAGAGTAGAAAACAGTGTGGCAAAAGGAGAAATTGGATGAACTTTGATGCATATGCAACAGACGACTTCTGAAAACAGTTTGGCTTTTGTTGAAATGTTTCCAACCCTATTCCATTACTTATACTTCCATCAATAAAGACTTTCCATACCTTTACTGAAATGTTCTTTACTCCTCTGTTGCAGATTTGTTAAATAAGTGACAGGGTTAACACTTTCCTTCACACAATAACTTTTGTGCAGGCAATTGCAGTCATCTTGGCCAAATACATTGTATATGCAAAATTAAAATAAATGAAGGAATGATACTTAGATAATATTAACACATTTCTCCTTCTTCCATAATGTTTTTCTCCTTTTGCCACACTGTTTTCAAAAGCTGGTTGCTGAAGGTGTGTCAAATGGAAGTGGTTTATTGATAAGATTATTGAGTGTAATTGAAGTTCAATGTTGTCATTAAGAATCTAAGTACCTCAAGTATGCCCTAGTAGTAAGAGAGTTGGGAAACATACAGTAACCCTTGGATAACATGAACATTGGTAGAACTGATGGATACTCCCTGAACAGATTATACAATTTAACCCTTTTCTCACATACGACAAACCTGCAGCAGACGACTTTGAAAACATAAAGTAAAATAAAGTTGAAAACATTGTGGCCAAAGGCAAGAAAGGGTTAAACATGCTCGAGTTTAAAATCTGTTTTCCAGAGTGTTTGAAATAGATTTCTCAAATTTGGCATAGTGACTTAATTTTGGACTGGACAGACATGGTCCTTATTGAAACTTGGCCTACATATCATCAAGACAAACATTCTGCAAGGTCTCAAGCTGCTGAAGACAAATTAAGGAGAGTCATCCAGAATTTTCTCAAATTTGACACAGTGACCTAGTTTTTGCCCAGACATGACCTAAAGATACTAGAAATTAACCTAGATATCATCAAGACAAACATTCTTACAAAGTTTCAAGTTTAAAATGCTGCTAGTTTTAAAAGTGTTAACAAAGCAATTGGTGCATGACAGATGGACAATGGACAAAAGGTGATCAGAAAAACTCATCTCGAGCACTTTGGGCTCAGGTAAGCTAAAAACATAACAATTTTGGAAATCTCATCACCCCATGTCTGTCAGCACCAAGCCTGATTTCGGACAGTCTTGAACATCAATTATTACCGCTGACCATGGGAAATAGGTCACCAGCATTTAGGACACGTCAATTAACCCTTTCCGACCTGCAGACACATTTTGACGCAATAGCAGCAGACGAATTTAAGATGAGCAATTTCACCTTTGGCCACAATGTTTTCAACTTTATTTAACAATTAAGCTATTTAAGCTATTGCGTCAAAATTCGTCTGCAGGTGGGAAAAGGCTAAGGAGAGACATCTTCTTCTACATACAGGTGACAGTGAAGGCTTTGTTCAGACCCTGAATATATGCACAGCAAGGCTTATCCAAGTCTACACGGTATGCTTATGTAACCACTTGTCAACACATTTTGACGCAGCAGATGATATTTTCGAAAACATTCACAGTGGCAAAGAGAATGAGCAAATTTTCATTATGGCACAATATGTTTAGCTATCTAACAATCCACTTGACGGAAAGAGACACAGATAAACAGAGACAGAGACAGTGAGCGACTGATAAAGCTATCTAACAATCCACTATTTTATGCAAATTTACCCAATTAGAAAGTCCAAACACGACATAAAGACGTCCCACTCCGACTGCAAATGGCATGATTAATAATTTATGAACAATAGATCATAATGTAACAAACTGTTCAACTCTACACAAGTTCATTGCCTGCATAACCCTAGGCTGCATGGCATGATAGCCACTCTACACAAGTTCATTGCCTGCATAACCCTAGGCTGCATGGCATGATAGCCACTCTACACAAGTTCATTGCCTGCATAACCCTAGGCTGCATGGCATGATAGCCACTCTACACAAGTTCATTGCCTGCATAACCCTAGGCTGCATGGCATGATAGTGCACTTTACACAAGTTCATTGCCTGCGTAACCATAGGTTGCATGGCATGATAGTCCACTCTACACACGTTTATTGCTAGCGTAACCCTAGGCTGCATGGCATGATAGTCCACTCTACACAAGTTCATTGCCTGCGTAACACTAGGCTGCATGGCATGATAGTCCACTCTACACAAGTGCATTGCCTGCGTAACCATAGGCTGCATGGCATGATAGCTACTCTACACAAGTTCATTGCCTGCATAACCCTAGGCTGCATGGCATGATAGCCACTCTACACAAGTTCATTGCCTGCGTAACCGTAGGCTGCATGGCATGATAGTCCACTCTACACACGTTTATTGCTAGCGTAACCCTAGGCTGCATGGCATGATAGTCCACTCTACACAAGTTCATTGCCTGCGTAACACTAGGCTGCATGGCATGATAGTCCACTCTACACAAGTGCATTGCCTGCGTAACCATAGGCTGCATGGCATGATAGCTACTCTACACAAGTTCATTGCCTGCATAACCCTAGGCTGCATGGCATGATAGCCACTCTACACAAGTGCATTGCCTGCGTAACCGTAGGCTGCATGGCATGATAGCCACTCTACACAAGTTCAGTGCCTGCGTAACACTAGGCTGCATGGCATGATAGCCACTCTACAAAAGTTCATTGCCTGCGTAACCCTAGGCTGCATGGCATGATAGTCCACTCTACACAAGTTCATTGCCTGCCTAACACTAGGCTGCATGGCATGATAGCCACTCTACAAAAGTTCATTGCCTGCGTAACCCTAGGCTGCATGACATGATAGTCCACTCTACACAAGTTCATTGCCTGCCTAACACTAGGCTGCATGGCATGATAGCCACTCTACACAAGTTTATTGCCTGCATAACCCTAGGCTTCATGGCATGATAGTCCACTCCACACAAGTTCATTGCCTGCGTAACCCTAGGCTGCATGGCATGATAGTCCACTCTACACAAGTTCATTGCCTGCCTAACACTAGGCTGCATGGCATGATAGTCCATTTAACCTTTCCCACAATAAAATTAATACATCATATCTGCAGCAGACAAACTTGAAAACACTTTAGCAAAACTATTCAAACTCTCTTTAAAGGTAAAAATAATAGAGATGTTTATCAATTGTGTACTGCGTCAGAAGCATCAAAATGTGTCTGCGAGACAATAAGGGTGAAAATAAAATTATTTAAGAGAGGCCTACGTGCAAATTGAAATTTAATAAAATAATGTTTCCACTGATCGTGATTTTCCATACTTTGCATAGAGCTCATAGTCATTATGAGTAATGTTTTCTTTCGCAAGAAGGTTTTTCAACACAATTCAATAATTTTACACCGATTGATAAAGATTTTCATATACATTGGGGAATTTCAGTTCCAAGTCATTAAGAGAGAGATTTCTCCTTTTGCCATGATGTTTTCCACTCAAATACGAAATTATAATACATATTCATTGATAGAGAATTTCCTTAGATTTGCCTCGATGTGATCAGAGAGGACTGCCAGGGGCGTAGCTTTCTTTAGGCACTGTAGGCACGTGCCTTCACTTTTTCTCAAAATGCCCTAAAATGCAGATGCGGCGATATAGGATTTCAAAAAAAATCAGGACACCCTCGATCAACATTGATTATTGACAAGCTACGCCCCTGTCTGCTGCAGGTTTGTTGTAAGTAGGAAAGGGTGATGAGTGTGGTGATATTTGGTCTACTATCACAGGTTATGTCAAATGAATTACACATTATTCTGAAATGAAAGGCCCAGGTATAGATAATAACTAAGCTACTAGACCATCGGAATGTTGTTTAACCCTTTCCCTCATAGAGGGACGCTTTCTGACGCCTCTGCAGCAGATTGCTCTTTGAGTAACAAACGGAGAAATTGCACTAAAATGTTTTCCACTTGTAGTCATAGGTTATCCGTTCAATTATAGAGATTGTCCATTTTTTGACAAAATATGTTCAAAGTCGTCTGCTGCAGATTTGTCGTATAAGGGAAAGGGTTAAGGAGACAGACGCTTCAAGTAAGCTGAAGGATATGCGAGGGCTCCAAATAAATGAGCTCTAACAATAGAAACGTAAATCTTAACCCTTTCCCACATACAGACAGACGCTTCAAGTAAACTGAAGGATATGCGAGGGCTCCAAATAAATGAGCTCTAACAATAGAGACGTAAATCTTAACCCTTTCCCACATACAGACAGACGCTTCATGTAAGCTGATATGCGAGGGCTCTAAATAAATGAGCTCTAACAATAGAAACGTAAATCTTAACCCTTTCCCACATACATACAGACGCTTCAAGTAAGCTGATATGTGAGGGCTCTAAATAAATGAGCTCTAACAATAGAAACGTAAATCTTAACCCTTTCCCACATACATACAGACACTTCAAGTAAGCTGATATGCGAGGGCTCCAAATAAATGAGCTCTAACAATAGAAACGTAAATCTTAACCCTTTCCCACATACAGACAGACGCTTCAAGAAAGCTGAAGGATATGTGAGGGCTCCAAATAAATGAGCTCTAACAATAGAAACGTAAATATTAACCCTTTCCCACATACATACAGACGCTTCAAGTAAGCTGATATGCGAGGGCTCTAAATAAATGAGCTCTAACAATAGAAACGTAAATCTTAATCCTTTCCCACATACATACAGACGCTTCAAGTAAGCTGATATGTGAGGGCTCTAAATAAATGAGCTCTAACAATAGAAACGTAAATCTTAATCCTTTCCCACATACATACAGACGCTTCAAGTAAGCTGATATGTGAGGGCTCCAAATAAATGAGCTCTAACAATAGAAACGTAAATCTTAACCCTTTCCCACATACAGACGGACGCTTCAAGTAAGCTGAAGGATATGTGAGGGCTCCAAATAAATTAGCTCTAACAATAGAAACGTAAATATTAACCCTTTCCCACATACATACAGACACTTCAAGTAAGCTGATATGTGAGGGCTCTAAATAAATGAGCTCTAACAATAGAAACGTAAATCTTAACCCTTTCCCACATACCCACAGACGCTTCAAGTAAGCTGAAGGATATGTGAGGGCTCCAAATAAATGAGCTCTAACAATAGAGACGTAAATATTAACCCTTTCCCACATACATACAGACGCTTCAAGTAAGCTGATATATGAGGGCTCCAAATAAATGAGCTCTAACAATAGAAACGTAAATATTAACCCTTTCCCACATACATACAGACACTTCAAGTAAGCTGATATGTGAGGGCTCCAAATAAATGAGCTCTAACATTAGAAACGTAAATCTTAACCCTTTCCCACATACAGACAGACGCTTCAAGTAAGCTGATATGTGAGGGCTCCAAATAAATGAGCTCTAACAATAGAAACGTAAATCTTAACCCTTTCCCACATACATACAGACGCTTCAAGTAAGCTGATACGTGAGGGCTCCAAATAAATGAGCTCTAACAATAGAAACGTAAATCTTAACCCTTTCCCACATACAGACAGACGCTTCAAGTAAGCTGATATGTGAGGGCTCCAAATAAATGAGCTCTAACAATAGAAACGTAAATCTTAACCCTTTCCCACATACAGACAGACGCTTCAAGTAAGCTGAAGGATATGCGAGGGCTCTAAATAAATGAGCTCTAACAATAGAAACGTAAATCTTAACCCTTTCCCACATACATACAGACGCTTCAAGTAAGCTGATACGTGAGGGCTCCAAATAAATGAGCTCTAACAATAGAAACGTAAATCTTAACCCTTTCCCACATACAGACAGACGCTTCAAGTAAGCTGATATGTGAGGGCTCTAAATAAATGAGCTCTAACAATAGAAACGTAAATATTAACCCTTTCCCACATACATACAGACGCTTCAAGTAAGCTGATATGTGAGGGCTCCAAATAAATGAGCTCTAACAATAGAAACGTAAATCTTAACCCTTTCCCACATACATACAGACGCTTCAAGTAAGCTGATATGTGAGGGCTCCAAATAAATGAGCTCTAACAATAGAAACGTAAATCTTAATCCTTTTCCACATACAGACAGACGCTTCAAGTAAGCTGATATGTGAGGGCTCTAAATAAATGAGCTCTAACAATAGAAACGTAAATCTTAACCCTTTCCCACATACAGACAGACGCTTCAAGTAAGCTGAAGGATATGTGAGGACTCCAAATAAATGAGCTCTAACAATAGAGACGTAAATATTAACCCTTTCCCACAAATATACAGACGCTTCAAGTAAGCTGATATATGAGGGCTCCAAATAAATGAGCTCTAACATTAGAAACGTAAATCTTAACCCTTTCCCACATACAGACAGACGCTTCAAGTAAGCTGATATGTGAGGACTCCAAATAAATGAGCTCTAACAATAGAAACGTAAATCTTAACCCTTTCCCACATACATACAGACACTTCAAGTAAGCTGATATGCGAGGGCTCCAAATAAATGAGCTCTAACATTAGAAACGTAAATCTTAACCCTTTCCCACATACAGACAGACGCTTCAAGTAAGCTGATATATGAGGGCTCTAAATAAATGAGCTCTAACAATAGAAACGTAAATATTAACCCTTTCCCACATACAGACAGACGCTTCAAGTAAGCTGATATATGAGGGCTCTAAATAAATGAGCTCTAACAATAGAAACGTAAATCTTAACCCTTTCCCACATACAGACAGACGCTTCAAGTAAGCTGATATGTGAGGGCTCCAAATAAATGAGCTCTTACAATAGAAACGTAAATATTAACCCTTTCCCACATACATACAGACGCTTCATGTAAGCTGAAGGATATGTGAGGGCTCTAAATAAATGAGCTCTAACAATAGAAACGTAAATCTTAACCCTTTCCCACATACATACAGATCAAACCCTAGCCTCCTGCTCTGTCACGGCTGATGCATTACCTTTTTCACCACTGAGGCAGTTAAAATCCTCAGAGCAAAGAAAAATCGTAAGTGAATCACGCATGAAGGGAAATTGATAAATTCATCAGATAACTTGAAAACCCATGAAAAAAATGCAACATTATCTTGGGATTTGTAAGGAAATCCGGTAATGGTCCCAATTGTCGAATTCACTGTATCAAATTATTAGTAACTTAACCCTTTCCCACTTGCAGACACATTCTGACGCTGTTGCAGCAGACGACTTTTGAAAACATTGTTGCAAAAGGAGAAATTGATCATGAATGTTTTGAAAGTCGTCTGCTGCATAATTGATGTATGTGGGAAAGGTTTAAAAGCATTACACTTTGCAAGCATGATGATCAAAACAAGCATCATTTTTGGATTTGAAAGCGAATATTGTTATTGTCAAATTATTGTTAATTTAAAAGCATTAAATAATTTTGCGATCTTGTTATTACGGTTCATCAACATTTTTGCCGTATGCATTTGTATAAATCCTATTGCGGTGGTTATACTTTACAGTTTACTCGCTTAAACATTTTAAACCTTTCCCACATACATATGCTTTCTGACACCTCTGCAGCAGATGATTTTTGTAAACATTGTGACAAAAGGAGATGTTGCTCATTATGAGCAATTTCCTCTTTTGCCACAATGTTTTCAACTCTATTTTATAACGAAACGAAGTTTTTTCCCATATATATTCAGGTTGTCTGCTGCAGAATTATTTTATGTGGGAAAGGGTAACATAACATCGAAAGCTCAAAAATATATTTAGAAGTTTTGGCATTTTCCCCCTCTATCTGATACAGTGGCAACCAAAATTCTCAATGGAATTAAATTATTTTGACATCTTTGAAAGAGGACTTAGTAACCTAAGGAACATTCCTGTAAAATTATTTTGAATTTGGTCAATTAGGTTATGAGAGAGAAGTTGTTTGTAGGAAAATGTTAACAGCCAGACAGAGGACGATGGTGACAGGCGGTGAGTGATCACAATAGCTCTCACCATACCTCCTGCTCAGGTGACCTAGTTAAAAATAACTAAAGTATAATTATTTGATCAAGTTTTCCATATTTTGCCTTTAAGTTTTCAAAGGTGTCTGCTTAAGAATTGCTGTTTACGGGAAAGAGTTATATTCCTTTAAAGAAAAAACACCTTCAATTGGCATTTAGTATTGTTCCAAAATGAATTGATAACCCTTTCCCACATTCAGACGCATTCTGACACATCTGCAGCAGAGGAATTTTGAAAACATTGTGGCAAAAGAAGAAATTGCTCAGAACTTTATTTATTAATAATATTTTTATTCAAGGACATTTTTCAAACTTTAGCCTAGATGTTTTCAAAATTGTCTGCTGCAGATATGTTGTTAATGGTAAAAGGTTAAATTAAATGAGCCATGCCGCGAGAAAACCAACATTGTAAACTCTGCGTAAAGTATCAACCCGGATCAGCCTAGTGGCATGCCGCATAGGCTAACCTGGATACACTTTCCGCCTCCTGTGGATTTTCTGTTTCATGAATCATTACTCTATACCTCTATCCCCCCTATGACGGAATGTGTTGGCTCGGATCAGTCTGTGTGGACTGCGCAGACTGATCTGGGTCGATATATTACGAAGAGGCCATATTATTGATTTACACACGGGACGGCTCAAATTAAAAAAAAAATCAGAATAGAGATGTAAATTCCAATGGTGTGATGAATGCTCCAATTCAAAAGTGAGAAATTCCTATCAGATCTATTGATTTCATGACATTGAGAAAATACGATTTACGATTCCTCATGAAGATATGGACAGTTTTCAAAAAGGGGCGTATTTCATGTCTCAAAATACTCATGTGAACTTAAAACCATTTCCCTCTTACAACAAATCTGCAGCAGACGACCTTGAAAACAACTAGGTAAAGGTGCAGAAAATCATTATAAATGAAAGTATAACTATGGAATAACATACAACAAATTTGCTGCAGATGACTTTGAAAACATCTGGTTCTTATTATGAAAACTCTCTTTAAATGTATAGAGTTGAAAACATTGTGGCAAAATGTGAAATTGCTTGTAATGCCAAGATGTTATATGTAATAATTATATATCATTTGTATGCTGTAGAAGCCTCAAAAATGCATCTGGAAGTAGAAAAGTTACATTGACCCTTTCCCGCATACGACAATTCTGCAGCAGACGACTTTGAACATATTTTGCAAAAAAATAGAAAATCTCTATAATTGAATGAATAACCTATGACTAAAATTGGAAAATATTGTGGCAAAAGGAGCAATTGCTTCTTTTGAGCAATTTCTTCTTATGTCACTATGTTTTTAAAAAGCCGTCTGCTGCTGAGCTGTCAGAAAGCGTCTATATTTGTTTCTGGGAGCAATTTCTCCTTTTGCCACAATGTTTTCAAAAAGCCGTCTGCTGCAGAGGCAGGCATCAGGAAGCGTCCATATGAGGAAAAGGGTTATAGGATTAAGATTTGCTTGCTCGAGTTTTCATAAAGTATTTGTGGATGAAAAACCTTAATCCTTTCCCACTTGCAGACTCAATTTGACTTATCTGCTGCAGATGACTTTTAAAAGCATTGTGGCAAGAGGAGAAATTGCTCATAATTAAGAAAAAAAAGTAGTAATTTATGTCACCAAAATGGAAGATGGAAGTGGTAATTGCTACGGTTACGCTTTTCGTCCTATCCCCCATATTTTATCTGATTGTATATTCAATCTTAAATAACATCGCACCTACTCAAAAAGATATATATTTTCCGAATGAATGCACATATTCTTTCATTTATGACAAATCTTATTGACTTGTTAACCCTTCTCTCATATAGACGCTTTCTGAAGCCTCTGCAGCAGACTAGTTTTTGAAGAAATTGCTCAAAACAAGCAATTTTGCAACAATGTTTTCTACTTTTAGGCATAGGTTATCCATTCAATTATAGAGATTTTCTATTTTTTGACAAAATATGTTCAAAGTCGTCTACTTCAGAATTGACGTTTGAGGGAAGGGGTTAACCTTTTCCGGTGATATCAGAAACCTCTGCAGCAGACAACTTTTTAAAACAACGTCAACAATATAACAAATTGCTCAATATCTCCACTTTCCCTTTTTTCCCAGATTGTTTTCAAGCAGGATATCTAACATTAATATTTTCCTATATTGTTTTCGAAAGTCGTCTTGCTTCAGAGACAACAACATTCTATGTGATAAAAATTCTGCATCCTGGAATGGTTACCCACATTTAGCTTCTAATGAATTGATTCTCAAGCTCTTGATTTAGAATACTAAGAGTATTAGAGTTAGAAGCTGCTTTCAATAATTTTCATTTATATATCACCCTTTAGCCAATTGGTGAAAGATGAATGACCCTAAGTGAAAGTGGCATCACTTGCACTTCCGGGCGACCGTGTTTATCACATATACGTGAGGAATACGCAAGGCTAGTTCTTTTTCTGGATGATTTAAGGGTGTAGAGATTATATATGAGGTACTTAATGTCTGGTAATGTATTTTTGACATAAAAATGAATGACCAAGCCAGTGTTCATACACACAACCCCTTGAACAGATGACCTTGATAAATACCGACTGTGTAAACTATCTCCGGCTCGACAGAGGTCAAAACTAAAGGCCGTACTGATTTAGTGGTTTGTATGGTATTTTAAGCCACTTTCATCATTATTTGAGTTATATCACAGCATTTCCTGGGTAAGTAACCAGTCCTGCTAGTCCGTTTTTCTTAAGCCAGCTAGTCAGTTATATCACAGCATTTCCTGGGTAAGTAACCAGTCCTGCTAGTCCGTTTTTCTTAAGCCAGCTAGTCAGTTATATCACAGCATTTCCTGGGTAAGTAGCCAGTCCTTCTAGTCCATTTATTCTTAAGCCAGCTAGTCAGTTATATCACAGCATTTCCTGGGTAAGTAACCAGTCCTGCTAGTCCGTTTATTCTTAAGCCAGCTAGTCAGTTATATCACAGCATTTCCTGGGTAAGTAACCAGTCCTGCTAGTCCGTTTATTCTTAAGCCAGCTAGTCAGTTATATCACAGCATTTCCTGGGTAAGTAACCAGTCCTGCTAGTCCATTTATTCTTAAGCCAGCTAGTCAGTTATATCACAGCATTTCCTGGGTAAGTAGCCAGTCCTTCTAGTCCATTTATTCTTAAGCCAGCTAGTCAGTTATATCACAGCATTTCCTGGGTAAGTAACCAGTCCTGCTAGTCCATTTATTCTTAAGCCAGCTAGTCAGTTATATCACAGCATTTCCTGGGTAAGTAACCAGTCCTGATAGTCCATTTATCCTAAAGCAGTCAGTTATATCACAACATTTCCTGGGTAAGTAACCAGTTCTGCTAGTCCATTTATTTCTAAGCCAGCTAGTCAGCTGTAATGCTAATTAATCCCCACAATCTTGGATGCCTAGGATAGCAAGAAGGTACTATCAATTTTAACCCTTTCCCTAATATAGACGCTTTCTGACGCCTCTGCAGCAGATAGCTTTTTGAAAACATAGTGACAAAAGAATAAATTGCTCAAAACGAGCAGTTTCTCCATTTGCCATAATGTTTTTCCACTTTTAGTCATAGATTATATATCCATTCAATTTTAGAGATTTTCTATTTGTTGACAAAATATGTTCAAAGTCATCTGCTGCAGAATTGTTGTATGGTGGAAACGGTTAATTAGCATGTAAATGTCAAAAACTTGTTCTTGGACTATAGAGGTTACATAATCTATTTGTTGTGTACACTTGAAATATTGCTTTCCTTAAGGCCTTAATAAATTCTGTTATTTTTCATCCAATTAGTTTCTCACATTACACAGCAATTCTACCTTCAGTACTTTCAGTACTTTGATTAAAGTCATTGGTACTACCCATTACAGACTCCTCGAAGGCAGAAAAAACCAACCTATGATAATAAGATAAAGTTTACAGTATATAAATCAAAACGTTGTCAGTCATGTCCTATTTAAAAGCCTTTAGAATATTGCTGAATATTTTTAAAGCTAATACTTTGTAATGATTTAAACATATGGAAATACGTCATTCAAAAAATGGTCTTATATTTGTAATTACTACGCAAATCACACAAGCTGCAAATTGCATTTTATTTTCTATTTCTTTATGAAAGTACAATAACCAAAAAGAGTTGAAAACTTTGTGGCAAAAGGAGAAATTGCTAATCATAAGCAGTTTATACTTTTGCCACAATGTTTTTAAAGTTCATCTGCTACAGCGGCATCGGAAAGTGTATGCATATGTGGTTCACCCTTTACCTGGTACTATTGACATTAAATAGCTATCATATGCTCAAAGCAAACGATTTCACAGTTTTCCATTTCATATCAAGGTGAGTCATCATACAGTTTAGTTCCATAAACTTCACCGTTTTCAACATACAGCAAACTTGCAGCAGACAACTTTGAAAGCATCAATATTGGCAAAAATCCTGAAAATCTCTATAAATAAAGGTATAATTACTGCAAAAATTTGAAAAGATTGTGACAAATTTGTGTTGTCATATTTTCACAAAGCTGTCTGCCGCAAAGGCATCAGAAAGAGTCTGTATGAGAGAAAGGGTTAAATGAGAGTAAACTTAATAAGTAAGGTTGAGAAATATTGTTGCATAATGCATCTGCAAGTTGGAAAGGGTTAATAGAAATAGATCATGAAAAGGTTTTACTCTTTTTTAAAATATATATCTCATATTCATAGTTGAAATTTTGAATGAAAGTTTAACCCTTTTCCTCAAACAACACATCTGCAGCAAACAAAAGTATGGCAAACTTCAAAATGAAAGTGAAATTCCTGAAAACAGTTTAAAACCCTCTTAAGGATAAATTTCTCCTTTTCCCACAATGTTTTCAAAACTCATCTAAAGCACAGGCATCAGATAGCGTCTGAATGTGGGAAAGGGTTAATTTATAAATCTGCACCAAAATCCAATTATGCACGCTTTTCTCAGCTATCTTTTCTAATTTACTATCCACCCGAATTTAAATGACTATCATCATTCAAAATGAATACCTCATAACACTTTCCAATAATACGAGAAATCTGCAGCAGACTTTAGAAACATCTGGACTAAGCTATGTACTTTAAGAGCTATATCTCCTTTTGCCACAATGTTTTCAAAAGTTGTTTGCTGTAGATGCGTCTGCAGGAGGGAAAGGGATAAACATAATCTTTACACTTTAAGATCAAATATAGGCGTAAAATATTTCAACTTTACGCCGGTAATTGATCAGAGTCTAAAGCCAATAATATTTTTCCTTTTCACATGATATAAAAAATAACAGAAGCAGTGAAAAGCCCAAAAATGATTCTTATTTTGTCCATATGACTTACAAGATCAATTGGTCTGCATATTTCAAAGCTTTAGCTAACCCGTTCCCTCATACGACAAGTCTGCAGTAGACGACTTTGAACATATTTTGTCAAAAAATAGAATATCTCTATATTTGAATGGATAACCTACGACTAAAAGTGAAAAAACATTGTGGCAAAAAATATTGCGCGTGTCGAGCAATTTCTTCTTTTGTCACTATGTTTTCAAAAAACCGTCTGCTGCAGAGGCGTCAGAAAGCGTCTATGTGAGGGAAAGAGATAAGGCGCACACTAAATCCCCTTTTTGATACATTCCAACATACAACAAATCTGCAGTAGAAGACTTTAAAAGAAGAAAAAACGACAAATTATTTAAAATCTCTATAATTCAAGTGCTTCAGTTATTTAACCCTTTCCCTCATATAAATGCATTCTAAATGCATGATTTTTTTACCGTCCCCATGCACTCTCAGGCCTGCAATACAAAAATTCCAATATTGAAATGAAATCCCTTAATCTACTATGATGTAGTCTCACAAGCCTACAAAAAGGGGAGTAAACTGGTCTTTGTCGCGAAATATATCTCTTAAAGCTACTCTAAACCCTATGTTGTATTCTCTCTTAAAGCTAATATAAAAGCTATGTTGTAGTATCTCTTAAAGCTTATATAAACACTTTGTTGTAGTTTCTCTTAAAGCTTATATAAACACTTTGTTGCAGTCTCTCTTAAAGCTACTCTAAACTAAACCCTAAGTTGTAGTATCTCTTAAAGCTTATATAAACCCTATGTTGTAGTATCTCTTAAAGCTTATATAACCCCTTATGTTGTAGTCTCTCTTAAAGCTACTATAAACACTATGTTGCAGTCTCTCTTAAAGCTACTCTAAACTAAACCCTATGGTGTTGTCTCTCTTAAAGCTACTCTAAACTAAACCCTATGGTGTTGTCTCTCTTAAAGCTACTCTAAACTAAACCCTATGGTGTTGTCTCTCTTAAAGCTACTCTAAACTAAACCCTATATTGTAGTCTCTCTTAAATATAATATAAAAGCTATGTTGTAGTCTCTCTTAAATCTAATATAAAAGCTATGTTGTAGTATCTCTTAAAGCTTATATAAACCCTTATGTTGTAGTCTCTCTTAAAGCTTATATAAACCCTTATGTTGTAGTCTCTCTTAAAGCTACTATAAACACTATGTTGTAGTCACTCTTAAAGCTACTATAAACTAAATCCTATGTTGTATTCTCTCTTAAATCTAATATAAAAGCTATGTTGTAGTATCTATTAAAGCTTATATAAACCCTTATGTTGTAGTCTCTCTTAACGCTACTATAAACTAAATCCTATGTTGTATTCTCTCTTAAATCTAATATAAAAGCTATGTTGTAGTATCTCTTAAAGCTTATATAAAACCTATGTTGTAGTCTCTCTTAAAGCTTATATAAACCCTATGTTGTAGTATCTCTTAAAGCTTATATAAACCCTTATGTTGTAGTCTCTCTTAAAGCTACTATAAACTAAATCCTATGTTGTAGTCTCTCTTAAATCTAATATAAAAGCTATGTTGTAGTATCTCTTAAAGCTTATATAAACCCTTATGTTGTAGTCTCTCTTAAAGCTACTATAAACTAAATCCTATGTTGCATTCTCTCTTAAATCTAATATAAAAGCTATGTTGTAGTCTCTCTTAAAGCTACTATAAACTAAATCCTATGTTGCATTCTCTCTTAAATCTAATATAAAAGCTATGTTGTAGTATCTCTTAAAGCTTATATAAACCCTATGTTGTAGTATCTCTTAAAGCTTATATAAACCCTTATGTTGTAGTCTCTCTTAAAGCTACTATAAACACTATGTTGCAGTCTCTCTTAAAGCTACTCTAAACTAAACCCTATGGTGTTGTCTCTCTTAAAGCTACTCTAAACTAAACCCTATGTTGTAGTCTCTCTTAAAGCTACTATAAACACTATGTTGCAGTCTCTCTTAAAGCTACTATAAACACTATGTTGCAGTCTCTCTTAAAGCTACTATAAACACTATGTTGCAGTCTCTCTTAAAGCTACTCTAAACTAAACCCTATGTTGCAGTCTCTCTTAAAGCTACTCTAAACTAACCCCTATGGTGTTGTCTCTCTTAAAGCTACTCTAAACTAAACCCTATGTTGTAGTCTCTCTTAAATATAATGTAAACCCTATATTGTAGTCTCTCTTAAATATAATGTAAACCCTATGTTGTAGTCTCTACTAAAGCTTATATAAACCGTATGTTGTAGTCTCTCTTAAAGCTTCTATAAACACTTTGTTGTAGTCTCTCTTAGAGCTAATCAAATCAATATTTTGTATTCTCTTCTAAAGCTAATCTAAACCCTATGTTGTTGTGTGTCTTAAAGCTAATATAAACCCTATGTTGTTGTGTGTCTTAAAGCTAATCTAAACCCTATGTTGTTGTGTGTCTTAAAACTTATATAAACCCTATGTTGTAGTTTCTATTAAAGCTACACTAAACCTTATGTTGTAGTCTCTCTTAAAACTAATATAAACCCTATGTTGTAGTCTCTCTTAAAACTAATATAAACCCTATGTTGTAGTCTCTCTTAAAACTACTATAAACCCTATGTTGTAGTCTTATTTAAAGCTACGCTAAACCCTATGTTGCAGTCTTATTTAAAGCTACTATAAACCCTATGTTGTAGTATCTCTTAAAACTACTATAAACCCTATGTTGTAATCTTATTTAAAGCTACTATAAACCCTATGTTGTAGTCTTATTTAAAGCTACTATAAACCCTATGTTGTAGTCTCTCTTTAAGCTACACTAAACCCTATGTTGTAGTCTTATTTAAAGCTACTATAAACCATATGTTGTAGTCTCTCTTAAAGCTACTATAAACCCTATGTTGTAGTCTTATTTAAAGCTACTATAAACCCTATGTTGTAGTCTTATTTAAAGCTACTAGAAACCCTATGTTGTAGTCTTATTTAAAGCTACTATAAACCCTATGTTGTAGTCTCTCTTTAAGCTACACTAAACCCCATGTTGTAGTCTCTCTTAAAACTACTATAAACCCCATGTTGTAGTCTCTATTAAAGCTACACCACTAAACCCTATGTTGTTGTCTCTCTTAAAGCTACTCTAAACCCTATGTTGTAGTCTCTCTTAAAGCTAATCAAATCCATATGTTGTAGTCAAAGCTAATCTTAAGCAAAAGAATCGTCTCACTGAGTCAAATATTAAGTACTCACAACATAGATTACCTAGAAGTTTGTTTGTATCTAATATAATCTGCTTTCAAAGCATTGGTGGTTCTTTAACCAATTCCCTCATATGACAATTCTGCAGCAGACGACTTTGAACATATTTTGTCAAAAAATAGAAAATCTCTATAATTGAATGGATAACCTATGCCTAAAAGTAGAAAACATTGTGGTAAAAGAAGAAATTGCTTGTTTTGAGCAAGTTCATCTTTTGTCACTATGTTTTTAAAAAGCTGTCTGCTGCAGAGGCGTCAAACGTGTATATATGAGGGAAAAGGTTAATAAGGAATTATTAAGTGTTACCTCTTAAAGCGTTGTCCCTTTCCTGTTAATGTGCATTTTGGCCAATCTGCAGCAGAAGACTTCTACAAACATTGTGGCCAAACATACTATTCTGCTGTTTAAATTTCAAAGCAGAACATTCTTGAAATGTTATTATAGGTAAGATATTGAGCTTTGAGCAAATTCTTCTTTTATCACTGTGTGTTCAAAACGCTGTCTGCTGCAGAGGCATCAGAAAGCGTCTGTATGAGGGAAAGAGTTAAAGGGATAATTGAGTTATCAGTCTAAAAGATAGTTAATTCAGTAACTCTTTCACACATAAAACAAATCTGCAGCAGACGACTTTGAAACCATTCGTACAAAAATATGAAAATGTAGATAATTGAAAGTCCAATCATTAAATAGAGTTTAAAACATTCTGGTACCAGGAGAAATTCAACACTGTAGGAGAACATAGAAAAATGTTTTTTGTTCTTAAAAACGCGCGTTTTTGCTAGTTGCATAGCAACGGATAGGTTCGTAGCAACGAAGCTCAAACGCACACACCCTGAGCTTATTTGGTACCTGTTCACCAAGTTTCATTGGAATCGATCCGTCAGTTTTGGCTATAGAGCTGTGAATTACAAATATTTGGACAGACTGGCACACACACACACACACACTCACACACCCACACACACACAGACGGAAAAGCCTGACAATAAGGAAACCTAGCCTAGCGAATCTCAACAAGCCGGTAGGCGACGTGGGATTCGCCTTTGCATATATTTACATATGAAGAGCAAGTCTGATAGGGTCACTATTGTGGTGACTTGGTGAAAAGTGTGCAGTTTGTTAAAACAATCACTGGTCAACCAACCATCTTTTATTACCATGCAAAGACGCACCCGTATACAACGAACCGTTTCGCCTTGGTATATTTTGCAAACTTCCGGCTGTAGCTCGGAAACCCGAGGTCGGAGGTCAATGACGTAAAGTACCTTTTTGTAGTTCTTTAATAACACTATGAGATAGTGTAATAAAATCGCATTCGAATACTACCACTGCAGCGCTAGGGGCGATTGAAGTAAAAAATGACTGTAAAAATACCCTATCTTTGAAAGGCTACCATTTGGAAACATAGGACTAAATTAAGAATCGTAACGGATAGATATTTGTTAAATATCTGGAATTATCTATAACTGAAGTTTCAGCTCTCTACAATTAAAACTGTAGGAGAAGATATAAAAATGATTATGGTCCTTAACACGCGTTTATTTGCTAGCTGCATAGCAACGGCTATGTTTGAAAGGCTAGCATTTGGAAACAAAGGCCTAAATCAAAAATCGTAACGGATACATTTTTTCTAAATATATCGAAGTATCTATAACCGAAGTTTTAGCTCTTTACATTCAAAACTGTATGAGAAGTTAGAAACGAAACTCAAACGCGCACATCCTGAGCCCCTATGGCACCTGTTCACCAAGTTTCATTGGAGTCGGCCTGTCGGTTCGGGCTGTAGAGCGTCTCCTTACAAACATTTGGACAGAAAACGCTATTTTTGCGAGCTGCATAGCAACGGTTGGGTCCTTAGCAACGAAACTTAAACGCGCGCACCCTGAACTAATTTGGCACTTGTTCATCAAATTTCATCGGAATCTAAAATATAGTTATGGTTCCTGTACACTGCACTTCCATTTAACTTGTTGTAGCATCGTATAAAGTTTTATTAAATTCCATCATGTAGTTTTAAAGTTATTCTTCCCACAAGAAAAAGTAAGAAAGGGCAATAAATCTGTAATTAGCTAAATTAGAGTAATGGTTGTTGTTCATTGCACTTCCTCTCATTGTGCTTTACCATTGTATGAAGTTTTATTAGATTCCATTTCGTAGTTATTAAGTTAGTCTACGGACTAGTTAAAATAGAGTTATGGTTCCTTTACACTGCACTTCCTCTCAATGTGATGTAGAACAAAATATCGAGGGCTTGGCGCGAAACGGTTGTTACTAAAATTGGTATTTTGTTACCGAGATTAATCACTTCGCCATACAGTTTTTATAAGCGTTAAACTTTTCTTGATAAACAATGGTAAGTAAGGTGCCATTGCTCGTTCCGAGCAATAGCACCTAAATTTGCATTGTTTACAAAATGGTCAAAATGGCCCCTAAACTAGGGTTTTCAAAATAGTTTTTAGTTACAACCGTTTCGATATATTAACTTTCCGGATTTTTCGTTTTCGTTAGAAAATAATATTGCCATAAATGACTTGTCAGTAACGACCCGCAAAAAATATGAAAGATTGAAGGATAGCAATGTGAATTTCCATTTGAAACATTTATACCTTCCCCACATACAGACACTTTTCGACGCCTCTGTAGCATACTACTTTTAAATATATTGTGACAAAAGGAGAAACTGCTTAAAATGAGCAATTTTTTCTATTGCCACAGTGCTTTTTTTCTATTCAAAAAATTATACATTCAGTTACAGAGATTTTGCATATTATTGTCACAGTAATTGCATAGTCATTTGCAGCAGATATGTTGTATGAGTGAAAAATTTACCCAAGTTAATAGAAAACCGATCTTTTGTCATTTGGAAATAACAGTGAAACTTGTCTACGGCAGCCACCCGGGGGAAAGTCAAAATGGACTGATGCATACCGGTGGCTGCTTAATAAGTCAATTGCAGAAGAAACTGATATATCTCGTTATCCTGCAAGCGGTTGCATAATACAAGTTGGCTGCTTTGAAACTCTTTCAGAGCCAATGGCATTATTTAGATTTTTGCAAACAATACAGATTAAGGTGAGTCAATGATTAATGAGCTGTTTAACTTGAGATCAGCACTGTTTAGATTTTAGTTATCGAAATATTCCAAAGCTCCTATTAAATGGGCATTGAAGACGTCCGATTTTGAACATGGAATAGTCTACTTTACACAGTTCGGCGTTGACAAAGTTAACCTAGGTAGTCACCAAGGGTAAAGTTAAATCAGACTGCTGAAGTAAGATGACTGCATAATACATGTTCACTATATATATAAGACGATGTTTTTTTTCTTGTTGTTATCATTTCTTGTTTGTTAACGTGAGCAATATTTAACTTGGTTATAAAAGGGTTATACTAATTTCAGAAATTTCTCGTTTTGTTACAATGTTTTCAAAAGCCATCTACTACGGAGGCGTCAGAAAACGTCTGTGTATTAACATAAGTAATATTTAACTCGCTGCTAAATACAATTTGTCTGTTTAGACCGTTTTCACAGGTGGCAAATATGCAGTAGATGACCATGAAGATAACAAGGAAAAATGCTTTTTAAATAAAAGTAGAACTTATGAAAAGAGTTAAAAACATTGTGATAAAAAGAGTAATAACTCATTTTGCCAAAATGTTTTCAAAAGCCGTCTACCACGGAGGCATCAGAAAGCGTCTGTTAGTTGATAACTTACGCAAGTTTGACCACACTGTCAAATTCCATAGCTTTTTTACATCCGCTGTTTTAATCAGAGAATTTCTCCATATTCTTCAGGGGTGAATGTTCAGTCAGTTGGCGAAACTAGCTTTCAGCATATATTGCTCAGGCTCGTTGTCTGTTTCCTGGAAACTTAACCAGTACTCTCTCCGTTTGTGTAGAAAATTCCCGAGGTCAGAACCCGCTCATCACTGGACTCGAACCCTGGACCTTTTGTACGAGAGGCCGATGCTCTACCTCTGCCGATGCTCTACATTTGCACCACTGTCTTCCCATCGCTTTGAGACATAATTACCCGAATGTTCGCTTAAAGTGACGGAATGTGAATAGGACTAGGTACGTCCCTATGAAGGAATGCATTTGTTTGTGAAGAAGCTGTAAACATTTTAGGATTCATTGGTGCGAAACGGTGTGTGGTAATATCCTGGTTAGAAAAGTCACATTAATACAGTGATTCACCGACAGATCCTTGATCAATCCACGATTAAAATTACCGGGTACGTTATTATTTTTAGAAGGAAACCGCAGCGACCACAGAATGAACACTTTCTTATTTCAACAGTCTTCTCTAGTAAATTTCCCACATGTAGACGCATTTTGACGCATCTGCAGCAGACGACTTTTGAAAACAATATAGCAAAAGGAGAAATTGCTCAAGACGAGCAATTTCTCCATTTGTCTCCTTTTGTCTACAATTATAGAGATTTTCCATATGTTTTTAATAGATATTTTAAAAGTTATCTGCTGCAGATTTGTTGTATGTTGGAAAGGTCTTGTAAATTTCCATTTTTCACGACGCCTATGAGTCAGTCGTAATGCTATCCCAGCAACCCTAATCGGTTAAGATGAAAGTCATTAGTAGCCGTTTTAACGTCTTTGGTATGACCTGACCGGAGATCGAACCCTGGTCCGTCTGGTTACTGGTCAAGTTGGCCTGTAACAACTATTATTTCAACTATAGAATTATCAAAGGAAATCGATCTTATATTGCATTTTTCTCTCTATTTTCTATATTAAGACATTGTAGTTTACTGAATTCGACATCGTAATAAAGGGAAATGCTAGAAAACTCAAAATTATAAAAGATGGATTTTGTTTGTATATATGTTTCTTTCTCGTGTCAATGATATAAAACAACACACACATCTAAGTGTGTGGTTCTAGTGTTAGTGGCTCTAGACATTTTGTAACTATAATACTAAAGTAAACTTTTTCATAAAATGTGCGTGAAAGGGGAAACCTTTTTTATTTAGAGAAGTATGAAGTGTCAAAATAACATAATTATACAATTTACCTTCAACAACAACACAAAAGTCAATGCAAATCGAGGGCTAGGCGTGAAAGGGTTGTAACTAAAAACATATTTCGAAAACCCTGGTTTAAGGGCAATTTTGACCCCTTTGTAAACAATGCAAATTTATGTGCAATTGCTCAGAACGAGCAATGGCTCCTAAATTTTCATTGTTTACCAAGAAAAATGATTTAACGATTTTTAAGAATTGATGGCGAGGTGATTAGCCTTGGTAGAAAAATACCAATTTTAGTTACAACCGTTTCACGCTAAGCTCTCGAAATTATGTTTATATGTTTATGATATGCTTCAGATGCCGTCAAAAAAAATCGGACACTATTAACATACAAATACAGTACATAACGATCAAAGCGTGGATCTTATTAGTAATATGCGACCAGTGAAACATTAAATTCTGACCCCCATTGAAAACTGACTTAAAAACCGACTCCTGACAGCATTTAAACATTGAAAGGTGTAATCTAGAGGTGATTGGCCAGGTCAATCCCGGGTTCGGACGAATAACTTCACCGTGGGAAGTACCGAATCCGGGTCAACTCGGCCTCGATCCAATAACTTCACTGTGGTAGGTAACATCATCACTAGATTATAAAGTTATCGTTTACGGAATGTGTTGTATGAATCATTTAACACCATGAGCGAGGTCCATGGTCGTCAAAATTACTTTTGCGTGTATAACTGTCCGTCCGTACGTACGTGAATGCATCCGTCTTCATACTTCTCTGGATGATTTGACTAAATGACGAGATGACCACAACGGTTTTATAGGTCACTTGGCTAAAGGTTTCTGCTCAATATATCAATGTCTCCTTTGATCCGGAGTCTTTAAAGTTTACAGGCTGATTAGCCTATGTGATCAGACGACGCCATGACTCTGGAATTGGGGAGACATGTGCTTCTTTCTTAAAATCACCTTCTATTTTGACAATTAGAGAGATTTTAATACCATATTAATCATTGATACAATGTGTACAGTACTTGCAATACATAGAGGTAGACAGCTATGATCTGTTCATGTATAAACCCAGATCAGGCTGCTCAGTCCGCGAAAGCTAATCCGGCCGACACATTCCGTCTCAGAGGGATAGAGGATTCCTGAAACAGAAAATCCACAGGAGGCTAAAAGTATTTGTCCAGGTTAGCCTGCGCGGCATGCTTGGGCTGATCCGAGTTGATAAAAGCTTCAGTATTTTATTTTCCAAAATTAACACCATAAGCGTAAAATATTTGGAAGTGTAAACCATCTTTCCCTCCTGGTTTGAACCATTCTTTGTGAGTTCTTGCATTGTTTTAATTTGATCATAAACGTGTTATGGACACAAATTCGTTACATACTTATTCACGTTTGAACACTTTTCAAGGTCTGAGAATAGAATTGCAACGACCCAACAGGGAAGTGATTTATATTCATGTTAAATGTGCTGAACTCCAGAAAATAGATATTACAGTCAAAACTGTTCAAAAGTTGTCTTGAAATATTAGAATCATAATTCTGGGATAAAATAAGAGTAATCATTTTACTTTCCAGTATCCTAAAAAATCTAAATATTGATCGAGCACTTCAGTTTTCCTCGGTAAACATACCCAATAAGCTAAATTTTGTACATTTTCATGACTTTCAATTGACAGTTTTTCAACATTTACTGCCAAAATAGTTTGAACTTCTTATTACTTACTTTTTCTTTCCCCTCTGGTTTGAGCCATTCTTTGTGATTTCTTTCATTGTTTTGATTTGATCATAAACGTTTAATGGAAAATAATCCTTTACATACATGTACTTATTCAGGTTTTAACACTTTTCAAGCTTTACCAGTGCTGATCAATTCATAGCAAATCGCCTTGGTGATTTTCGCCTTTTCATATTTTGCTCTAGCTCGGACACCCGAGGTCGGAGGTCAATTACGTAAAGAAACATTTTGAAGTCAACAACGACTGTAAAAGTATACTCTATCCTTGAAAGGCTACCATTTGGAAACAAAGGCCTAAATCAAAAATCGTTTCGGATATGTTTTTTTTTAAATATCTCGAAGTATCTATAACCGAAGTTTCAGCTCTCCACATTCAAAACTGTAGAAGATAAAAAAAATGGTTTGTCTTAAAAAGCGTTTTTTGCTAGCTGCACAGCAACGGGTGAGTCCATAGCAACGAAACTCAAAAGCGCACACCCAGAAACTGTATGACACCTATTCACAAAGTTTCATCGGTATCGGCCCGGCGGTTTGGGATGTGAAGCGTCGCTTTACAAACACACAGACATACAAGCCGGTAGGCATATATATATGAAGAACTAGTGTAATAGGGTCACTATAGTGGTGATTTGGTGAACACTGGCGAACAGTGTGCACCTTGTAAATGCACTCTCTGGTCAACCAACCATGTTTTGTCACCATGACAAGACGCATCCGTCTACACCCAACCCTTTCTCTTTGGATATTTTCGCCTTTGCATATTTTGCAAACTTCCGGCTCTAGTTCGGAAAACCGAGGTCGGAGGTCAATGACATAAAAGAACATTTTGTAGCTCTTCAATAGCTCTATGAGACTACGACTGCAGCAATAGGGGCGATGAAGTTAGAAACTACTGTAAAAAGACCCTATCTTTCAAAGGTTACCATTTAGAAACAAAGGCCTAAATCAAAAACATTTACAGATACGTTTTTTTGAAATATCTCGAAGTATCTAAAAGCGAAGTTTCAGCTCTCCACATTTAAAAATGTAGAAGATAGAATAATGGTTGGGGTTCTTTAACGATTTTTCGCTAGCTACATAGCAATAGCTATCTTTGAAAGGCTACTATTTGGAAACAAAGGCCTGAATAGAAAATCGAAAGTGATACGTTTTTTCTTAATATATCGAAGTATCTATAACCGAAGTTTCAGTTCTCCACATTTAAAACTATAGGAAAAGATAGAAAAATAGTTTGGGTTTTTAAAAGCGGTCTTGTGTTAGCTGCATAGCAGCAGGTGGGTTTTTAGCAACGAAACTTAAACGAGCACACCCTGAGCTCCCATGGCACCTGTTCACCAAGTTTCATTGGAATCGGCCTATCGGTTTGTGCTGTGGAGCGTCGCTATACAAATATTTGGACACACACACACAAACATACAGACGAAAAATCCTGACAATAAGGGATACCTAGCGAATCCCAACAAGCCGGTAGGCGACGGGGATTCGCCTTTGCATATATATATATGACGATCTAGTATAATTGGGTCACTATTGTGGTGACTTGGTGAACACTGGTGAAAAGTTTGCACCTTGTAAAAACACTCTCTGGTCAACCAACCATGTTTGTCACCATGCCAAGTTTCGCTTTGTTTATTTTCGCCTTTGCATATTTTGCAATCATCCGCTATCGCTATCGAATACTACCACTGCAGTGCTAGGGGATACTGAAGTCAAAAGCGACTTAAAAATATACCCTATAGTTCAAAGGGTACCATTTGGAAACAAAGGCTTCAATCAGAAATCGTTACAGATAAGGTTTTTTTTTAAATATCTCGAAGTATATATAACCGAAGTTTTAGTTCTTCACATTTAAAAGCTGTAGAAGCTGATAGGAAAATGATTTTGATTCTCAAAACGCCTTTTTTATACTAAATGAATAGCAACGGTTATCTTTGAAAGGCTTCCATTTTGAAACAAAGATTGTAACGGATACGTTTTTCTAAATATCTCGAAGTATCTTTAATCGAAGTTTCAGCGCTCCACATTCAAAACTGTAGGAGAAGATAGAAAAATAGTTTGGGTTTTTAAAAGCTTTTTTTTCCCACCTGTATAGCAACGGGTGGGTTCTTAGCAAAGAAATTCAAACGCGCACACCCTGGGCCCATATGGCACCTGTTCATCAAGTTTCATTGGAATCAGTCCGTCGGTTTGGGCTGTGGAGCGTCGCTTTACAAATATGTGGACACACACACACATAGGCAGACGGAACAGCCTGACAGTAAGGGATACCTAGCGAATTATAACAAGCCGGTAGGCGACGTGGGATTCGCCTTTGCATATATATATATGAAGAACTAATGTGATAGGGTCACTATTGTGGTGACTTGGTGAAAACCGGTGAAAAGTTTGCACCTTGCAAAAACAGTCTCTGGTCAAACAACCATGTTTTATCACCATGCGAAGACGTATCCGTCTACATCCAACAGTTTCGCTTGTCTGCTAGAGATGAGTTGCATGTGCGAGTTGTGTTTTACCACACATAAAAACAAACCAGACTAATTGGCTTGTACATTTTAGCAAGGTTAAAACCGCATCAAGAGTCAACAAAGACGTTAATCCCAAATATACCATTTCTTAAGTGTTTAAAAAGCCAGGTAAACTGGATATGTAGCTCTATTCAACTGATGCAAAACCACGTAACTATATTTGTCATTTGTCCGACCTCACCTAGAAGACCAACAGGGCATGCAATTGCAATGGAGCATGGCTTTGTTTTGCACATTAACCCTGCAGTTTATCAATTTAGGCAGCCATCCGGTACTAAAAGCATTTATGAACCTTACCTCAAAACAAGTTGATAAACAATTTCCCCCATGCGGGCGTGTTTTCACGCATGTACAGCAGACGAATTTGATAACATCGTTGCAAAATGAAAGCGTGATTATAAGTTGCAATTCCGGTTTTGATACAAAGTTTTCAACTCTATCGAATTAACTATGAAAGTTGTCTGTTAGATATGTGTTGCATGTGGGACTGTGTTTTCCAAAAACAAAAACCAGTAAAATTGGCTTGTACAATTTAGCAAGGTAAAAACGGATCAAGCGTCAAAAAAGACCTTACTCTCACAGATACCATTTCTAAAGTGTTTCGAAAGTCAATGCCAATGGTGCTTTGTCATATTTGAGTTCTCTAGGTGGCACCTTAAATGCTAAGTACTGGTATAGTCTCATCGTTGAGTTCCTTGAAAATAATGATATTATTCAAGCTAGTCTATATACATATGAGACAGGTGAGGCGATCAAGGGTGTTAATACACCTACATTTAGTGAAGAGTTAGACGAGCCTGTATATATCACCACCAATGCCCATCTAAAGAAACAGTAATGATGCCAAGTCGAAGATTCATCCAGAAACCCAAATCGCAAGAAGTAGCTCATTTATATTACTTTTGGCTACATTAATTTTCATTTCATTAAAAATGTGTATCGTGTATCCTACTACGTTGATGAAAATACATGCACACCGTTATGACATACCCTTTGCTCAGTGGTAAGACTCGGGTCAATATTGTCCAGCATTCTATATGTATATACTATGTAGGTCCGTCTTTATGCGGAACCTTTCCCTAATATAATGGATTCGATATAACCTGAACAATCGGATAACTCGAACATATCGGTTAATTCGAACAGTTTCCATTAATGAATCTGATTTATCAAAATGATGTGACAGCAGTTCCGATTGCTATGAGAGTTGCCACTGTGGTGTTTTCTTGATCAGACTTTTTTATTGGCTCGCTTTCACAAAAAATACTTGAGTATAAATATATTCGTTATATCCTCCAATTCTGAAGATTATACAAGTTACAATACAGTACAAACATTTGCTATCGTACATATAATCCATTATTAACTAATTATGAGAGAGAGAGAGAGAGAGAGAGAGAGAGAGAGAGAGAGAGAGAGAGAGAGAATAGATAGATTGATATACATATATATATAGAGATAGACACATAGAGAGTTAATGAGTGAAAGAGAAACAGAGAGAGAGAGAGAGAGAGAGAAAGACAGAAATGGAGGGAGATACAATGATATATATAGCCAGACAGACAGAGAGACAAAGAGACATAGAGAGAGAGATAGATAGAGAGACAGACACACAGACAGACAGACACACACACACATATACAGAGAGACAAAGAGACATAGAGAGATAGAGAGAGAGAGATAGAGAGAGAGAGAGAGACACACACACACACACACACACACACACACACACACACACACACACACACACATACATACACACACACACAGAGAGAGAGAGAGAGAGAGAGAGAGAGAGAGAGAGAGAGAGAGAGAGAGAGAGAGAGAGAGAGAGAGAGAGAGAAAAAAGAGAGAGAGATAGAGACAGAGAGAGACTCAGAGAGAAAGACAGAGAGACAGAGAGATACAAAGCTGACAGTACATACATGTATTTAATCGATTCATCAGCAAAACTTATTTATACCTCGAACAATGTGTTTGTCCTTTTGAAGTTCGAATGAACGCGAGTCGACTGTACCGACTAGATGTGATGTATAGCCAGTAGAGATTATAATAAGCATTGCAGAAAAGGCAGGTATAACTAAACTCGCGCTCATTCAATGTGTTCTACAAAATGTTCTAATCAGTAGCAAAATAAATGTTTGTTTACGTTGCGCAGACAAACGACCTTGGGAATGGTTTATCAGTAGGCTAGAATGACACGTGGATTTCATGTCACATGTTTCATATTTTGAGTAGATTGACTTAAGACTGAACTCAAATTATGAAAAATGCCACATATTATGTTTTAATGTCGACAACGCATTTAAAATCATCGAATATTTTCTGTTAATTTGATGTTTAGTCCGACTAACTCTGTGCCTTAAGCGTCGCCTGACCAGGTTCGATATTCTTTGCTTCACAACTCAAATTTTTAATCTTGAAATTCCTAAACCTTGCTATGGAGTCTTCCAAATATAAAGCTTAATAAGTCCATTTGAAAAAATCAGCCTTTATATTTTAATCCCGCCTTGTTAACACATGAGTTGTGCTTGGCGATTTAGGCTCGAGTAGATTCTCCAAATTGGAATCGTTTAAAGTTGCATTCGTCAAAAACCAGTACTGAAAGTTCGCTTTAGTAGCAAATGATGTGAACACTTACTTACTGCATGTCGTCTTAGACTGACCTTGTCGCCAGCAAAATTGTTAGGTATAATAATGGAAGGTAGCAACCGGGAATAAATATATTCAAGTCAGGACCGAGCGTTGGTCGCACTGTACGATTTTAATGATATACAAAGAAACATCCGAGAACCTGCTTATGCATATTTAAACGTATACAGACAGACGAAAACGCCTGACAATAAGGGATACCTAGCGAATCCCAATAAAAAGACATATTATTTATGCAAATTGACGTTGATCCACTTAGTGCGGTATACGTGCAAATATATGGTAATTTTGGTTGGTAAACACTTAAAAATGTGTCTGTCTGATCGCTTAAAAGATATTGCACGTACGCCAAGTCAGGCGCATTGGGTTCTGGATACACATACGCACAGATACGCACATGATAACAACGACCTTCCCTATCTACCTCGTCTATTTCTAGAAAAACACATATATCTGTTTTACTGTATAGGCCTCCGAAAAGCTGAAATGTTAGCCCTACATGTTTCACTACCATACATAATATGTGTTTGAGGAGATGCAACAAGATACTCCTTTTAGTCGGGCACTCAAATATAATCTAAACATAAAACGTTGTTGGACTATTAAATGTATTTTAAGAAGTAATACGCTCATTAATAGGCATGCTTATTTCTGACACGTGTGATTTTCGCTAAGATTAGCTTTCACTTAACGTTTTTCTCCAACAAACACCATTTAATTGCTCATCTATGACTATAATAATTGCAAAATACGTAAAATCGGGTGCGCACAACACTAATATCACTATCCCACATGACGACGCGTTTTGACAAAGACGAATTTTGCCACAATGTTTTCAACTCTTTGCAATTAATATATTTTCATTTTCAGAGCAATGAAGATCAATATTAGATTATACTGGCTGAACCATGTTAATAATAATTGGAAAAATTCACAAATAAGATTAATCAACCCTTTCCCAACTGTATACTTGTATTTGCGCAAACGATTTTTGAAAACAAATAGTGACAATAATTAGCAATTTCTCATTTTGCCACAATGTTTTTTTTAAAGTCTATTAAAAAACAAGTTTTCCTTTATAGAAAAATACAGATCAAGATTAGAATGAATAGGCTGATCTATGTATATCATAACTGAACATTCATAAAATATAGTTGCACACCAAGGTAAGATTAAACAACCTTTTCCCACATGCAGACGAATATTGATGCAGACGAGTAATATTGTGGTTAAAGGAGGAATATCTCCACAATGTTTTCTTACTTTATGTAATAAATATGCTTTCATTTGTAGAACAAGGCAGATCAAAGTTAGACAGGCTGTCGTTGACTATGATAATTGAAATACGTTAAAAATCACGCCCATGCTGATCTACAAAGTCGTACATACAAGAATAATATTGATTAACCCTTTCCAACCTTTAGACGAATTATGACGCAGACGATTTTTAAAAAGATAGTGGCAAAAGAAGAGTTTGCTCATAATGAGACTTTTAGCCATTTGCCACAATGTTTTATAACTGTTTGTAATAAATATGTTTGCATGTTGTAATTTATAGAACAATGTAGATCAAGATGAGACAGACAGTCTATGCTAATTTAGAAAAATGAAATTTGTGCTTACTAAAGATCTGCTCTGCATAGACCACAGATTAGTAACATAACTATATAAGAAGCGCCTCGCAAACAGTATACACTTGGACACATAGAACAAAGCAGGGAACCATGACCAACACTTATCCACATCCGGTGACGTCATATTCAGCTGGTATTTTGGCGTTGATATAACATCAAGCTGTAGTGTGAATCTGAGAATCAGCGATGGGTTGTATTATTTGACGTATGTTCTGTCGATGGAATATTTTGGTTTCACTGTCTGATCTAAGATGCTCTTTATGGTAAATTTGTTTCACCCTCAATGCTACGCAGACTTCACTAAAGTCGTATGTCCTTCTGACAAAAACTCCTTCGGACTGTTAAAGATCAATGCAATCATTGGCTGAACTTAGCGAGTACACGAAACTGCCTGTGAACCATATCAGAGACATGTATTTATGTCTCTACCCAAATACACCAACACAGAGTTGAATCATGTATGCACAGGGTCAAATTCTGTTCTAGATCACATAGGAACACCTCCCTGTGGACTTGCTTTGGGGATTTCTTTCTGATAATGCAAATGGTTAAAATGTCGGGATCGTTACCGCCATACCACATTTAGAATGAAATGCGACCATTAATGTAACAGTACATGGAACTATCCTACAAAAGTATATCAGTTGTTTGATATGACTATTATTTGAAAGTTACTTGTAGTAGAACAGAAGTTGTTTCCCTTATTTTAAATCCTGTTCAATAAAGCCAAGCGTGGACTTTCTACAACCTAGTGTTATTTTATTGATGAAACACTTTAAATATGGTGTCAGCAGTGTACAACCCACTATATTAGATGAATCTTTATTCAATTGAAGCTAAGACTAGGCACTATCGAAGCTGTACCAGGCTATGAGTTGTCTGAAGAAGAAGACGAATTGCACGGTATCGTACCCTCCAACACATATTAATGGCTGTTCCATCGCTCATTCCGTTCCCTGTTAGCTAGAATTGGATGGAAACATCAGCTATAATTGGAAGCAATTTTGCAAATCGTGGAATAACTATGACATTGCATCGTGGCTTAGTTCCAAAGAAAACAAATTGAGAACGGCGACCCTACTAACCTGTATAGGCTCGGAAGCAATGGATGTTTTCGATGGATTCCAATTCGATAATGAGGATTATATGCAGAAGATATATACAGTATTAGATAAATTTCAGTCGTTTTGTATTGGAAAGACAAATGTCACTTATGAGAGATACCATTTTAACATGTGCTGTTAACAAGAAAATGAAACGTTTGATTCCTATTTGGCAAAATTGAGAAAACTTGCCAACTCATGTGAATATGGGACACTTACAGACAGTTTGATTGAAGATAGGCTAGTTATTGGCATTATAGATAACGGTTTAAGAAAACGGCTCCTACAAGAAGATAAATTAAATCCTGATAGATGCATTGATATGTATAGGGCTGCTGAATCCACCAAAGCAAAAGTGAAAACTATGTCTGGATCAGCCAGTGGAACGGCAGACGAAGTCAACGCAATCAAACAGAAATGTAAAGCATACAGGAAGGCCCACTTTCAGAAAAAAGACTAAATACTGCGGCAAAACATGTGAGAAAGGAAATTGTCCTGCCTTTGGAAATATACGAACTGTGAGTAGTACCATTTTGCCTCAGTGTGCCGACAAACAGAGGAAAAGAATAAATACAAGCCGGTAGGCGACGTGGGATTCGTCTTTGTAAATTTTCGCCATTTCCATATTATTCAAACATCCAGCTCTAGCTCGAAAACCCGAAGTCGGAGGTCAATCACGTAAAAGGCTATATCAGATGGCGCAAAAAAAATGCAGAGCAACGAATGGGTCCTTAGCAACAAAACTCAAACGCGCGCACCCTGAATCCGTATAGCACCTGTTCACCAATTTGTATCGGAATCAGCCAGTCGGTTTGGGCTGTGGAGCCTCGCTTTACAGACAAACAGACACACAATCCAGTAGGCGACGTGGGATTCGCCTTTTCATATATATATATGAAGAACAAGTCTGATAGGGTCACTATTGTGGTGACTTAGAGAACACTGGTGAAAATGTGCACCTGGTAAAAACAGTGTCTGGCCAGCCAACCATGTTTTATCAGCATGCCAAGACGCATCCGTCTACACCCAATCATTTGTCCTTAGTTAGTTTCGCCTTTGTATATTTTGCAAACTTCCGGCTCTAGCTCGGAAACCCTAGGTCGGAGGTCAATGACTTAATAAACTTTATGTAGCTCTTCAATAGCTCTATGAGATGGTGCAATACAATCGGTATCGAAAACTACCACTGCAGCGCTAGGGGCGAGTGAAGACAAAAACGACTCTAAGAAGACCCAATGTTTGAAAGGCTACCAAACAAAGACCTAAATCAAAAATCGTAATGGATACGTTTTTTCTGAATCACATTGAAAACTGTAGGAGAAGATAGAAACATTGTTTGGGTTCTTAAAACGCGTTTTTTGGTAACTGTATATTAACGGCTATCTTTGATAGGCTACCATTTGGAAACAAAGGCCTAAATCATAAATCGTAACAAAAACGTTTTTTCCTAATATCTTGAAGTATCAATAACTGAAGTTTCAGCTCTCCACATTGAAAACTGTAGGAGAAGATAGAAAAATGGTTTGGGTTCTGATAATGTGTTTTTTTTGTTATCTGCATAGCAACGGCTCTATTTGAAAGGCTACCATTTGAAAATAAAGGCCTAAATCAAAAATCGTAAAGGATAGTTTTTTTTTTAATATCGTGAATTATATATAACCAAAGTTTCAGCTCTCCTTATTCGAAACTCAAACACGCACACCCAACGATCCTTTGGTACCTGTTCACCAAATTTTATCGGAATCCGCCAGTCGATTTAGTCTGTGGAGCGTCACTAAAAAACAGACAGACAGACAGACATACATACAGACAGACAGACAAACAGACAGACAGGCAGACATACAGACAATCAGACATACAGACAGACAGACAGACAGACAGACAGACAGACAGACAGACAGACAGACAGACAGACACAGACACAGACACAAACACAAACACACACACACACACATAGCAACGGATGGGTCCTTAGTAAAGGAACTCAAACGCGCACACCCTGACCTGCTATGAAACTTAGTCACCAAGTTTCATAAGAATCGGCCCATCGGTTTGGGCTGTGGATCGTTTATTTACAAACATTTGGACAAATGCGTTTTTTTGCTAGCTGCATAGCAACGGTTGGGTGCTTAGACATTAAAAGCCTATGGTGTGGGTGCTCAAAAGACTTGTCTCAGTGCGACCATTCTTTTGAGTACCCACAACATTGGGTTTGGTTGAGTTTTAAGAGAGATATTGTGTGGAAGACCAGTTATCTCCCCCTTATCTAGTCCTCTGCATGGTTTAGTGTTAGATACAGCAGATTAATTGAGATGCACTCTGAGAAAAAGCAACTGTAATGCTTTATGACCAGTGTAGATCCAGATCAGACAGCAAATATTCACAATCTGAACTGGCTGCACTGTTCACCAATTAATGTTAGAAAGTATCAAGAAATTCTGTGAAGCAGTAACCTTGTGGTTCCTAAGCATGATTGTGCAAGCATGTCATCATTTGTATCACTTATTTTAAAATTGGTTTTCCTCAAATGATCTATGTTATATGTTTCCATTATATTTGACAAATAAGCAGTAAACTGTGAAGTTTCTGGTATCTTGGCATTCCATTGGGGACACAATTATTCCAGTTCTAGAATGTCATTCTGGGCTTTGACAACACCATTCCTGTTTTGGAATAACATTGTGAACTTTGACAACAATGTGTCATTGGGGATTTGACAACAATATTCCTGTTTTGGAAAGCCATTGGGGGCTTTGGCAACACTATTCCTGTTTTAGAATGCCATTGGGAGGGGGGGGGGCACTTGGCAACAATGCCATTGTTGGATTTGGCAACAATATTCCTGTTTTGGAATGATATTGGGGTGGGGATGGTGAGGGATTTGGCACCAATATGCCTATGCATTGGCAGATTTGACACAAATGTTCCTGTTTTGGAATGCCATTGGGAGATTTAGCAACACTATTCCTGTTTTGGAATGGCATTGGGGACTTTGGCAACAATATACCATTTGGGGATGTGGCAACAATATTACTGTTTTGGTATGCCATTTGGGGCTTTGGCAACAATATGCCATTGGGGGATTTTTGCAACAATATTCATGTTTTGGAATGCCATTGGGTGACTTGGCAACACTATTCCTGTTTTGGAATGTCATGGGGGGGGGGATTGGCAACAATATTCCTGTTTTGAATGCCTTTGGGGGCTTTGGCAACAATATTCCTGTAGTGCAGTTGATCCATATTCTGTACTTTAACCATAGGTGGAAAATGGAAACTTGAAAAAAGCTTCTTCATATAACACCTGTCCGTCTTTGAAATATTGTCTTTCAATTATTTGTTGGTTTACTTTTTATCTGGTTCTCTCACGCACAATTTAACCCTTTTCCTCATAAGACAATTCTGCAGCAGACGACTTTGAACATATTTTGTCAAATAATGGAAAATCTCAATAATTAAATGGATAACCTATGACTAAAAGTGGAAAACATTGTGACAAAAGGAGAAATTGCACGTTTTGTGCAATTTCTTCTTTTGTTTCTATGTTTTCAAAAAACCGTCTGCTGCAGAGGCGTCAGAAAGCGTCTATATGAGAGAAAGGGTTAAAGCAAACAGCTGGCAGGGCTGTTTTGACTAGTACCAGTAGAGTAATTTGGGCCGACTTGTTTCTTACAAATCTCACTTTAATATGTTACAGTATCAAGCACCCAGACCAGTGGGACGAGGTGCTTCTCCAGGCATGGGTGGCGGTTACGCTGACAGCCCCCCATATGCAGGTAGGGGAGGTTACTCCAATAGCCCAGCTGCTAGAGGAACAAGACCAGCTCCAGGTAATTTCTATGTGAAAATCATCCTTCAGTCATTTACAAAAAAGGCGTGTGTATGAGCCTGAGCCTGTCCATTGGAAAATGTGGCAATTCGCTTTTATTGAACAGTGTAGCTCCAGATCAGCCTGTGAATCTGCAAAGTCTGATCAAGATCTTATCTGTTCATATATTACTTACTCAAGAATGTAACAACTGATAAGATGGAGCCGTTGGACAGGGTGATCTGTAATTCCAGCTGGGACCCTTTCCCATGGTGTTCTAAAATCATTATATGACCCTCAAACCCTATGTTGTGGGTACTCAAAAGAATGGCCACTCTTTGTAATATCCACACATAGCTCGAGATAAGAAAAACATTCCATATCCTAAAATCATTATTATGACCCTCAAACCCTATGTTGTGGGTACTCAAAATAATTGTATCACTGATACCACTCTTCATAGTACCCACAACATAGCTCAAGATAAGAAAAGCATTTCATATCCTAAAATCATTATATGACCCTCAAACCATATATATCTTCTTCTATTTCATAAACCCTCTTTGAGGTTTAGTTTTCAATAGACTTATACTTAAATAAATTTCAGTCGTTTTGTATTGGAAAGACAAATGTCACTTATGAGAGATACCATTTTAACATGTGCTGTTAACAAGAAAATGAAACGTTTGATTCCTATTTGGCAAAATTGAGAAAACTTGCCAACTCATGTGAATATGGGACACTTACAGACAGTTTGATTGAAGATAGGCTAGTTATTGGCATTATAGATAACGGTTTAAGAAAACGGCTCCTACAAGAAGATAAATTAAATCCTGATAGATGCATTGATATGTATAGGGCTGCTGAATCCACCAAAGCAAAAGTGAAAACTATGTCTGGATCAGCCAGTGGAACGGCAGACGAAGTCAACGCAATCAAACAGAAATTTAAAGCATACAGGAAGGCCCACTTTCAGAAAAAAGACTAAATACTGCGGCAAAACATGTGAGAAAGGAAATTGTCCTGCCTTTGGAAATATACGAACTGTGAGTAGTACCATTTTGCCTCAGTGTGCCGACAAACAGAGGAAAAGAATAAATACAAGCCGGTAGGCGACGTGGGATTCGCCTTTGTAAATTTTCGCCATTTCCATATTATTCAAACATCCAGCTCTAGCTCGAAAACCCGAGGTCGGAGGTCAATCACGTAAAAGGCTATATCAGATGGCGCAAAAAAAATGCAGAGCAACGAATGTGTCCTTAGCAACGAAACTCAAACGCGCGCACCCTGAATCCGTATAGCACCTGTTCACCAATTTGTATCGGAATCAGCCTGTCGGTTTGGGCTGTGGAGCCTCGCTTTACAGACAAACAGACACACAATCCAGAAGGCGACGTGGGATTCGCCTTTTCATATATATATATGAAGAACAAGTCTGATAGGGTCACTATTGTGGTGACTTAGAGAACACTGGTGAAAATGTGCACCTGGTAAAAACAGTGTCTGGCCAGCCAACCATGTTTTATCAGCATGCCAAGACGCATCCGTCTACACCCAATCATTTGTCCTTAGTTAGTTTCGCCTTTGTATATTTTGCAAACTTCCGGCTCTAGCTCGGAAACCCTAGGTCGGAGGTCAATGACTTAATAAACTTTATGTAGCTCTTCAATAGCTCTATGAGATGGTGCAATACAATCGGTATCGAAAACTACCACTGCAGCGCTAGGGGCGAGTGAAGACAAAAACGACTCTAAGAAGACCCAATGTTTGAAAGGCTACCAAACAAAGACCTAAATCAAAAATCGTAATGGATACGTTTTTTCTGAATCACATTGAAAACTGTAGGAGAAGATAGAAACATTGTTTGGGTTCTTAAAACGCGTTTTTTGGTAACTGTATATTAACGGCTATCTTTGATAGGCTACCATTTGGAAACAAAGGCCTAAATCATAAATCGTAACAAAAACGTTTTTTCCTAATATCTTGAAGTATCAATAACTGAAGTTTCAGCTCTCCACATTGAAAACTGTAGGAGAAGATAGAAAAATGGTTTGGGTTCTGATAATGTTTTTTTTTTGTTATCTGCATAGCAACGGCTCTATTTGAAAGGCTACCATTTGAAAATAAAGGCCTAAATCAAAAATCGTAAAGGATAGGTTTTTTTTTAATATCGTGAATTATATATAACCAAAGTTTCAGCTCTCCTTATTCGAAAC
This sequence comes from Serripes groenlandicus, assembly GCA_031761405.1. NCBI lineage: Eukaryota > Metazoa > Mollusca > Bivalvia > Cardiida > Cardiidae > Serripes > Serripes groenlandicus. The sequence goes on along the minus strand of JASEVX010000043.1, from coordinate 609,380 downwards.
TCAAACACGCACACCCAACGATCCTTTGGTACCTGTTCACCAAATTTTATCGGAATCCGCCAGTCGATTTAGTCTGTGGAGCGTCACTAAAAAACAGACAGACAGACAGACATACATACAGACAGACAGACAAACAGACAGACATACAGACATACAGACAATCAGACATACAGACAGACAGACAGACAGACAGACAGACAGACAGACAGACAGACAGACAGACACAGACACAGACACAAACACAAACACACACACACACACATAGCAACGGATGGGTCCTTAGTAAAGGAACTCAAACGCGCACACCCTGACCTGCTATGAAACTTAGTCACCAAGTTTCATAAGAATCGGCCCATCGGTTTGGGCTGTGGATCGTTTATTTACAAACATTTGGACAAATGCGTTTTTTTGCTAGCTGCATAGCAACGGTTGGGTGCTTAGACATTAAAAGCCTATGGTGTGGGTGCTCAAAAGACTTGTCTCAGTGCGACCATTCTTTTGAGTACCCACAACATTGGGTTTGGTTGAGTTTTAAGAGAGATATTGTGTGGAAGACCAGTTATCTCCCCCTTATCTAGTCCTCTGCATGGTTTAGTGTTAGATACAGCAGATTAATTGAGATGCACTCTGAGAAAAAGCAACTGTAATGCTTTATGACCAGTGTAGATCCAGATCAGACAGCAAATATTCACAATCTGAACTGGCTGCACTGTTCACCAATTAATGTTAGAAAGTATCAAGAAATTCTGTGAAGCAGTAACCTTGTGGTTCCTAAGCATGATTGTGCAAGCATGTCATCATTTGTATCACTTATTTTAAAATTGGTTTTCCTCAAATGATCTATGTTATATGTTTCCATTATATTTGACAAATAAGCAGTAAACTGTGAAGTTTCTGGTATCTTGGCATTCCATTGGGGACACAATTATTCCAGTTCTAGAATGTCATTCTGGGCTTTGACAACACCATTCCTGTTTTGGAATAACATTGTGAACTTTGACAACAATGTGTCATTGGGGATTTGACAACAATATTCCTGTTTTGGAAAGCCATTGGGGGCTTTGGCAACACTATTCCTGTTTTAGAATGCCATTGGGAGGGGGGGGGGGCACTTGGCAACAATGCCATTGTTGGATTTGGCAACAATATTCCTGTTTTGGAATGATATTGGGGTGGGGATGGTGAGGGATTTGGCACCAATATGCCTATGCATTGGCAGATTTGACACAAATGTTCCTGTTTTGGAATGCCATTGGGAGATTTAGCAACACTATTCCTGTTTTGGAATGGCATTGGGGACTTTGGCAACAATATACCATTTGGGGATGTGGCAACAATATTACTGTTTTGGTATGCCATTTGGGGCTTTGGCAACAATATGCCATTGGGGGATTTTTGCAACAATATTCATGTTTTGGAATGCCATTGGGTGACTTGGCAACACTATTCCTGTTTTGGAATGTCATGGGGGGGGGGGGATTGGCAACAATATTCCTGTTTTGAATGCCTTTGGGGGCTTTGGCAACAATATTCCTGTAGTGCAGTTGATCCATATTCTGTACTTTAACCATAGGTGGAAAATGGAAACTTGAAAAAAGCTTCTTCATATAACACCTGTCCGTCTTTGAAATATTGTCTTTCAATTATTTGTTGGTTTACTTTTTATCTGGTTCTCTCACGCACAATTTAACCCTTTTCCTCATAAGACAATTCTGCAGCAGACGACTTTGAACATATTTTGTCAAATAATGGAAAATCTCAATAATTAAATGGATAACCTATGACTAAAAGTGGAAAACATTGTGACAAAAGGAGAAATTGCACGTTTTGTGCAATTTCTTCTTTTGTTTCTATGTTTTCAAAAAACCGTCTGCTGCAGAGGCGTCAGAAAGCGTCTATATGAGAGAAAGGGTTAAAGCAAACAGCTGGCAGGGCTGTTTTGACTAGTACCAGTAGAGTAATTTGGGCCGACTTGTTTCTTACAAATCTCACTTTAATATGTTACAGTATCAAGCACCCAGACCAGTGGGACGAGGTGCTTCTCCAGGCATGGGTGGCGGTTACGCTGACAGCCCCCCATCTGCAGGTAGGGGAGGTTACTCCAATAGCCCAGCTGCTAGAGGAACAAGACCAGCTCCAGGTAATTTCTATGTGAAAATCATCCTTCAGTCATTTACAAAAAAGGCGTGTGTATGAGCCTGAGCCTGTCCATTGGAAAATGTGGCAATTCGCTTTTATTGAACAGTGTAGCTCCAGATCAGCCTGTGAATCTGCAAAGTCTGATCAAGATCTTATCTGTTCATATATTACTTACTCAAGAATGTAACAACTGATAAGATGGAGCCGTTGGACAGGGTGATCTGTAATTCCAGCTGGGACCCTTTCCCATGGTGTTCTAAAATCATTATATGACCCTCAAACCCTATGTTGTGGGTACTCAAAAGAATGGCCACTCTTTGTAATATCCACACATAGCTCGAGATAAGAAAAACATTCCATATCCTAAAATCATTATTATGACCCTCAAACCCTATGTTGTGGGTACTCAAAATAATTGTATCACTGATACCACTCTTCATAGTACCCACAACATAGCTCAAGATAAGAAAAGCATTTCATATCCTAAAATCATTATATGACCCTCAAACCATATATATCTTCTTCTATTTCATAAACCCTCTTTGAGGTTTAGTTTTCAATAGACTTATACTTAAATAAATTTCAGTCGTTTTGTATTGGAAAGACAAATGTCACTTATGAGAGATACCATTTTAACATGTGCTGTTAACAAGAAAATTAAACGTTTGATTCCTATTTGGCAAAATTGAGAAAACTTGCCAACTCATGTGAATATGGGACACTTACAGACAGTTTGATTGAAGATAGGCTAGTTATTGGCATTATAGATAACGGTTTAAGAAAACGGCTCCTACAAGAAGATAAATTAAATCCTGATAGATGCATTGATATGTATAGGGCTGCTGAATCCACCAAAGCAAAAGTGAAAACTATGTCTGGATCAGCCAGTGGAACGGCAGACGAAGTCAACGCAATCAAACAGAAATTTAAAGCATACAGGAAGGCCCACTTTCAGAAAAAAGACTAAATACTGCGGCAAAACATGTGAGAAAGGAAATTGTCCTGCCTTTGGAAATATACGAACTGTGAGTAGTACCATTTTGCCTCAGTGTGCCGACAAACAGAGGAAAAGAATAAATACAAGCCGGTAGGCGACGTGGGATTCGCCTTTGTAAATTTTCGCCATTTCCATATTATTCAAACATCCAGCTCTAGCTCGAAAACCCGAGGTCGGAGGTCAATCACGTAAAAGGCTATATCAGATGGCGCAAAAAAAATGCAGAGCAACGAATGTGTCCTTAGCAACGAAACTCAAACGCGCGCACCCTGAATCCGTATAGCACCTGTTCACCAATTTGTATCGGAATCAGCCTGTCGGTTTGGGCTGTGGAGCCTCGCTTTACAGACAAACAGACACACAATCCAGAAGGCGACGTGGGATTCGCCTTTTCATATATATATATGAAGAACAAGTCTGATAGGGTCACTATTGTGGTGACTTAGAGAACACTGGTGAAAATGTGCACCTGGTAAAAACAGTGTCTGGCCAGCCAACCATGTTTTATCAGCATGCCAAGACGCATCCGTCTACACCCAATCATTTGTCCTTAGTTAGTTTCGCCTTTGTATATTTTGCAAACTTCCGGCTCTAGCTCGGAAACCCTAGGTCGGAGGTCAATGACTTAATAAACTTTATGTAGCTCTTCAATAGCTCTATGAGATGGTGCAATACAATCGGTATCGAAAACTACCACTGCAGCGCTAGGGGCGAGTGAAGACAAAAACGACTCTAAGAAGACCCAATGTTTGAAAGGCTACCAAACAAAGACCTAAATCAAAAATCGTAATGGATACGTTTTTTCTGAATCACATTGAAAACTGTAGGAGAAGATAGAAACATTGTTTGGGTTCTTAAAACGCGTTTTTTGGTAACTGTATATTAACGGCTATCTTTGATAGGCTACCATTTGGAAACAAAGGCCTAAATCATAAATCGTAACAAAAACGTTTTTTCCTAATATCTTGAAGTATCAATAACTGAAGTTTCAGCTCTCCACATTGAAAACTGTAGGAGAAGATAGAAAAATGGTTTGGGTTCTGATAATGTGTTTTTTTTGTTATCTGCATAGCAACGGCTCTATTTGAAAGGCTACCATTTGAAAATAAAGGCCTAAATCAAAAATCGTAAAGGATAGGTTTTTTTTTAATATCGTGAATTATATATAACCAAAGTTTCAGCTCTCCTTATTCGAAACTCAAACACGCACACCCAACGATCCTTTGGTACCTGTTCACCAAATTTTATCGGAATCCGCCAGTCGATTTAGTCTGTGGAGCGTCACTAAAAAACAGACAGACAGACAGACATACATACAGACAGACAGACAAACAGACAGACATACAGACATACATACAATCAGACATACAGACAGACAGACAGACAGACAGACAGACAGACAGACAGACAGACAGACACAGACACAGACACAAACACAAACACACACACACACACATAGCAACGGATGGGTCCTTAGTAAAGGAACTCAAACGCGCACACCCTGACCTGCTATGAAACTTAGTCACCAAGTTTCATAAGAATCGGCCCATCGGTTTGGGCTGTGGATCGTTTATTTACAAACATTTGGACAAATGCGTTTTTTTGCTAGCTGCATAGCAACGGTTGGGTGCTTAGACATTAAAAGCCTATGGTGTGGGTGCTCAAAAGACTTGTCTCAGTGCGACCATTCTTTTGAGTACCCACAACATTGGGTTTGGTTGAGTTTTAAGAGAGATATTGTGTGGAAGACCAGTTATCTCCCCCTTATCTAGTCCTCTGCATGGTTTAGTGTTAGATACAGCAGATTAATTGAGATGCACTCTGAGAAAAAGCAACTGTAATGCTTTATGACCAGTGTAGATCCAGATCAGACAGCAAATATTCACAATCTGAACTGGCTGCACTGTTCACCAATTAATGTTAGAAAGTATCAAGAAATTCTGTGAAGCAGTAACCTTGTGGTTCCTAAGCATGATTGTGCAAGCATGTCATCATTTGTATCACTTATTTTAAAATTGGTTTTCCTCAAATGATCTATGTTATATGTTTCCATTATATTTGACAAATAAGCAGTAAACTGTGAAGTTTCTGGTATCTTGGCATTCCATTGGGGACACAATTATTCCAGTTCTAGAATGTCATTCTGGGCTTTGACAACACCATTCCTGTTTTGGAATAACATTGTGAACTTTGACAACAATGTGTCATTGGGGATTTGACAACAATATTCCTGTTTTGGAAAGCCATTGGGGGCTTTGGCAACACTATTTCTGTTTTAGATTGCCATTGGGAGGGGGGGGCACTTGGCAACAATGCCATTGTTGGATTTGGCAACAATATTCCTGTTTTGGAATGATATTGGGGTGGGGATGGTGAGGGATTTGGCACCAATATGCCTATGCATTGGCAGATTTGACACAAATGTTCCTGTTTTGGAATGCCATTGGGAGATTTAGCAACACTATTCCTGTTTTGGAATGGCATTGGGGACTTTGGCAACAATATACCATTTGGGGATGTGGCAACAATATTACTGTTTTGGTATGCCATTTGGGGCTTTGGCAACAATATGCCATTGGGGGATTTTTGCAACAATATTCATGTTTTGGAATGCCATTGGGTGACTTGGCAACACTATTCCTGTTTTGGAATGTCATGGGGGGGGATTGGCAACAATATTCCTGTTTTGAATGCCTTTGGGGGCTTTGGCAACAATATTCCTGTAGTGCAGTTGATCCATATTCTGTACTTTAACCATAGGTGGAAAATGGAAACTTGAAAAAAGCTTCTTCATATAACACCTGTCCGTCTTTGAAATATTGTCTTTCAATTATTTGTTGGTTTACTTTTTATCTGGTTCTCTCACGCACAATTTAACCCTTTTCCTCATAAGACAATTCTGCAGCAGACGACTTTGAACATATTTTGTCAAATAATGGAAAATCTCAATAATTAAATGGATAACCTATGACTAAAAGTGGAAAACATTGTGACAAAAGGAGAAATTGCACGTTTTGTGCAATTTCTTCTTTTGTTTCTATGTTTTCAAAAAACCGTCTGCTGCAGAGGCGTCAGAAAGCGTCTATATGAGAGAAAGGGTTAAAGCAAACAGCTGGCAGGGCTGTTTTGACTAGTACCAGTAGAGTAATTTGGGCCGACTTGTTTCTTACAAATCTCACTTTAATATGTTACAGTATCAAGCACCCAGACCAGTGGGACGAGGTGCTTCTCCAGGCATGGGTGGCGGTTACGCTGACAGCCCCCCATCTGCAGGTAGGGGAGGTTACTCCAATAGCCCAGCTGCTAGAGGAACAAGACCAGCTCCAGGTAATTTCTATGTGAAAATCATCCTTCAGTCATTTACAAAAAAGGCGTGTGTATGAGCCTGAGCCTGTCCATTGGAAAATGTGGCAATTCGCTTTTATTGAACAGTGTAGCTCCAGATCAGCCTGTGAATCTGCAAAGTCTGATCAAGATCTTATCTGTTCATATATTACTTACTCAAGAATGTAACAACTGATAAGATGGAGCCGTTGGACAGGGTGATCTGTAATTCCAGCTGGGACCCTTTCCCATGGTGTTCTAAAATCATTATATGACCCTCAAACCCTATGTTGTGGGTACTCAAAAGAATGGCCACTCTTTGTAATATCCACACATAGCTCGAGATAAGAAAAACATTCCATATCCTAAAATCATTATTATGACCCTCAAACCCTATGTTGTGGGTACTCAAAATAATTGTATCACTGATACCACTCTTCATAGTACCCACAACATAGCTCAAGATAAGAAAAGCATTTCATATCCTAAAATCATTATATGACCCTCAAACCATATATATCTTCTTCTATTTCATAAACCCTCTTTGAGGTTTAGTTTTCAATAGACTTATACTGAATTAATGAAATTATTTAAGAAATAATAATAGAAAAAGTAGGACCTGAGAGAAATTATTATTTTTAAAACAACTCAAATAATGAAATTGCATAGGAAATGGAATAGACCATTATATCCTATAAATCTCTAAACACTTGTTTCGTATAAATTCATGTTATATCATTTAAATGATATTTATGCTAAGCATAACCCATTAACCCTTTTTCAGATTCATATTTGTAAACTACTTTGAACATTTCTTGACAAAAATATGGGAAATCCATATAAATGAAAGGCTATTTTTAACCCTTTCCCTGTTACGACAATTCTGCAGCAGACGACTTTGAACGTATTTTGTCAAAACATAGAAAATCTCCATAATTGAATGGATAATCTATGACAAAAAGTGGAAAACAATGTGGCAAAAGGAGAAATTGCACGTTTTGTGCAATTTCTTCTTTTGTCACATGTGTTTTCAAAAAGCCGTCTGCTGCTGAGGCGTCAGAAAGCGTCTATATGAGGAAAAGGGTTAATAAAGAATTTATGAACAAATTTTCTTTTTTGCCAAAATATTTTCAAAATTCATCTGTTGCAGAAGCGACAAAATGCATGTTCATATGGGAAAGTGTTAACCCTTTTCCTCATATAGATGCTTTCTGACGCCACAGCTTTATGAAAACATGGCGACAAAAAAAAGAAATTGCTCAAAACGATGCAATTTCTCCTTTTGTCACCATGTTTTCAACTCTCTTTAATTATTGTACTTTCATTTGAAGCGAGTTTCCAAATTTTGTTGGGTATATTTTCAAAGTCGTCTGCTGAAGATTTGTTGTATGTGGGAAAGGGGTAATAGATGTCTGTGTACCTGTTTCAGAGACGAAGGGAGCAAATAAATCACAAAGTAAAAATTCTAAAACAAAGCAAGAACCTCAAAAATCGGGTTCCTGTACCGTATTGTGACAAGGTATTTAATTAGCAAACTGACTGCTGCCAAAATAGGGTTTGATGTGGTGTTCTAGCTTTCATCTTCCCTTATGTTTATCAGGGCCCAATCAAACAAAAAAAATCCTTAATTCAGGGCTGGCGAAATATGATTTTGACTTACTTGTCCGTTTTTTCAAAAATTCTATTTTGCACTTGTCCGTATGATAGTTAGATAGTAAATCCCTACAAAATTTCACTTGTCCGCACAGGCTCTGGGACAAGCTGGGCAATACGGACAATGGATTTTGCCACCCCTGCTTAATTCCTTGTCTGATAGACATCAATCTGACACATTTGCATGGGATGTCATCGTGGCACAATATTTCCAAATTTTTCATTCAAAATCATAAACTGTTTGAGATATAAATTTGATATCCAAAGACGATACTTAAATTTTAGTAAGATAGAAAAGTGAATTGTTTGCCTAAACATTGTAGGAAATGAGAACATTTTCAATTTCAACAATGCTTTTAAAATCTGCAGTTTAAATGAAAAGTCCATAATGCACATACAACAAATCTTCAGCGAACTACTTTGAAAACAACGCAACATAAACATATGGAAAATCTCCAAAATGAACTTATTATAATTAGTGAATAGTCATAATGAGCAATTACTCCTTTTGTGACAATGTTTTCTTCTGCAATTGCCCCATAATGTGTCTGTCAGTTAGAAAAGGTTTGTTAATAAGCTCTGGTATTGCAGTGGACATGCCTGCCTTGAATTACCCCATAAAATACTATTCAATGGCCTGGTCTTAAAGGCAAAGCCTGTTTCATAAAAAAGACTTTGAAAGTGATTAAAAGCTAAGCTTTTATTTCTAATAGAGGTTTGAGTTTTGGTTCCATGGAGATATAATCATTCTGAGTGAAAAAAAAAAGGAATATTCGTTATGAAGCAACTAAATATGCCTCTTGGTGTCTCATAGCAAAATTGGGTCATGTGACTTTGAGCTTGACCTTTAACTCCATTTAAAGATAGGTCATTCCCAGCCTTGTCCTAACCATATCTCTTACACCATTTTACTTAGAGTTACCAAATATGGTATCGAGGGCTTGGTGTGAAACGTTTGTAACTAAAAACCTATTTTGAAAACCGTAGTTTAGGGGCCATTTTGACCATTGTGTAAACAATGCAAATTTAGGTGAATTCAGAACAAGCAATGGCACCTAAATTTTCATTGTTTACCAAGACAAACGGTGGGTAGTGTACTAAAATTGTGTCACTGTGACCTTGAACTCTGACCCTACTTAAAGATATCTTCTATGTTATCACACCTGGAGTCAGCAAATTTGGTATGAAGATGCATCTTGGAAAACTTGGGTCACTCTTGACTTCGAACTTTAAACATATTTTAAGAAAAACGGTGGGTACTAAAATTGTGTCACTGTGACCTTGAACTCTGACCCTACTTAAACATATCTCCTATGTTATCACACCTAGAGTCACCAAATTTGGTATGAAGATCTTTGAAAAAAAAGATGTGTCAATGTACTAAACTTGGGTCACTCTGACTTCGAGCTTTGAACCTATTTAAAGTATAATATCGTCGTAAACATATCTCCTAGGTTATCACTCCTGGAGTTACCAAATTATGCCTTCAGATGCATCTTGGGCAGGGAACGTGTATTTTACCATAACTAGATCACAATGACATTGACCTTGACCTCTGTACCAATTTAAAGAGCTTGCCAGACCATATCTCACCTTGAGATACCTAATTTAGTCGGAAGATGCATTCTTAATAATGTATGGGTCAGTGACCTGGGCCTTGACCTCTGACCCAATGTAAAGAAATAACTTGTCAAGGCCATATTTGCTATAGATTATGTTGCCTACTGACCTTGAAACCCCTATTGCTTGTCTACAAAAAAAGTCTTAAAGTTTTCATCAATGAGTTTTTTAAGGTGTAATCCACTATACTTTCTTAATACTGTATGGGTCAGTGACCTGGGCTTTGACTTCTGACCCAATGTAAAGAAATAACTTGTCAAGGCCATATTTTCTATAGATTTTGTTGTACCTACTGACCTTGAAACCCCTATTGCTTGTCTACAATTTTTTTTTTAAAGTTTTCATCAATGAGTTTTTTAAGGTGTAATCCACTATACTTTCTTTAATACTGTATGGTTCAGTGACCTGGGCCTTGACCTCTGACCCAATGTAAAGAAATAGCTTGTCAAGGCCATATTTTCTATAGATTTTGTTGTACCTACTGACCTTGAAACCCCTATTGCTTGTCTACAATTTAAAGTTTTCATCAATGAGTTTTTTAAGGTGTAATCCACTATACTTTCTTGATAAACAACTGATTAGAATTGTACTATATATAGGTAGATACATTACAAAATTATAAGTTATGTGTTTTAATTATATGGCAATTGCAACAAATTGGCAAATACTTTTAGATCTTCATAGTTATCTTAAATAATTTGCAATTACGATTAAATGTCAAATATGTGTTCAAGGTCAGTGATTGTGATTGCCCTTTGTCTGTCGTCCATTGTTCCTCAACATCTGGTTTTCATGGCATGCTTGTTTCCATTGCAACCAAAAGAGAAAAGCTCTTTCAAACGTTGTCGTGTTGGCCCATTTTCAATAATTTTGTTGAAATGTCACTAGGGTGGCCCTCTATCAGAGTCCTTCAAGCCATGTTTATTGGTTGAAAAACATGGTCGCTAAGGGGAGGGGCTGTTCTGCCTTTCATGGCTATAGTGAAAACCTTCAACTCAAAAAATATCTTTCCGATTTCTTAATAATTTCGTTGAAATGATCCTTGAATGACCCTCTATCAGATTTCTTCCAGCCTTGTTGATTGGTCTAAAAAGGAAGTTGCCAAGGGGTGGGCTGTTAAGCGCTTTATTGCTTTAGAAAAAAAAATCTTCTTTGAAAGTATCTTGCCTATTTTCCAAATAATTTTGATGAAATTTCCTTTGGTGACCTTCTAACTAATTAATGCCTTAAAGCCATGTTGATTGGTGAATAACACGACCATCACAGGCGTGGCTTTCTGCCTTATATGGCTATAGTAACTTTAAAAATCTTCTTCTCCGAAAGTATCTGGTTAATTTCCAAATAATTTGTAGAAATATGTTCCTTGGGTGACCCTCTAAGAGATGTAACTTAAAGCAATGTTAATTGGTGAAAAAACAAAGGGTTATCGTGGTTGGTATGACATATCACATATGATTATTCAGGTGAGCGTTCCAGGGCCAGCATGGCCCTCTTGTTTAAATAAATGCAACCAAGATCAAATTGCAAATATTTTTGGATCTTCATAGTTTTGTTTAAATAAATGACAATTATTATCAAATATCAAATATTTTTGGATCTTCATAGTTTTGTTTAAATAACAGACTATTATGATCATATTGCAAATATTTTTGGATCTTCATAGTTATTTAATTGAATGGGAAGTACAATCAAATGGCAAATAGGTTTTTGGTCATAAATCATTCATCAGATACGTAAATATGGATTGTTAGATCCTGATCAGACTTTGCCAAGGAGCAAGCTGATCATGATCTATGTGGGTCACCAAAACCTGAAGGTTAGATTTTGTGTGATACGACCCACTTTACCAATATAAATCACATGTCATGACCTTCATTCTGTATCATTATGTGGGCCTGGATGCGTTTGTCTTACATTTAATGCTAGATCTGTTACCATCATGATTGCTGTGCTTTCATTGCTTCATAAAAAATAATTGAATGAATTATGCTTAAAGGATCCTTTTTTTGTATGATGGTCCTGATTGAAGCTTTGTTGCCTTGACATCTGATTTAATTGACTTTCTTTACACGTATTACTAGAATGACATTTAACCCTTTCCCACATACAACAAATCTGCAGCAGACTACTTTCAAACTATTTAGGCAAAATTAAGAAAATCTCTTTAAATGAAAATAATATTATTGCATAGAGATTAGACCTTTGTATGTGTCAAAATGTGTCTGCAGGTGGGAAAGGGTTAAAGGGTCGTCTTATAATCATTATACCCTCAGATACATAGTATATGGGGGCTATATAGGAGTCACGCTTGTCGGTCGGTCAGTTTGTTGGTCCGTTGGTCTGTGGACATATCTTGTGAACACTATTTCTCAGCAACCCTTGGTCAGAATTCAATATAACTTCACAAGAATGATTGATACCAAGCCTTGTTGTGCATATTGTCGGCGTAATGCACTGGAATTATTTTTAAATAAGTTATGGCCCAATGCAGATCACTGTGTCAGTTACAAGGCATTAAAACCCTTCCCTCATATAGACGCTTTCTGACATCTCTGCAGCAGACGGCTTTTTGAAAACATAGTGACAAAAGAAGGAATTGCCCAAAACGAGCAATTTCTCCGTTTGTCACAAAGTCTTTCACTTTAGGTTATCCATTCAATTAAAAAATGGGCTAAGTCTCTGTGGAAAAGCAGCCATTTGATTGGGAAGATTGTTGTGTAGAGTACTGGTGTGAGAAAACCAGGAAATGCATGAGTAGGTGAACTGGCCGCGTGATATAACTGAGAAATTGTTAAAAACGACGTTAAACCCCAATCAATCAATCAATCAATCATTGAATTAATTTCACTTTCAGCACTCATTACTAACAAAACCTTCATCATGACATCCTTATATTTCCTGTGACCTGCATTTTGACCTTGACATTGGTGGCTGTTTATCTATTTACTGGATTTCTGAGATCTTACTAACATGCATTCTGTATCTAATTATCCTTGCAATCTTCACCTTTTTCCTCATGTAGATGCATTCTGGCACATCTGCAGCAGACGACTTTTGAAATTATTGTGGTATTCGTGGAGATTGCTTATTTTGAAAAAAATTGTCCCTTATGTGACAATGTTATCAACAGACGACTTTTTAGATAATTGTGACATACGTGGAGATTGCTTATTATGAATAAAATTCTCCCTTATGTGACAATGTTTTCAACCTTATTCCATAATTCAACTTTCATTTATTCAGATTGTTCAACTTTTTGCCACAAAGTTCTCAAATCTTCAATAATTAGATTTCATTTATAGAGATTTGTTCATGTCTTTTTCCTGTATGCTTTTAAAGTTGTCTGCTAAAGATTTGTTGTATGTGGGAAAAGGGTTAAAATAATTGAACTAGTCTTTATACCTTTTTACAACATAGATAACATTGTAGACAAAAAATTATTTCTGTTAACCCCTTCCCTCATAAAACAATTCTGTAGCAAACAACTTTGAAAACATTGTGACAAAAACCTGAAAACTACCCATAAAAGATAGCTCAATTGTTAAATAAACTGAAAACATTGTGGCCAAAGGAGAAATTGCTCATCATGAGCAATTTCTCCTTTGGCGACAATGTTTTCAAAAGTTGTCTTGTTTTGAGCAATTTCTTCTTCTTTTCACTATGTTTTCATAAAGCCGTCTGCTGCAGAGGCGTCAGAAAGCGTCTATATGAGGGAAAGGGTTAAGTGACGTATTGGCATGCGACACATGCGTTCCTTTGAACATTTTTGTTTTTCTTGAGAAGAATCTTAAAACTGTCAGAGGTTCGTTAACAATCTAAAGATTGATGTCACTTTAATCCTTTACTCGGTCCAGACAACATTTTATAAACATTTGGGGGACAAGAGGAAGTGCTCAAAATAAGTAATTAATCCTTTTCTCAGATTTTTTTTAAAGTTGAGGACGGTCCATTATTATACAGTGGGACATGTGTATAAAGACCAACCATGGGACAACTGAACCAACTGGTCTTTGTTCACAGGTGGTCTTTATTTACAGGGTCCTTTATTCAGAAAACTGAGTACAGTCAAACATGTGCTAAAGACGACCTTGGCATAGCGATTCCCTGTCTTTAGGAACCACACTTTTTGTTTTAATAACCCTTTCCCTCATACGACAATTCTGCAGCAGACGACTTTGAACTTATTTTGTCAAAACATAGAAAATCTCCATAATTGAATGGATAACCTATGACAAAAAGTGGAAAACATTGTGGCAAAAGGAGCAATTTCTTCTTGTGTCACTATGTTTTCAAAAAGCCGTCTGCTGCAGAGGCGTCAGAAAGCGTCTTTATAAGGGAAAGGGTTAATTACTCATTTTCTGCATAAATGACCCTGCAAGTAAAGACCACCTGTGAACAAAGACTGTATAGTTGTGTTCCCATGGGTGGTATGTATACACTGTTGTTATAGGGAAACTATACGTGTTGTTGCTATAGACAGGGAATTGCTATTCAAAGTTGGTCTTTAACAAAGGTTTAACGGTATATTATAATAGTATATATCTATGCAATATATTATAAGAGTACATTGTATATATGTCATTGCAAATAGGTCGGGATTATTATCAAGTAAATAAACCAGGGATTCTGATTTTAGCATTTCATCAACAAACATATAAATCTAAGTGTATTGTTCTTGACGATAGTTATTGAAAGTTCTAGTGAGATTGTATAACACAAAAGGTCATCCCAGCCTCCTGCACAAAAAGGAGGACTTATTTGTGGGCCACCTGGCACAGTGACACATATTGTTACACACATCCCAGCCTCAAAAGGCAGGACTAATTATGTGTCTCCTGACCCGGTGACACATATAGGAATAACTTATTCATTGCCTCTCAGTCTATCTGTCTTATCACATTAACACTAACTGACCTAAAGGTGGTGACACATGTTTCTTTGTTACTTGATGTGACTCAAATAGAATAAAATATCATATTGCTTACTTATCACAATACATAATTCATAAGACACCACACTATATCATAATTACATTTGATGTATAAATAGGATATCAACATACCTAACCCTTTCCCTCATATAGACGCTTTCTGACGCCTCTGCAGCAGACAGCTTTTTGAAAACATAGTAACAAAAGAAGATTTTGAGCAATTTCTCCTATTGTCACAATGTTTTCCACTTTTAGTCATAGGTTATCCATTCAATTTAAGAGATTTTCTTTTATTTGACAAAATATGTTCAAAGTCGTCTGCTGCAGAATTGTCGTATGAGGGAAAGGGTTAATATAATAACCCTTGCCCAGCTACAACACATCTACAGCATACAGCTTTGAAAATATCTAGGAAGAAATTCCTATAAAGGAATGTATAATTATAATTTATTGAAAAAAGTTGAAAATATTGTGACAATGGAAAAACTGCTTATTAAGAGATATTTTCTCCTTTTGCGACATTGTTTTAAAATGTGCATGAACACAAATCTAGATGTAGAAAAGGGTTAGCTGTTTAACTGATAAAAGGATTCAATGTTATCAGCCCTAGCGTGCAACAGTTGTAACTCTATGTACTTTAATAATCAGTTACAACTGTTTCGCGCTGAGTCAATGAATTATTGTCTGCTGATGTGGGAAAACGTATGTTTAATACAGGGTTTTAAAATATATTATGGGAAAAGGAGTAATTACTCAATAATTATAATTAATTTCTCCTCTTCAAAAAGTTGTCAGTATCAGTGTAATGGATAGTATGAGACTGTCCATGGGAAAATGTACAATATGGCTTTTATGAATATGGTCTGATGATGATATACACTCTTCTCTGTTTACTTACATAATGCTTTTATACAGCTTCTGTCAACTTGGGTCATTTCTGATTTGACTGATAAGCCAGGTAGATCTGAACCTACACTGTCCCATGGAGAGTCTCTGATACTATCATGGATAGTGTAATGGAAATGTGAATATTATGTATGATGTATAATACTGAGCACTGAACACAAAACACCTGATACTTTGTAATGTATAATACTGAGCACTGAATTCCTGATACTTTGTAATGTATAATACTGAACACACAACACCTGATACTTTGTAATGTATAATACTTATCACTGAATTACTGCTACTGTATAATGTATAATACTGAACAGTAATTTCTGCTACTATATAATTTATAATACTGAGCACACAACATCTGATACTTTGTAATGTATAATACTGAACACAAAACACACCTGATACTTTATAATGTATAATACTGAGCACTGAACACAAAACACCTGATACTTTGTAATGTATAATACTGAGCACTGAATTCCTGCTTCTGTATAATGTATTATACTGAACAGTAATTCCTGCTACTATATAATTGATAATACTGAACACACAACACCTGATAATGTACTGCTACTGTATAATGTATAATACTGAACAGTAATTCCTGCTACTATATAATTTATAATACTGAACCCACAACACCTGATACTTTTTAATGTAAAATACTGAACACAAAACACCTGATACTTTGTAATGTATAATACTGAGCACTGAATTCCTACTACTGTATAATGTATAATACTGAACAGTAATTCCTGCTACTATATACTTTATAATACTGAACACACAACACCTGATACTTTGTAATGTATACTACTGAACACAAAACACCTGATACTTTGTAATGTATAATACTGAGCACTGAATTCCTGTTACTGTATAATGTATAATACTGAACAGTAATTCCTGCTACTATATAATTTATAATACTGAACACACAACACCTGATACTTTGTAATGTATAATAGTGAACACAAAACACCTGATACTTTGTAATGTATAATACTGAACACAAAACACCTGAAACTTTGTAATGTATACTATTGAGCACTGAATTCCTGCTACTGTATAATGTATAATACTGAGCACTGAACACAAAACACCTGATACTTTGTAATGTATAATACTGAACACAAAACACCTGATACTTTGTAATGTATAATACTGAACACAAAACATTTGATACTTTGTAATGTATAATACTGAACACAAAACATCTGATACTTTGTAATGTATAATACTGAGCACTGAATTCCTGCTACTATATAATGTATAATACTCAACAGTAATTCCTGCTACTATATCATATATAATACCGAACACACAACACCTGATACTTTGTAATGTATAATACTGAGCACTGAACACAAAACACCTGATACTTTGTAATTTATAATACTGAGCACTGAACACAAAACACCTGATACTTTATAATGTATAATACTGAACAAAAAACACCTGATACTTTGTAATGTATAATACTGAACACACAACACCTGATACTTTGTAATGTATAATACTGAACACAAAACACCTGATACTTTGTAATGTATTATACTGAACACAAAACACCTGATACTTTGTAATGTATAATACTGAACACAAAACACCTGATACTTTGTAATGTATAATACTGAGCAAACAACACCTGATACTTTGTAATTTATAATACGGAACACAAAACACCTGATACTTTGTAATTTATAATACTGAACACAAAACACCTGATACTTTGTAATTTATAATACTGAGCACACAACACCTGATACTTTGTAATGTATAATACTGAGCAAACAACACCTGATACTTTGTAATGTATAATACGGAACACAAAACACCTGATACTTTGTAATTTATAATACTGAACACAAAACACCTGATACTTTGTAATTTATAATACTGAGCACACAACACCTGATACTTTGTAATGTATAATACGGAACACAAAACACCTGATACTTTGTATAGTATAATACTGAACACAAAACACCTGATACTTTGTAATGTATAATACTGAACACAAAACACCTGATACTTTGTAATGTATAATACTGAACACAAAACACCTGATACTTTGTAATGTATAATACTGAACACAAAACACCTGATACTTTGTAATGTATAATACTGAACACACACCACCTGATACTTTGTAATGTATAATACTGAACACAAAACACCTGATACTTTGTAATGTATAATACTGAACACAAAACACCTGATACTTTGTAATGTATAATACTGAACACAAAACACCTGATACTTTGTAATGTATAATACTGAACACACAATACCTGATACTTTGTAATTTATAATACTGAGCACAAAACACCTGATACTTTGTAATGTATAATACTGAGCAAACAACACCTGATACTTTGTAATGTATAATACGGAACACAAAACACCTGATACTTTGTAATTTATAATACTGAACACAAAACACCTGATACTTTGTAATTTATAATACTGAGCACACAACACCTGATACTTTGTAATGTATAATACGGAACACAAAACACCTGATACTTTGTAATGTATAATACTGAACACAAAACACCTGATACGTTGTAATGTATAATACTGAACACAAAACACCTGATACTTTGTAATGTATAATACTGAACACAAAACACCTGATACTTTGTAATGTATAATACTGAACACAAAACACCTGATACTTTGTAATGTATAATACTGAACACAAAACACCTGATACTTTGTAATTTATAATACTGAGCAAACAACACCTGATACTTTGTAATGTATAATACGAAAAAAAACCATGAATGGGGTTTTTCGCTTATAGTTAACAGGTGTGAGATTTTTTTTTTTTTTTTTTTTTTTTCAATAACCCATGAAGCTTTCTGAAATGAAACTGGAAAAATCCTTGGGGGCCGCCATTTTGGATATGTATAAAAGGCAGACGTAAAACACAGATTGAAAATTATTGTCGTCTTTTTAATCATTTTTTTAAATCGGTATTTTGGGTATGTATAAAATGAGCAGAAAAACACGGATTGAAAATTATTGTCGTCTTTTTAATCAATTTTTTAAAATTAAAATCGGTATTTTGGGTATGTATAAAATGAGCGGAAAAACACGGATTGAAAATTATTGTCGTCTTTTTAATCATTTTTTTAAATCGGTATTTTGGGTATGTATAAAATGAGCAGAAAAACACGGATTGAAAATTATTGTCGTCTTTTTAATCATTTCTTTTAAAATCGGTATTTTGGGTATGTATAAAATGAGCGGAAAAACACGAATTGAAAATTATTGTCGTCTTTTTAATCATTTTTTTTTTAAATAGATATTTAAGATCATTAAAATGCTGTGTTATGTGGGAATAAACATTTGTACGAAAAGTTAAAACATAATAACATAAATATGTTTTCCCGTTCGTCAAAAAACCGACAGCATTAGCCTTCTACGCCCGAACCTAAATTTTGACTGTATCGTTGCCAAAGAAGGACGTGACGTCATTTCCGTTACACTTCATCTTGGCGTAACGTCATGGAGCGACGTCGTTTCCCGCAAAAAAAGTGGTATCAACAAGAAAGACTCCAAATTCCTATACATGAGCTATTGCCACACTCATTCAAAGTATAATTATTTATCAAACATTGTGGCAAAAGGATAACTTTCTCATAAGGAGCAATTGTTCTTTTGGTGACAATATTTTCCTAAATCGTCTGTTGCATAGGCCTCAGAAACTGTCTCTAATAGGGAAAGGGTTTAGCAGAAATGTGACCCCTTACATAATTTGTTCCAGTCATGTTGACTGGTTGAAAAAGGTAGTCGCCAGATGGCATCAGAAAAGGGCTGATCTATTTGCTTCTTTACCATAATGCAGGTGATCGAATAAGGATCATCTTGGCCCTCATGTTTTAACCTCGTTCATTATAAATGTATTCCTTGATTTTCTGAAAGTTTTTACTTTATTATTTTCTGTTCGTAATAATAGACGACAGCAATACGAATTCCAAATATGTTTTGATAATGCAAGAAACATGACATTAACATTATTATTGTCTAGTCAATTACTTATAAATCCTTTTTGTATGGCCAAAGTATGTTCTTTAATTTTTGTTTATAATTATCTTGCGTTTTTTCGTAAATAGGTAGCACCTATAGATATATTACTGAACACAAAACACCTGACACTTTGTAATGTATAATACTGAACACTTATTCCTGCTACTGTATGATACTGAACAGTAATTCCTGCTACTATATAATTTATAATACTGAGCACACAACATCTGATACTTTGTCATTTATAATACTGAGCACTAAATTCCTGATGTTGATCATGTAAGATCTTTTACCCTTTCCCACATACAGACACATCTGTAGCAGGAAACATTTGAAAAACAATTTGGAGGACAGAAAATGACTCATAATATATTTTTCCCTTAATGTTTTCAACTCTTTGATAATTATACTTTCATTAG
This sequence comes from Serripes groenlandicus, assembly GCA_031761405.1. Taxonomy (NCBI): domain Eukaryota; kingdom Metazoa; phylum Mollusca; class Bivalvia; order Cardiida; family Cardiidae; genus Serripes; species Serripes groenlandicus. Next base: position 589,357 of record JASEVX010000043.1, on the reverse strand, counting down.
TAGAATGTTTTGATATTTTTGCCTAAATATTATCAAAGGAATCTGCTGCTTATTTGAAGTATGCCAGAAAAGCTTTGCTAGTGATGAAATTATGAAAACAATTTGAACTTGTTGATCAAGTTAGTACATGTATACGTTTGCTGTTCAGTCTGTTCTACCATTTGTTCAACTGTCTTTTAACCGTTTACTGATGGAGTCAATTTGTGTACACCTGTAGCAGAATCCATTGGAATACAATGTTTTCCCTCAGACGTTTTCAAAACAGTGGACTTTAAGAAGTTTATATATTTTATTAATGTTAAAAATATGAATATTAAAGCAGGATGAAGGCTGGATTAAAGAAATAATACTGTTTTAAGCAGTTTCATGTTTAATAATATTTAAATAATTTATTCTCTCAACAGAGGCTAACAGGGGACCAGCTGTTGGTGGTGTGAGTGGTGGTTACAGTTCGAGAGGCCGGACACCAGTAGGTGGTGCTACCAGGGGAAAACCATCCCCAGCAAGTCCGGTAGGGTCACTCATGATTCTTCATCCAAATTCCGGTTTTTCAGATCACATTTTATTGCTTAATCTAGTGGTTAGTTGCTGACCTCAGGATCAAGAGGTTTTAGGTTAAAATCCTATCTAGATCATCGGAAAAAGCTCCTCTTCACCTAGGTGTGTGATGGGTACCAATGAGGGAAATAATTATAGAGTTTATTTATCATCAACCTTTTAATTGTGTCTACACAAGACAACAAATTCTTTGTGTAATGGTATATATATTATATAATTATCTGATCAATGAAAATGTAGGTCATTTCTTGTTATTGTCGTTATATCTTAACCCTTTCCCTCAAACGACAATTCTGCAGCAAACGACTTTGAACATATTTTGTCAACAAATAGAAAATCTCTGTAATTGAATGGATAACCTATGACTAAAAGTGGAAAACAGTGTGGCAAAAGTAGAAATTGCTCGTTTTGAGCAATTTCTTCTTTTGTCACTGTTTTCAAAAAGCCGTCTGCTGCATAGGCGTCAGCTGGGTTTATTGATTCATGACACAAGTGTGTATTGTGACAAAATATATGTGACATCTTTTCATATCATCGGGCAACTTATAGCTTCCCATTGGAATTATTTCATGATATTAGATAATGATATCTTGCATCCCTGTATATTTATAAAATAAATATTTGTGGTAGTTGTAATATAAACCAATATGCCCTGGCTGCAGATTGCACCGCCGGCTAAATGGACTTCTCAGTCAGTGGTCATAATGAGCAATTTCTCCTTTTGCCACAATGTTTACAATAGACTTCTACTACAGTTGCGTCAAAATGCATCTGTTTGTAGGAAAGTGTCAATTACATAATGTAAGAATAATGTACTTTTTGTTAATTGAAGTAAGTGTTACAAAGAAATTTGATCCATCACACGAGAAAACCAACGTCATGATCTCTGCGTTATGTATCAACCCAGATCAGCCTGCGCAGTCCACGCAGGCTAATCCGGGCCGACACATTCTGTCTCTGGGAGATAGAGTAATGATTCCTGAAACAGAAAATCCACAGGAGGCAAAACGTGTCTATCTGGGTAAGCCTGCGCGACATGCTTAGACTGATCCGGGTCGAAACTTTACGCAGAGACCATAATGTAGGTTGTCTCGGGGAACCGCTCATATGTGTTTGCACCTTTGACTTCTGTAGGACACATTTGGAATGAGGTATCAGGTTGTGTAATGTATGTTGATCTTCCATGTACTTGGGAAAGGTAAATTTATTGTGTACAAATAAGCCCAATGTTGGCTTTACTTTAATAATACATGCTTCTAAACTATAAAGCTTTTTGTATGATAATTCTGGCAGGCTTTTATATGTGCACTAAACCAAAAAACAAAAAAAAAGCAACTGGCTTTTCAGCGAGTTTGTTTGACAACATCACATCAGACAGAAAGAGTCAATTAGTTAGAATCAGAAGATGAGCCTGAGTGTCATTACACCCCCAGATACATAGTATATACTATATGGGGGCTATTTAGGAGTCACGCTTGACGGTCGGTCGGTTTGTTTGTCGGTCCGTTGGTCTGTGCACATTTCTTGTGAACACTATTTCTCAGCAACTCTTGGTCAGAATTCAATATAACTTCACAAGAATGATTGATACCAAGCCAAGTTGTGCATATTGTCGGCGTGTTGCACTGGAATTGTTTTTTAAAATGAGTTATGGCCCCTTGAAATTCTCATACATATGTATATTGTCAGGCACCCGCTGGGGGTATTCATCACCTTCAGTGATATTTCTAGTTTGTTATATTCTTGTTTGAAGCATTAATGGGGATTGCCATTTGGAAAAGCATATTTGTGCCGTCCCGCGAGAAAACCATCATTATGGCCTCTGCGTAATGTATCGACCCAGATCAGCCTGCGCAGTCCACGCAGACTGATCCGGAGCGACACATTCAGTGTCAGGGGGATAGAGGTATAGAGTAATGATTCCTGAAACAGAAAATCCAGAGGAGGCGAAAAGTGTCTGTCCGAATTAGCCTATGCGGCATGCTTAGCCTGATTCGGATCGATACTTTATGCAGATCTAGCCCACAATGTTGGTTTTCTCGTGTGACGGCTCGTTTTGTAATCACCCCGTAATCATGTTATGCCATCACAACTGGAAAACTGTTGAATTAACCCTTTCCTTCATACAACTTATCTGTGGCAGACAACTTTGATAACATCTAGACAAGAATATAAAATATCTATACAAATGAAAGTAGTACTACTGAAAGAAGTTGAAAACAGTGTGGCAAATGGAGAAATTGCTCGTATTGAGCAATTTCTTCTTTTGCCACAATGTTTTCAATAGTCGTCTCCCGCAGAGAACTTATAAAGCGTCTATATGGGGGGAAAGGTTAAACTCAATTATAATGTGTTTACCCTATACAGTGGTAGTCCACTAGAAATATCTACACTATTAAAAACAATTGTAAATTGTATATATGATACATTTAGCTTTTTTGTGCTAATATAAACTGAGTGAAAACCAACCTTTAGACAATTGCTACCGCTGTAGAACTGGACCAGTCTGTGTAGTCTGATCCAGTTCTACACTATTCCCCAATTGTCAAGGCAGATTACAATAGACTTTAACCCTTTCCCTCATACAACAATTCTGCAGCAGATGATTTTATCCCTTTCCCTCATACGACAATTTTGCAGCAGACGACTTTGAACATATTTTGTCAACAAATAGAAAATCTCTATAATTGAATGGATAACCTATGACTAAAAGCGGAAAACATTGTTGCAAAAGGAGAAATTGCCCATTTTGAGCAATTTCTTCTTTTGTCACTATGTCGTCAAAAAGCTGTCTGCTGCAGAGGCGTCAGAAAGCATCTATATGAGGGAAAGGGTTAAGAGGAAATGAGAACATATTTAACAGGGAACATTAAGAGGTCTCATTTCTACCTTGCCCTATACGTGGTCATATCTACAGGTCTAGAGTGTCTTTCTCTGGCCTCCCTATTGGCCTCCTCATGTACTTGACCATCCCTACCTGTCCTGAGGATGAAACTTCACAGAAAGCATCCTCTCAATGACCTCACCAGATTTTCTTCAAATTTTGGGGATCCATGCAGAATTCTGGTTTCCATGACAACGAAATGAAAAAAACTTAAAAAATCTTCTCCTTCGAAAGTGTCAGGCCGATTTTCAAATAATTTTGTAGAAATGTTCCTTGGATGACCCTCTATCAGATTCCTTCAAGCCATGTTGATTGGTCGAAAAACATGGCTGCCAGTCGGCAGGGCTATTTTGCCTTATATGGCTATAGTGAAAACTTAAAAGATCTTCTTCTCCCAAACTGGTTGGCAGATTTTCAAATAATGTTTTAGAAATGCTCCTTGGATGACCCTCTATCAGATTCCTTCAAGCCATGTTGAATGGTCGAAAAGCATGGCCACCAGGAGGGGCGGGGCTATTTTGCCTTATATGGCTATAGTGAAAACTTAAAAAAATCTTCTTCTCCAAAAGTGTCAGGCAGATTTTCAAATAATTTTGTAGAAATGTTCCTTAAGTGACCCACTATCCGATCCTTCAAGCCATGTTGATTGGTCGAAAAACATGGCCGCCAGTGTGCAGGGCTATATAGCATTATATGGCTATAGTGAAAACTTAAAAAATCTTCTCCGAAAGTGTCAGGCAGATTTTCAAATAATGTTGTAGAAATGTTCCTAGGATGACCCTCTATCAGATTCCTTCAAGCCAAGTTGATTGGTCGAAAACTAAGGCTGCCAGGGGGCGGGGCTTATATAGCTAAAGTGAAGAAAAAAAATCAGGTGAGCGATTCCAGGGCCATCATGGCCCTCTTGTTTAAGCCATTCCTAACGAGGTGATGGTTTGTTTTTGGGGTCATTGTTATTACTTTATATTTTATCATTTTGTTGCGTTTAAAATGTTTAGGTTTCCTGTTGAAATGTTTCAGTTTGATAAAGTATTTTACCTTTCACTTTTCATTTCATTTTCATCATTGAAAAAATGTATTTTATTAAAACTTGTTTGAAAGGTTTCGATAGACAGTGATTTTTTTTTTTAATAAGTTTCATTTCAGTTTTGACAATACTGTTTTTGCAATTGAGTTCAATTCGTTGATCACATAAAATGCTATAATTATACCCCCTTCAAAGAAGAGGGGGTATATAGGAGTCACTGTGTCGGTCTGTCTGTCGGTCGGAAGCCATATTTTGTCTGGCCCATTTCTTACAAACCACTAGGTGGAATTCAATACAATTTTACATGAAGCTTCTATACCAAGAGGAGATGTGCATATCCCAAAGGGGTTACAATTGCATGTTATTTAGAGTTATGGCCCTATTACTTATTAAGTTATGATGTAGGTCAAGGTGCTGTTTAGGGGGTATTTATCATCTTCAGTGATAGTTCTAGTTGCCATTGTTTTGAGAAATCAAATAAATATTTGTATGGATATATTATTTGGTTCTCATTTTGCTATTGATTTCCCTCATACGACAATTCTGCAGCAGACGACTTTGAACACGTTTTGTCAAAAAATAAAAAAGCTCTATAATTGAATGGATAACCTATGACTAAAAGTGGAAAACATTGTGGCAAAAGGAGAAATTGCTCATTTTGAGCAATTTCTTCTTTTGTCACTATGTTTTTAAAAAGCTGTCTGCTGCAAAGGCGTCAGAAAGCGTCTATATGAGGGAAAGGGTTAACCCATTCTAACATACAGATGTTTTTTGACACCTGAAGTAACCCGGCTGTAGCTTTTCCGAGGACTCTTAACAAAAATACATGGAAAATACAGGGAAACCATGGAAAAACCATGGAAAAACCATGGAAAAAACCATGGAATTTAATGATAATATGCCGAAACGCTGGAAATGGTCAGAATACTCCGGGGTCCACGGAACCATTCCAGGGTGTTCACAGAACCGTTCCGGGGTATCCATGGAACTGTTCCGGGATGTCCATGGAACTGTTCCGGGATGTCCATGGAACCGTTCCGGGTTGTCCATGGAATTTCCGGGTTTTCCTCTTAAATGTGCTGGAGTTTCCATGGAAAGTGTCAGATTATCCCTGGAAAGTTGTCCGAATACTCCGGGGATTTTCCGGGAATTTTTGTTCGAGTGCCCGTAAAAGCTACATCCGGGAGATGACTTTTGAAAACTTTCTGACAAAAGGAGAAATTTCAGCTTTTGATACAAATATATGTTTTCAACTTAAGTTAATAATTGAACTCTCATTGATATTTCAATGTTTTACTACTAGTAAAAAAAAGAAAACATAATGAAATAACTTCTAGCAAACATGCTACACTTGTAGGAATCAATAAATGTAGAGTTAGGATCTAAAAAGTAAAGAATTTTGCTTGGCAGAATAAGCAAGACAGACTGTAGTGAAATCATATGTTGCAAATGAAGAGCTAAACATTGTTACAAATTAAGTATTTCCCATATAAAGATGCATTTATCTGCAGAAGAGCTCCTTTTGAAAACACAGTTTGAAGTGTAGAAAATATACTTTTTGTCTACTTTAATATTCTTAAGTTGCACATTCACTGTCTGTTTTATTCAAAGAATTTGTCTATTGCGGGTTCCATCAATATGGAGATAATAAAAAAGTCAAAAAATGTGTCAAAGATGGCTCAAGTTTTTGTAAATTGGCTCAAACAAAGCCCTGTCTAGGATGTTTTCAAAGTTGTCTGCTGCAAATAAGTTGTATGTGGTAAAGGGTTAAACCTTATTTTCTCAACTCAAACATATTTCCACCTAAATAAATGTAATAGGTATACAACAAGAAATCAGCTTGTTTATTTTTCTTATAGTTCAAGAGACTTTATCTTGTTTAAATAAAAATCATGTATTGATCATTGTATTTTCCATTGCCGTCGCATAGGGTTTGGTTGAGTTGTAAGAGAGAGAGAGTTATTGTCATGAAAAGACCTGTTTAATCCCACTCATCTAGATATCTAAACTCTTTCCCTCATATAGACGCTTTCTGATGCCTCTGCAGCAGAAGGCTTTTTTGAAAACAATATAGTAACAAAAGAAAAAATTGCTCAAAACGAGCAATTTCTCCTTTTGCCACAATGTTTTCCACTTTCAGTCATAGATTATCCATTCAATTATAGAGATTTTCTATTTGTTGACAATATATGTTCAAAGTTGTAAGCTGCAGAATTGTCATATCTAAATAAAAGGTATACAACAATAATTCAGATTATAAATTTTTCTTATAGTTATTTTTAGCTTACCAGAGCACGTAGTGCTCAAGGTGAGTTATTGTGATCGCCTTTTGTCCGTCGTCCGTCGTTCGTCGTTCGTCGTTCGTCGTCAACATTTGCTTGTTAATCCACTAGAGGCAACATTTTGCATCCAATCTTTATAAAAGTTTATCAGAACATATATCTCGATCAACTCTAGGCCAAGTTCGAAACTGGGTCATGTGGGGTCAAAATCTAGGTCACTAGGTCAAATTTAATGAAAATCTTGTTAACACTCCTGAAGCCGCATTTTTGGCTTGAGCATGTTGAAACTTTGTCAGAATGTTTGTCTTAGTGATATCTAGGCCAAGTTTGAAAAAAGGTTATGTCGGGTCAAAAGCTAGGTCACTAGGTCAAATTTAAGGAAAATCTTGTTAACACTCCTGAAGCCGCATTTTTGGCTTGAGCATATTGAAACTTTGTCAGAATGTTTGTCATAGTGATATCTAGGCCAAGTTTGAATATAGGTTATGTCGGGTTAAAAACTAGGTCACTAGGCCAAATTGAAGGAAAATCGTGTTAACACTCTGGAAGCCACATTTTAAACTTGACCATGTTGAAACTTTGTCGGAAAGTTTGTCTTGATGATATCTAGGCCAAGTTCGAATATGGGTCATGTCCGGTCAAAAAGTAGGTCACTAGGCCAAATTGAAGGAAAATCTTGTTAACACTCCTGAAGCCGCATTTTTGGCTTGAGCATGTTGAAACTTTGTCAGAATGTTTGTCTTAGTGATGTCTAGGCCAAGTTCGAAAATAGGTCATGTTGGATCAAAAGCTAGGTCACTAGGTCAAATTTAAGGAAAATCTTGTTAACACTCCTGAAGCTGCATTTTTGGCTTGAGCATATTGAAACTTTGTCAGAATGTTTGTCATAGTGATATCTAGGCCAAGTTTGAATATAGGTCATGTCGGGTCAAAAAGTAGGTCATTAGGCCAAATTGAAGGAAAATCTTGTTAACACTCTGGAAGCCACATTTTAAACTTGACCATGTTGAAACTTTGTCAGAATGTTTGTCTTAGTGATATCTAGGCCAAGTTCGAAAATAGGTCATGTCGAGTTAAAAGCTAGGTCACTAGGTCAAATTTAAGGAAAATCTTGTTAACACTCCTGAAGCCGCATTTTTGGCTTGAGTATATTAAAACTTTGTCAGAATGTTTGTCATAGTGATATCTAGGCCAAGTTCGAATATAGGTCAAGTCGGGTCAAAAACTAGGTCACTAGGCCAAATTGAAGGAAAATCTTGTTAACACTCTGGAAGCCACATTTTAAACTTGACCATGTTGAAACTTTGTCGGAAAGTTTGTCTTGATGATATCTAGGCCAAGTTTGAATATGGGTCATGTCCGGTCAAAAAGTAGGTCACTAGGCCAAATTGAAGGAAAATCTTGTTAACACTGGAAGCCACATTTTAAACTTGAGCATGTTGAAACTTTATTAGAAAGTTTGTCTTTTGATATCTAGGCCAAGTTCGAATATGGGTCATGTCCGGTCAAAAGCTAGGTCACTAGGCCAAATTTAAGGAAAATCTTGATTACACTCTAGAAGCCACATTTCTGGCTTGAGCATGTTGAAACTTTGTCAGAATATTTGTCTAAGTAATAGCTAGGCCAAGTTCGAATATGAGTCATGTCGGGTCAAAAACCAGGTCACTAGGCCAAATTTAAGGAAAATCTCGTTAACACTCTTGAAGCCGCATTTTAAACTTGAGCATGTTGAAACTTTATCAGAAAGTTTGTCCTGATGATATCAGGCCAAGTTCGAATATGGGTCATGTCATGTCAAAAACTAGGTCACTAGACCAAATTTAAGGGAAATCTTGTTAACACTCTGGAAGCCACATGTTTGGCTTGAGCATGAGAGAGTTATGTCTTAAATAGCCCATTCTCAGGTGAGCGATTCCAGGGCCTCATGGCCCTCTTGTTCTTTATCTTGTTTAAATAAAATCATGTAATGATCATTGTATTTTCCATTGCTGTAGCATATAGGGTTTGGTTGAGTAGTATGAGAGAGAGATTGTCAGGAAAAGACCTGTTTACTCCCTCTCCTCTAGACATCTTAATGATTATGGTCTTCTCCATTTCAGGGACGATATGCTAGATAGTCAGACAATTACTCCGAAACGAGTCTCATCCGGATACGGCAGACAGACCACAGAATCTGGTTACCATAGCAGCAGCTCTGACCTTGACACTCATGGCACAACGAGAACAAACCATCAGACTACTCCATCAAAGTTTTGTCACGAGTGTGGAGCAAAATATCCGATTCCCAGCGCTAAATTTTGTTGTGAGTGTGGTATACAGCGGATCACATGATAACCTTTTCCCACAACATACGTGTACAACAAATCTGGAGCAGATGATCGGAATCATTTAACCCTTTCCCATATATAGAGGCATTTCGAAACATCTGAGGAGAAATTGCTCATCATGAGCAATTTCTCCTTTTGCCATAATGTTTTCAACTCTATTCAACAGTTATACATTCATTTAAAAAGATTTTCAACATTTTTGCCTAGATGTTTTCAAAAGATTCTGCTGCAATTCTGTGATATGTGTGAAAGTGTTCGGAAAACATTTGGTAAATCTCTGTATCAACTAAATCTCTATTTTGACCATAGGGTTGTTTGTATCCCCATAACTACTTCATGCTGATTTTCTTTCTAATGGACTTTTTGCATTTGGAAGAGTCCACGGCCAAATCTAGGAAGATCTAGATAAAACAAAAGGGTTACATGCTTGTCATTGCAATTGTATTGAAACCAAATAACACTCAAACATGAAAAACTAACATTATTTTATTGTCACGACTGTTGCTCTGATGAAATAGTTCAAGACTTCACCCTTTCCCTCATACGACAATTCTGCAGCAGATGACTTTGAACATCTTTTGTCAAAAAAAAGAAAATCTCTATCATTGAAAGGATAACCTATGACTAAAAGTGGAAAACATTGTGGCAATAGAAGAAATTGCTCGTTTTGAGCAATTTCTTCTTTTGTTACTATGTTTTCAAAAAGCCTTCTGTTGCAGAGGCATCAGAAAGTGTCTATATGAGGGAAAGGGTAAACCTTTACACTGACCTTTTTATGGAGGACATTTAACTCCTTTCTGCAGACAATATTGTGACAACAAGGGGAACTTACTCATAACGGCCAATTTGAAATTCTCATTCAAACACCTCGTGTTCCATTCTTAAAAACACGGCTATAATAATTTGTCAAGATTAAAAAAAAAAAAGGTGTTTGAGGTAAACAAAAAAGTTAAACAAGATAAATTGATATCAGCCATGAGATTTGATCAAATCTTCACTGTCGCTAATGTACTAAGATAGTCTTTTCTTAGGAAATACTTCAGATTGTTGCTCCCAGTCGCGGCAGGACGGTCATGGTGGAGTGCTCTTGGGCAAGGCACATTTCCTAGCCTAGTACTGGTTTGTTTACCCACAGATCATGAATAAGTGAACTGTCACCATGATATAACTGAATTAACATTGAAAGAGGTGTCAAATCCCAATAAAACAAATCAGATTGTTGCTATGGTAACCAACTTATGTTGGCATTACAAAACACTTCCATATTAGATAGGTTGTAGGTCTCTTAAGTTATATTATTTATGTCTGTATGGGTTTATTTTTATATGTCTGTGTATGTTCAAGATTTCATTTTTATTTACATTTGCTTGTTTTGGTAAAGTATTGAATGAAAAGATGTATCCTTAGATGTCATATCAGTTCCTGCCACATAAGTCAATGACAAACTAGCACTAAGGGAGCACTTGTCCTATTCTGGTATGTTTACTCTGTGATCCTGAAAAAGTGAACTGTCAACGTGTAACTGAAATAATGTTCAAAAATGGTATAAAGTTCCATTTTAAGAAAATATGGACACCATGCTCAAGGTGATTTATTTTGATAGGATATCACGCATGTTCAAGGTGATTTATTGTGATAGGATATCATGCATGTTCAAGGTGACTTACTGTGATAGGACACCATACATGCTCTATGTGATTTATTGTGATAGGACACTGCATGTTCAATGTGACTTATTGTGATAGGACACCATGCATGTTCAAGGTGACTTATTGTGATCGGACACCATGCATGCTCAAGTTGATTTATTGTGATAGGACACCATGCATACTCTAGGTGATTTATTGTGATAGGACACCATGCATGTTCAAGGTGATTTATTGTGATAGGACACCATGCTCAAAGTGATTTATTGTGACGGCTTCTGTGAGAAAAGACTCACCCGTATACACTCCCTTTTGGAAATGTTCAAAGAAACTTATAGGGAGAAACTGATTTGACATCTACTGATTAAACTTTCTTGTTTTGAGTTATTATTTTATGCGGAGGGTGCACATTGTAGGGTAGATTACCAGTAGTGTTTTATGCTATTTGGCATACATGATTATATTATGCTCATTTTTATCCATTTTTGCCTCATTGTTGTCGCTCAATAATCGTCTTAGAAATCGTGTTATGAAATGTTTGATTTAACTCTCCCTCTCCCACATACAACACATCTGCAGCAGATGAATTTGGATTCATCTGGAGAAAAATATGGAAAATCTTTTTATATAACAGTTTAGTATTAGATTTCAGTTGAAAACATTGTTAAAAAAGGATTGATTGCTCATTATTATCAATTTCCCCTTTTCTCACAATGTTTTTAAAAGTCACCTGCTGCACGGGCATCATAAGCTTCTGAATCTGGGAAATGGCTTAGTTTCGAAACCATTTGTCACTTTCCTTGATGGGACAGTTTTATAATACAGTGGTATAACTTCATAATACTGAAGTGGAATATATGTTGTTAATGTAAGGAAATGATCTACCTGGAAAATATCTTTAACCCTTTCCCACTTACAACAAATCTACAGTAGCTGACTTTAATATTATTTTGTCAAAAATATGAAAAGTCCTCATAAATGAAATAACAATTATTGAATAAAGTTGAAAACATTGTGGCAAATGGAGAAATTGCTCTTTATTGCCACAATGTTTTCAAAAGCAGTCTGCTGAAGAGGTGCCAGAAAGCATCTGTATGTGGGAAAGAGTTAATGTATGTAAAATTATCTGCTCCTGTTGCATGCATAGATCTGGCTAGTTTTTACAATAATTCCGTCCAAATTAGCTTTAATTTATTCTTTATTATATATGTATTGTGATAAACTTTTTCATGTGACAACCATTCCGTTTACTTTACAAGTATTTCAAATAGTATATGTAATTGTAAATCATTTATGACACAGATTTTGATGCTGCTTGTTTTGAGCAGTTTCGTTTTTTCCAACGAGTCTATAAAACCTGGCTCGTTTCAAGACAAGTTGTTGGAGAATGTTATCCCTGGCCACGCCATACAGATTCAATGAAATAAGGCCCAAGTTGATAGGTTTCAAGTTAGTATTCACAAAACAGAAAGTTCAAGTTTATATGATGCTGTCCATGGGAAAAGGTACAAGCTGGCTTTTCCTAACAGTGTAGGTTCAAATCAGCCTGTACTTCTATCATTACAATAAGAATCAACAGAAGCTACTTACAAGCTTATGTTAGTGAGTGATATGTGAACAGTGTAGATCCAGATCAGCCTGTACTTCTACAATTACAATAATAATCAACAGAAGCTACTTACAAGCTTAATTTAGTAAGTGATATGTGAGCAGTGTAGATCCAGATCAGCCTGTACTTCTACAATTACAATAAGAATCAACAGAAGTTACTAGACAGCTTATATTTGTGAGTGATATGTGAACAGCATAGTTCCAGATCAGCCTGTGTATCCACAAACAGACTCATATAAGAAAGGTCATTTGTTTTGATCTGCTGCCAGGCAGGGTGATATAGAAATCTGTCATCTCGAGGGCTTGGCGTGAAACCGTTGTAACTAAAAACCTATTTCAAAAACCCTGGTTTAGGGGCAATTTTGACCCCTTTGTAAACAATGCAATTTTAGGTGAGGTAACAAAATACCAATTTTAGTTACAACCGTTTCACGCCAAGCTCTCGAATTCTGTCCATCATGCTTTCACCTACTAACTTGTCTCCATGGTGATTAGGGTGTACACCTTGGGAGCAGGAGACAAGAGTTCAATACCAGGACAGGTCATACCAAAGATTTAAGACTTGGTAGTAATGGCTTTCCTCATTGATGTTCAGGGCTGCGGGGATTAGGTTTATGACTGATGAATCGGTGTCAAGATAAACAATACTGGTAGTACTGGTAATTTTTCCAGGAAACAACGTGATATAACTGAAAAGGTGTTGAAAGCGGCAGAAGCACCACTTAATCACCATGTAATCAACATTCAATCATCATTCAATCACCATTCAAATCAACATTCAATCATCATTCAAAACCAACAAGTTTCTATAGATCTGTGTCAGGATAAAGAATACTGGTAATGTATCCAGGAAACACCATGATATAACTGAAATATTGTTGAAAGCGGCAAAAAACACCATTTAATCAACATTCAATCACCATTCAAAACCAAAAAGTTTCTATACATCTGTGTCAGGATAAACAATACTGGTAGAACTGGTAATGTATCCAGGAAACGGCGTGATATAACTGTAGAGGTGTTGAAAGCATCAAGGTCAGGATAAATAATACTGGTAGAACTGGTAATGTATCCAGGAAACGGCGTGATATAACTGTAAAGGTGTTGAAAGCATCAAGGTCAGGATAAACAATACTGGTAGAACTGGTAATGTATCCAGGAAACGGCGTGATATAACTGTAAAGGTGTTGAAAGCATCAAGGTCAGGATAAATAATACCGGTAGTACTGGTAATGTAGCCAGGAAACGGCGTGATATAACTGTAAAGGTGTTGAAAGCATCAAGGTCAGGATAAATAATACCGGTAGTACTGGTAATGTATCCAGGAAACGGCGTGATATAACTGTAAAGGTGTTGAAAGCATCAAGGTCAGGATAAATAATACCGGTAGTACTGGTAATGTAGCCAGGAAACACCATGATATAACTGTAAAGGTGTTGAAAGCATCAAGGTCAGGATAAATAATACCGGTAGTACTGGTAAATGTACTCAGGAAACACCATGATATAACTGTAAAGGTGTTGAAAGCATCAAGGTCAGGATAAATAATACCGGTAGTACTGGTAATGTATCCAGGAAACGGCGTGATATAACTGTAAAGGTGTTGAAAGCATCAAGGTCAGGATAAATAATACCGGTAGTACTGGTAATGTAGCCAGGAAACACCATGATATAACTGTAAAGGTGTTGAAAGCATCAAGGTCAGGATAAATAATACCGGTAGTACTGGTAATGTATCCAGGAAACGGCGTGATATAACTGTAAAGGTGTTGAAAGCATCAAGGTCAGGATAAATAATACCGGTAGTACTGGTAAATGTACTCAGGAAACACCATGATATAACTGAAATATTGTTGAAAGCGGCAAAAAACACCATTCAATCACCATTCAAACAAATAGGTTTCTATACATCTGTGTCTGGATAAATAATACCATTAACCTTTTCCCTCATATAGATGCTTTCTGATGCCTCTGAAGCAGAGAGCTTTTTGAAAACATGGCAACAAAAGAAGAAATTGCTTAAAACGAGCCATTTCTCCTTTTGTCACCATGTTTTCAACTCTATTCAATTATTGAACTTTCATTTAAAGGAAGTTTCCAAAAAAAATGTTTTCTAAGTCGTCTGCTGCAGATTTGGTGTAGGTAAGTTGGAAATGGTTACTGGTAATTTACCCAGGAAATGCAGTCATATCACAGAAATACTATTGAAGATTGAATTAACCATTTCCCTCATACGACAATTCTTCAGCAGACGACTTTGAACATATTTTGTCAAGAAATAGAAAACTTCTATAATTGAATGGATAAACTATGACTAAAAGTGGAAAACATTGTGACAAAAGGAGAAATTGCTCGTTTTCAAAAAGCCGTCTGCTGCAGAGGCCTCAGAAAGCACTTATATGAGGGAAAGGGTTAATTAAACACAATATTGTTACAAACTTGTAAGCAGGCGACAATTTTGTTGAACACTCTTTTTAGCTCACCTATGCACGAAGTGCAAGGTGAGCTATTGTGATCACATTTTGTCCGGCGTCCGTCCGGCGTGCGTCGTCAACATTTCAGCTTGTTAATACTCTACAGGCTACATTTTGCATCCAATCTTAATGAAAGTGTATCAGAACATTCATCTCCATCAAATCTTGGACAAGTTCGAGGTCAAAAACGAGGTCACTAGGTCAAATTGAAGCAAAATCTTGTTAACACTCTGGAGGCCACATTTTCACATTGAGCATGTTGAAACTTTATCAGAATGTTTGTCTTTATGATATGTAGGTCAAGTTCGAACATGGGTCATGTCAGGTCAAAAAATAGGTCACTAGGTCAAATTGAAGGAAAATCTTGTTAACACTCCAGAGGCCACATTTTCAACTTGAGCATGTTGAAATATTGTCAGAATGTTTGTCTTAAAAACATCTAGGTCAAGTTTAAATATGGGTCATATTGGGTCAGAAACTAGGTCACTAGGCCAAATTGAAGGAAAATATTGTTAACTTGGTAGAAGCCGCATGTTTTGCTTAAGCAGCTTGAAATTTGGTCAGACTGTTTGTCTAAATGATATCTAGGCCAAGTTCGAATATGGGTCATGCCGGGTTAAAAACTAGGTCACTAGGCCAAATTGAAGGGTAATCTTGTTAACACTCTGGATACTGCATTTTTAACTTTAGCATGATGAAACTTTATTAGAATGTTTTTCTTGATGATATGTAAGTCAAGTTCGATCAAGGGTCATGTTGGGTCCAAAAATAGGTCACTAGGTCAAATTGAAGGAAAATCTTGTTAACACTCTAGAGGCCGCATTTTTGAAGAAGTTTGAAATTTTTCTAGAATGTTTGTCTTAAAGATATCTAGGTAAAGTTCGAATATGGGTCATATTGGGTCAGAAACTAGGTCACTAGGCCAAATTGAAGGAACATCTTGTTAACTCTGTAGAAAACGCATTTTTTGCTACAGCAGCTTGACATGTTATGAGAATGCTTATCTAAATGATATCTAAGCCAAGATCGAATATGGATCATGTAGGGTCAAAAACTAGGTCACTAGGCCAAATTGAAGGAAAATCTTGTTAACACTTTGGATGCCACAGTTTTTGCTACAGCAGCTTGAAATTTGGTCAGAATGTTTGTCTGAATTATATCTAGGTCAAGTTGAAATATGGGTCATATTGGGTCAGAAACAAGGTCAATAAAGGAAAATATTGTTCAAACTCCGGAGTCCGCATTTTTACTTTGAGCAAGTTGAAAATTTGTCAGAATGTTGTCTTGATAATATCTAGTCCATGTTGGAATATGGGTCATTATATCAGGTATAAAAATATAGATCACTAGGCCAAATGAAGGAAAATCTTGTTAACACTGTGGAGGTTGCATTCAGAAAAATTGTTTTGATGTATTTTGCATTGTAGTACATTGTATAATTAAGGTGAGCGATCCAGGGCCATCATGGCCCTCTTGTTTTATTTGGACATGCTTCACATCGGTATGTGCCATTGTTTGTGCACGTTATTTCATTCCTATTATTCATGTATATCTATTGCAATGTGTGTTCACTATTATGGGATAGGGGTAGGTACTAGGTTTGATTTGAAACCTTGTTTAGGGATTTGGAGTCACATTGCCTCTCTGGGTTGCATCATTTGGAGTCACATATTCTGGGTTGCATCATTTAACACTTTCCCACAGGCAACAAATCTACAGCAGACTTCTTCAAAAACATTGATGCAAAATTATGGTGAAATAAAACTATATAGAGAAATAATAATTATTGCACTGAGTTAAACATTATGAGGCCAAAATATTGGAAAACATTTATAAATAAAATCATAACATTGAATAGAGTTGAAAAGATTGCGGAAAAAGGAGAAATTGCTTGTTTTGATCAATTTCTCCTTTTTGCACAGTGTTTTTAAAACTCCTGTAGAAAAGGGTTACAATAACATTGTCATTATCTTTTGGGACTATGCTTTTAGTTGTTTTGTCATATGATGCATTTAGATGTTTTATAACATATAGGCAGACTGATCAAATATGATGTCACTGTACACAGATGCCATGAGACCCCAAATCGCCAGGCCAGGATATATATTTTTATTGAAAAGAAGAAAGGAGTAACTTCTCTTTTCTCCTCAATGTTTTCAACTCTGTATCAAATGAAAATTTACATTTTTCCGGATGTATCTGTTTCTTCTTCATACATTGTGGAAGAAGCAGACCCTTTCCCTCATCTGACAATTTTGCAGCAGACGACTTTGAACATATTTTGACAAAAGATCTCTGTAATTGAATGGATTTATAACCTATGACTTAAAGTGGAAAACATTGTGGCAAAAGGAGAAATTGCTCGTTTTGAGCAATTTTTTTTTTTTTGTCACTAAGTTTTCAAAAGCTGTCTGCTGCGGAGGCGTCAGAAAGCGTTTATATGAGGTAAAGGCTTAATGCATCATATAAAATTATGGAGGATTAACTTTTTCTCACATACAATAAATCTGAAGCAGATCACCTTGTTTGTAAACATCCTGGTAAAACTATATAAAATATCTATAATTGAAAAAATATATATTGAAGAGAGTTTGAAACATTGTTGCAATAGTGGAAATTGCTTATCATGAGCAATTTCTTCTTTTGCCACAATGTTTTCAATCGTTGTCTGCTGCAAATGTATTAAATCACTGTAAATGAAAGTATATATATATTGAAGATAGTTGAAAACATCGTGGCAAAATGAGACTTGCTTATCATTCTTCTTTTACAACAATATTTTCAAACTTGGTCTGCTGCAGAAAGGTTAAAATGTTTGTATAAGGGGGAAAGGGTAAATACTCAAGAGCTATATAGGGCGTATTTCAAGTTTTTAATTACTTTATTTGACCTTAAATTTCAGTCATAAGGGAGATAATGTGGCTCAAATACATGGTTACCCCCCTTTTATCTAGCCATCTGAATGATACTGCAAACATTCCATTACCCATTTGAAATTCCATTGTGTAGTCTCATTTTTTGTATTCTGCAATAAAAGTATACAGAGCTTTCACAAACAATTTTATTTTCTATTTGTTAGTTATATTAATTGATCCCATTTACTACTGTTGGAGCCTAAGACTGCAGGTTTGGAGAGTCATCCCAGGGCGTGGGATTATCCCATTTACTACTGTTGGAGCCTATGACTGCAGGTTTGGAGAGTCATCCCAGGGCGCGGGATTATCCCATTTACTACTGTTGGAGCCTATGACTGCAGGTTTGGAGAGTCATCCCAGGACGCGGGATTATCCCATTTACTACTGTTGGAGCCTATGACTGCAGGTTTGGAGAGTCATCCCAGGACGCGGGATTATCCCATTTACTACTGTTGGAGCCTATGATTGCAGGTTTGGAGAGTCATCCCAGGATGCGGGATTATCCCATTTACTACTGTTGGAGCCTATGACTGCAGGTTTGGAGAGTCATCCCGGGACGCGGGATTATCTCATTTACTACTGTTGGAGCCTATGACTGCAGGTTTGGAGAGTCATCCCAGGGTGCGGGATTATCCTATTTACTACTATTGGAGCCTATGACTGCAGGTTTAGAGAGTCATCCCGGGACGCGGGATTCTCTCATTTACTACTGTTGGAGCCTATGACTGCAGGTTTGGAGAGTCATCCCGGGACGCGGGATTATCTCATTTACTACTGTTGGAGCCTATGACTGCAGGTTTGGAGAGTCATCCCAGAATGCGGGATTATCCCATTTACTACTGTTGGAGCCTATGACTGCAGGTTTGGAGAGTCATCCCAGGACGCGGGATTATCCCATTTACTACTGTTGGAGCCTATGACTGCAGGTTTGGAGAGTCATCCCGGGACGCGGGATTATCTCATTTACCACTGTTGGAGCCTATGACTGCAGGTTTGGAGAGTCATCCCAGGACGTGGGATTATCCCATTAACTACTGTTGGAGCCTATGACTGCAGGTTTGGAGAGTCATCCCGGGACGCGGGATTATCCCATTAACTACTGTTGGAGCCTATGATCGCAGGTTTGGAGAGTCATCCCGGCACGCGGGATTATCCCATTAACTACTGTTGGAGCCTATGACTGCAGGTTTGGAGAGTCATCCCAGGACGCGGGATTATCCCATTTACTACTGTTGGAGCCTATGACTGCAGGTTTGGAGAGTCATCCCAGGACGCGGGATTATCTCATTTACTACTGTTGGAGCCTATGACTGCGGGATTAGCCCATTTACTACTGTTGGAGCCTATGACTGCAGGTTTGGAGAATCATCCCAGGACGCGGGAGAACTGATCGATTCATGGTTGAGCAATGAGCTATTTTTATACGACCGTTTCTTAAAAAACGGTACGTATTATGGTATGGTCATGTCCCTCCCTCCCTCCGTCCGTCAGTTCGGGTTTTCCGCACTTTTTTCTTACATACTTTGAGTTATTGAGCTGAAATTTTGTATAAGGCTTTGTAGTGATGTGTCACAGATCAAGTGCATATTTCTTGGGATTTTGTCAATTTTTGAATGAGTAATGCCCCTTTTTGGACTTAGAATATTTGTTTTCCGCACTTTTTTTCTACATGCTTTGATGTATTGAGCTGAAATTATGTATATGGCTTTGTAATCAAGTGTCACAGATTAAGATCACATTTCCTCAAATTTCGTCAATTTTGAATGAGTTATGCCCCTTTTTGGACTTAGAATTTTGGTTTTCCGCACCTTTTTTTCCTACATACTTTGAGCTATTGACCTGAAATTTTGTATATATGGCTTTGTAATCATGTGTCACAGATCAAGTTCACATTTACTCGGATTTCGTCAATATTTGAATGAGTTATGCCCCTTTTTGGACTTAGAATATTTGTCAATTTCTGCATGAGTTACAAAGAAGTTCCTGACGGGCGTATTATGTACCTTTTGCGGTACTCTTGTTAATTGTTGGGTGGGGACAACTCTTTATAATGTATAATACTTATTTTAAAATGGCCAAGAAATAATTGATTCATAAGTGGTACCTAAAAGTGCAGGTCGTCTCTCCCCTCCCCTAAACCTAATTTATTTCTTTGAAATGGTGCAGTCTAGGAGGGTTGAAGTAGCTAACAAATTAACCACCATGAGTTTAGCATGGTTGGTATTTTTCTCAAAATACATGCATTCATTGTTACAAGCGATTACATGTCTTGACCTAAAATCTGGTCTGCAGAAACCAATATCAAGCTACACCCTCCGAGAGAGTGTGAGAATAAGAAAGAAAGACAGACAGAGAGAGAGAGAGAGAGAGAGAGAATTAAAAAAACAGACAGACCGACAGAGAGAGAGAGAGAGAGAGAGAGAGAGAGAGAGCCGATTACACTACACTAGGGTGTTAAATTGTCATGATCAGTTGACAGGACAGGGCTGTGCTTCATGCAGAATTACTGTGCATTGTGTATTATTACGGGAGCCCTTGTATTAATCGCTGCTGGTCTTTCATGAATTTTCGGTATTGAATAACTGATTAGATAAAACCCTGTGTTTTTCAAAGATCGGTATAAAGGCCAGCCATGCAGTGTTAGATAAACTGGAAAGGATCACGTATCATCTGTTATTTCCCTTGATTATTTCACCCAGATAAAAATATCCATACACGACAATCTATGTTTAGCTGTTACAATCAAGAAATACCCATTTGTTCTCGGATTCATGGTTTGGTAGGACATACTTGAACAAAATATTGTTGGATACAGTTTAGTAAAGCTAATCGGGTTTTCAACAAACAAAGAAGAGTGTCCAAATAAATTTGACCAAGAGTGAAAACCACTAGTTAAGGCTAGCCTTTATAAAGTTTAATCATTGAAGAGAGTTGAAAAAAGTCACGGTGAGTTTTCATGAAAGCTGAGGGCTTATACAATACAATGCTATTTCGGTCTTTGTAATTCCTTCCTTCAACGCATCTGCAGCAGACAACAGAACATATTTAGGAACGAATATGGCAAAGTGAATGTTTAATTCTCATTTTCCTACAATTTCTTGAAAAGGCATCTGCTGCAGATACATCAAAGTATTTTTGCATATGGGAAAGGTTTAAGATGATGTTTTGCGTTTCTTCAATTGGTTCTGTCAAAGACGTTGGTTCTGTTCCGTCGTTTTCGCTTGCGACACAACACTTTGAATATACCAGAGACATATAAACACATATGTTTATATGTCTCTGAATGTACAGACTATTGGGTAAGCAACAACCGTTAAGAACAAACCTCCATAACTATTACAGTGCTTTATAGTTTTGATCAAACGGTCTGAAAACAAGAATCCTAATTGTTGCCAGATGCTGCTGTGTAATATCACAACTGAATTGGTTCCGGGTCGTAGACCTTAGTATGCCATTTTTATTGTGTTAACCCTTTCCCACATATAGACGCTTTCTGACGCCTCTGCAGGAGACGGCTTTTTGAAAACATATTGACAGCGTCTGCTGCAGAATTGTGTATGGGGGAAAAGGTTAAGTAGCACTTCTCCTGCACGGTTTCATTGATATGAGAAGTCGGAGAGGTATAAAGAAATTATTTGCTTTCAGTTTAAGCATTTCTGTATCATTTACGTGTATTTATTTGTATTTTTTGCCGGAATATTTTGTGCTGCGGCATGCCTAGAAGGTTGGGGTCGCTGGAGTTCGGTGAAGGCTTCCAGCCAGAAACGTTCACCGTGGATGTTCATCGTGGATGTACCTTTACGAACAGCGAAACAAATATGCACGCTTTATTTGACATTGAGCGGCTAATATTTTAAGACAGTGGATGAACTATTCAGAACGAGAGTCAGAAAATACCCTATATATATATATATATATGTTGATAAAGATCAGCAGAGGTAAGAACACATCCATTTAACTCTATATGTTATTTGCAAAAAAGTAGGTCCTTAAAGTTAGGTTGACGAGTGACTAATAGACGAGTGACGAACTGTGACATTTGTTTAGGTCCGTGAAGTTGGGTTGAAGAGTGACGAACTGTGACATTTTTTAGGTCTATATGCTATTAACTTTAACCCATCAAGCTATATGGTATTAACTTTAACCCACCAGGCTATATGATATTAACTTTAACCCAACATGCTATATGATATAAACTTAAACCCACCAATATATATTATTTATGATTTTGACTTTAACCCACCAGGCTATATGATACTAACTTTAACCCACCAAGCTATATTATATATTTTTAAACCAACATGCTATATGATATAAACTTAAACCCACCAATATTTATGAGTTTGACTTTAATCCACCCATCATGCTATATAATATTAACTTTAACCCACCACGCTATATTATATTAACTTTAACATTGGGCTTAAATTGACAACTTAGTGGAGCAATGATAGGAGAAATTATTATATACGATGAACTAAAAGTAAATGCCTTCACAATTTACAATTGCAATTGTTTAAAAGAAATATGATACATTTTAAAATGAATTACATATTTCAAATGTTTAAGTATTTCTTTTATTAAGTCCCTAATACTTTCCTTTCCGATTCGGAATACTTTGGAACCAGCTAATCCAGTAACTTTCGTCACAAGACGGCTTCACTCTACCACGCTTCCTTTGTTGTTGTGATTACAATATGCAGCATTGAATATGCCTTTTCCCGCCCCTTTTTCAGGTTTCATCAAGCATCTTTGAATTGTCTCCAAAACAACGTGACCAAAGGCTGCGGCGCACACTACTTTCCGGCTTTCCAGCGCGCCATGCGGATATTCATAACGAACGTTCGGTTTAAAAGGGTTTAAAAGGATATCAAAACGGTCCGATGTATTAATTATGACGCGAAAATATGCAGGAATACGATTGTCAAAGGTGGGCAGAATGATGTTCTCCCTTCAACTTGTTATAGGCTACCAAGATCAATAAATAACTTCGATTCCCTGTGATTATCATGAACTACTTAATGAATTACTATGAAAAATATCCGAGAATTCACAATGTTCCTGTTGTTTGGTAAATAGTCTGCCCTTATGCTAAAATATTAAGTCAACCGACCATCTCTACAGACAGGGTGTATTACCTAATACTCTATCCATGCTATGTATGGCCACCTGGTACATTTTATAAGTAACAAAAACAAGAAGGTTATGAGATTTAAGAACACGAGTAAAGTACGAGAGGAACAGACAGGAATACGGAGCGACCATCTGTGTGTGTCATTCTTGTCACATAGTGATAAGTGTCAAAGATGGACAGGTGCGTGACGAGACTGAGGCTAAACTTTCAATCTCTTGACAGGGAGCATATGATATCACATTTTGGGCGGCTTCTCGGTCTGCACAACGTGAGATGTTCACAACACTACAGAACATTTCTTGATACACTGTCGCGGGCACAGTGAGGCAAGATATAAGCTCTCTGGAGCACTAAAACGGATAGGAGTTGCCCTGAACCTAAACAATCCACCTTTCTCATGCTATAGACTTACCTTCTAGACTGTCAGATGACAGATAAAATATAATCCGCAGTTGCTAGATCATGGAGTGAATCCTTCCTATATAGTTCCAACGTTGACAATTGAAGATTTTAAACAAACACAAATTGAGACATGACTGGAGGGGACAATATAAAAAGTCCCAACTCTGATCATATCCCGGGTCGTGAAGGTTCATGGTGTCGGCAGGTCTTCTCTTTCACGATCTTGACTAGTCAACATCCTTCGGATCCGGAATGTGGTCGGGGTATGCATGCGGATCTCCATATTGACCATACTCAAAATGTTCTACATTAAACAGCCGTTTTATCCAATTTTAGGTCAGATGGAAGCAATTCATTTTCCAAAGGCGACCATTGTAGCGTTTTGGGCTATGGCTCTTTCCCAACAGTAGACCTAACCCAGAAACCTATATTCAATCAAAGTTCATTATCAAAACTACCAAACAAGAGGCCCAATAGGGCCAGTATCACTTCACGGCCATAAGGCAAAAATCAAATCTCCAAACAGCCCTGCTCCCTGGTGGCCATGTTTTTTACCAACCACCATAACTTAAAAGAATCTTGTAGAGTGTCACCCAATGAATGTTTCTGCAAAACTATTTGAAAATCGGCCCGACACTTTCGGAGGAGAGAATATTTTACGTTTTCACTATAGCCATATAAGGTAAAAAGCCCCTCCCCCTGAACATTTCTACAAAATTATTTGAATATCAGCCGGACACTTTCGCAGGAGAAGATTTTTAAGTTTTCTCTTTAGCCATATAAGGCAAAATAGCCCCGCCCTCTGGCGGCCATGTTTTTTTACCAACCAACATGGCTTGAAGGAATCTGATAGAGGGTCATCCAAGGAACATTTCTACAAAATTATTTGAAAATCGGCCTGACACTTTCGGAGAAGAAGATACTTTAAGTTTTCTCTATAGCCAAGTAAGGCAAAATAGCCCCGCCCTCTGGCAGCCATGTTTTTCGACCAATCAACATGGCTTGAAGGAATCTGATTTGAAAATCGGCTGAACACTTTCGGAGAAGAAGATTTTTTTAAGTTTTCACTATAGCTATATAAGGCAAAATAGCCCCGCCCCCTGGCTGCTATGTTTTTCAACCAATCAACATTTCTTGAAGGAATCTAATAAAGGGTCACCCAAGGAACATTTCTACAAAATTATTTGAAAATCAGCTTGACACTTTCGGAGAAGAAGATTTTTTAAATTTTCACTTTTTTACAGAATTATTGATGGATCAAAAAAATTTGAAAGAATTTAAGAGAGGATATTGAGAGGATGCTTCCTATGAAGTTTCAATCAAATTGGCCAAGTGGTTAGGGAGAAGAAGTTGTTAAAAGGAAAAAGTTAACGCACGTACGCACAACGGACAATTCGCCATGACATGAGCTTGACTGGCATTCAAGCGTGACCTTGACCTTAAATCGGTATGGTCGAGACATGGGTTCTGCACATCGCATTGATGAGGTGAACATGTGACCCAAGTTTCATGAAAATCCTTCAAGCTGTCTTGGAGATAATGAGCGGACACGAAATAAAGCCTCAAACCTTTGTCCTTCAAGCGTGACCTTAACCTTGAACCGGTATGGTCGAGACATAGGTTCTGCACATTGCCTTGATGAGGTGAACATGTTACTCAAGTTCCTTAGAAATCCTTCAAGCCTTCTTGGAGATATGGAGCAGACACGAAATAAAGCCTCAAACCTTTGACCTTCAAGCGTGACCTTGACCTTAAACCGGTATGGTCGAGACATAAGTTCTGCACATTGCCTTGATGAGGTGAACATGTGACCCAAGTTTCATGAAAATCCTTCAAGGCGTCTTGGAGATATGGAGCGGACATGATTTGGGACAGACAGACATCCATGACAAAAACAATGTATACAGGGGGAGACATAATAACATACTTACTTCATCTGAGCCTCTGGAAGGTTTCTGTCATTTTTCCCAACATTATATTGCTGACAGGTTAAAGGCAGTATATATGCTAGTCTACATAATGAAAAATTAACGAACAAGGACAATTAATACCGAAACTGGATTCTTACTTTAAAGAGAAAGTTTTTTTCCGATTAAACGCATAACAAAACCATTTTAGTATAATAATGAATGACGCGGATAAGTTTTCAAAGTTTTCGGTTGATTTAAAAAAAAATGCTGAATATGTGGCTTGGTTGACATCCACAGAGTCCCAGGTTATCATTCTAGTATTCTACCCCCAGCCTGACAGAGAACAACAACACCAATAACCAGTACGGTGTTGTTTGCTGACATATTGAAATCTTCGTTTGGTAATGATTGAATGTTTTCAGCATTTAATTGGGTCTTGTTTTATCATACTGAAAAGTATTTTATGATGTTTTTCACTTTGAATGAGTTCATTCAACAAGTCAATATGTAAATTTTATATAAAAATTAAATCTTTCTAATTAAAAATGATGGCATGGAGGTGAAATTTGTAACCACAGATGGGGATGGAAAATCGTTTCAGGCGGCACGCCAGCTCCACACGTCTGGATATACAAAAACCATTCCTGTGCACCAACTTGACACAAGGCATCTCGGTGCTAATCAGCAAAAGTACATCAAAGCATCAAACAAGGTTACCACAATCATGCCAGTGAAAATCAAGGCATATCGGCAGTACACACAAAACAGGTTTGCATTAGATATGAGCAAACGCTGTCAGGCTGAACTTCATTATATCATCAAGAAGAAATCGAAAAAAAATCCTAGACGACACGCGCGTCATGATATCCACTATAAAGCAATGATTTGCAGGGAACCATAGTCTGTGCAGGATGAATTCAGCTGTGTGCAAAGGGGAAACGAACAATAACTGGCTTTTCAACAGTATTTTTCTATCCAGCACATTCAAAATAGACATAAAGAAGGAGGAGAATGAGAAAATCTTAAAGGAGATGATTGAATATTGCCTGGGAGATGAAACTGTCCAACTAACAAGGCTAAATACCAACACACAGAAAGTTGAGGGGACAAATAGAGCCATTAAACGTTCCTTACCCAGAGACAAGACGTTTTCCAGGAACTTCCAGTCACGTGCACACAGTGCCCAACACCTTGTCAATAATGGACACGGAAATTCCTTGCGCAAACTTTGTTCTGCTGCCGGATGTGCAATTCCTTCAGGAAGTAGTGCTGGCTGTCAGCTCGAGTCGCTCAAAACTTACTCTGAAGAGAAAAAAACATGCGAAAAGTACATTGAATTCAAATTGAAGCGTAAGTTACTGAGACAGCGGATATTCAAACTGTACGAAAAGCATCGTGAGCAAAAAAATATGTGAAAAATCAACTGACAGCATATCTACGAAAAAAACAAAATCACCGACTAAGACGCAAAATCTGCCACACATTATACAAGTCGGGGCCAACACTGACCATGATGAATATGCTCGGAAACAAATGAAGTTGAGGCGAAGAAGAAGTAGTGTACCTACATCAGAAGATGCATGCAGGCTTGTGCCCAAGGCAGGACCATCTGGCCACACAATGACGACGCCCAGTGTTAACATAATGGGGTTCAACGGTAATATGACCTTCCTTTATGCATCTCTTATTGTGACAGAGATGACTGACATCCATGCAATTTCCATGTGTGTCAACCTCTACCAGCTCGGACCTATGTCTAATCATCAAGATCAACCGCTGAACAAGGGTCTGTGTACATCTGCCATCAGGCCAAGTAACCCTCTTGACAGCATAACCATCCCTGTCTGTGTAACCCATCCACTCCAGGCATTCTGACCCTCCCCCGGGGTCCTAGAGTGTTTTTCTATGGCATTTTCCAGCTTTAGCCAACACTTGTATCGATATTCCATTTTATAAACGTTTGATGATGAATGTCTCAAAATTTCGTCTGTATACAAGGAGTACAAGTGATGAAAACTGAAAACTGTAAGCCCTGCTTTAGGTCAAAGCGATGTAAATCATTTTCCATAGGCGACCATTATAGCATTATGGGTTATGGTTCATTACCAGCAAATGAATTAACACATATACCTGTATCAAACTAATGTTCATTCTTAGAACTACCAAAAAAGCAAAACAAACTCACATGTTCACCGTTTTTTGACAGAGCTAGGAGGTCAAATCAAAGGTGACCCTTATCCCGCACTGAAATTTACTTTCAATTTCAGAAAATACAGCATGTTCTGAAAATGGCTCTTAATGTGTCAACATAGCTAAAAGCAAACACTATTTTTATTATAAATCAGTCACATGTTATTCAACTTAATAAACAACACTTTCAACTTCCAACAAAATCATTATTGTCCAATGGGAGACAACTTCAATTCCATATATTCATCTGAAATTCCCTGGACAAAATTGTCTGCCTAGCAAGCCAATCCGATTTACTTCCCTTTGACCTTTAGGTCAGATGGAAGCAATTCATTTTCCATAGGTTTTTGGGCTATGACTCTTTCCCAACAGTAGAACTAACCCAGAAACCTATATTCAATCAAAGCTCATAATCAAAACTACCAAAAAGCAACAAACTTTGGCACATGCTATCCATTTTTTTTTTTTTTTAGCTATGACGTCAAATCAAAGGTCACCCTATCGTTATGAAAATGGCTCCTAAGCTGTCAATAAAGCTAAAAGCAAACAATGTTTTGTTTACAAATCAGTCTGATGGTATTCAACTTTATTATAAACACTTTCAACTCTCAACAAAATCAGTAAATAATATTGTCCAATGGGAGACCCCAGTCGTGGCACTACGGTCATGGTGGAGTGCCCTTGGGCAAGGCACATTTTCTAGCCTAGTACTGGTTTGTTTACCCAGGAATCATGAATAATTAAATTTAATTGCGCGCTAAATGACCTTAGCTGTCGATGCGCCGTAAAACAATATACATTCATTCCAATGGGAGACCACTTCAGTCTTATGCATCGTCTGAAATCCACTGGACAAAATTGTCAGCCCGGCAAGCCGAATCCGGGTGTATTCGGCCCAAAATTTATTCGGCCTGGTCTTTTTCGGGCCAAAATTAATTCGGCCTGGTCTTTTTAGGCCCAAAATTTATTCGGCCTGGTCTTTTTTGGCCCAAAACGTATTCGGCCTATTTTTTTTTTAATATATATTTTTTCGAAGTTTAGACTCGCAAAAGTATTCTTATTGATTATGATTGGGGAAATAATTAAACTTATTATTATTATTATCTCAGTATTGTATTGGGAGTTTACCAATGTGGCGAAATTTTTCGGTAGGCTAGTAATGAAATCATAAAAATACTAATGTGAATCTTAACTCCAAAAACATTATGAACGCGAGTAACGATGTTATTTTGTTGTTATTAACGATAATATTCTCAAACCAACACATAGAGTTCTCAAGAACTGTTTATTTGAGCAAGGGAGAATAATGAAAAATCATATTTAAACAAGAAAATGTGTCCATGGAACACGGATGCCCCGGTTGTTAATGGACGAACAGACACACGAACAGACGAACGGACGGACGAACAGTTGGTCCAACCTCAAATTGATACAATTTTTTAAACAATGATATGTTGATTGTCATTTGTGTGAAGTTTCATAATGATAGGACATCAGGTTCACTAAAATCTAACTTGACCAAAAACTTTAACCTGAGAATGGAATGGACGAACAGACAGACGAACAGACGGTCCAACCTCAAATTGATACAATTTTTTAAACAATGATATGTTGATTGTCATTTGTGTGAAGTTTCATAATGATAGGACATCAGGTTCACTAAAATCTAACTTGACCAAAAACTTTAACCTGAGAATGGAATGGACGAACAGACAGACGAACAGACGGACGAACAGTTGGTCCAACCTCAAATTGATACAATTTTTTAAACAATGATATGTTGATTGTCATTTGTGTGAAGTTTCATAATGATAGGCCATCAGGTTCACTAAAATCTAACTTGACCAAAAACTTTAACCTGAGAATGGAATGGACGAACAGACAGACGAACAGACGGACGAACAGTTGGTCCAACCTCAAATTGATACAATTTTTTAAACAATGATATGTTGATTGTCATTTGTGTGAAGTTTCATAATGATAGGACATCAGGTTCACTAAAATCTAACTTGACCAAAAACTTGAGAATGGAATGGACGAACAGACAGACGAACAGACGGACGAACAGTTGGTCCAACCTCAAATTGATACAATTTTTTAAACAATGATATGTTGATTGTCATTTGTGTGAAGTTTCATAATGATAGCACATCAACTTCACTAAAATCTAACTTGACCAAAAACTTTAACCTGAGCGGGACGGACGAACGGACGGACGGACGGACGGACTAACAGACCGGAAAACTATATGCCCCTCATACTTCGTATGCCGGGGCATAAAAAATACAATTAATGTTAATAGGCAAAGCCTAGGTCGTTTGAAAGCAAGAACAATACTTAAGCAGTGTCAGTCCACAAACAAGAAAATAATTTGAAAAACATATTGAAAAAACCTGAACTTATCATGTATCCAAGTTAAATTAAATTCATTCATAAATTTTATTGCATTAAAATATACTTGTTTCATAGCAAATAAAAACAGATTAACATAACTAAGAGATTTTGGATTAACAGAAGAGAATTACATATACATTATGGATTAATAGAACAGAATTACATAAACATTATGGATTAATAGAAGAGAATTACATAAACATTAAACCCACACAATTGTCCGTTTTAACCCCCTCATCGCGCGTAGATGAGTTGTATGTCATATGCGAAAAGCGCTGGCCAAGATCAGTCCATATATATATATACAGATTGATTTTTATCTGCACTTCGCACTTAATACTTCACAATCTTTCCTAAAATATACAAGCAATGTAAGATGAAAAAATATAAGTTGGTAGAGTCCGATTTAGAAATACGAAAGAGTTAATTTAACTTCATCATCTATGCTCACAATGTTCTCAAAAGTGTGTAAGAATTAAAATTTGTAGGTCATTGATATATATTTCCAAATTGTGATAAAATATATATATTAACATTATAAGGGTATTTGTATTTACATAAGAGAATAACATATATATTTAACCCACACATGTGTCCCTAACTTCCTATCTAATCCCTTCACCACGTAAAGGCGATTAGAATATCCCTCGCGACATATGCAGGCCAAGATTAACCTTCATATTTATACAGTCTGGTCGAGTTCTGCACTTTGTGCTTGCTGTTTCATCTTTTGATGTATGTAGATCTTGGATCAGAATATTTGGAACAAATGAGTAAAAAATGATATTCATTGTCAATTAATTCAGAGGTACAATCTATGCATCTGGTATCTTTCATTTCTTGAAATATTGTTATAACGACCACTTTCAATGTTTAATTCATGGGACGAAGTGCAACATTTTGTAAAAACAGTTCAATTAATAATTTATTGTGTTCTTTAATGAGTTCATGATACTTTTCCTGGTCGAAAGAATGTTTAATTAAACAATATGTTTCAATTGTGTAGAGTTGTTAATTTCAGTATACCAGTGTTGTTGGTAAATATCCGTTATCCTTTACTTAATAAAATTGTAATTTATATGCATGGTATATTGGTTTTCACATACGATTGAAAGTCATATTTGTTCTAGATTTGTTTTAATATGATATGCCCAGTTTTTTTTTGTTATACGTATTATTGTTGTCGGCGTCTATTTTTAACATATTGTAAACTTTAAAAAGAATAAGTACTATGTTCACTCATAGTTAATATTGTTAACCAATATTTAATCATGATAAGTTTTCTATAAACGTACATTGGCACACAACCTTATTCTCCGTTCTCTTACTACATATTCGAGGATATGATATTTTAGATGTTTTCTTAAATGGGGTCAACATTTGACAGGATGGCTTTCGGCTTCAAATAACCCATGACCGATATCTTATCTACGTCACTGCCGATACAGACAAAACAAATATACATTTAATTGAATTTACGTTGTTACGTAACAAACATACATTTATTTCATGTAATCAGTATAATTATTTAATCAAACAAGTTACTGTATATACATAATCAATGATTAGCAACTTTCGAACTATCTTAATAAACAAGGTTAATTCAATACTCTAACAGTTAAAATGTGTGAACAACTATATCTCTTTGATCGGCATACCAACAAATAGTGGGCCGAATAAGACTAGGCCGAAAAAGACCAGGCCGAATACATTTTGGGCCGAATACACCCGATACCGGCAAGCCGATCTGAGTTACTTCCCTTTGACCATAAGATGAAAGCGGGTGTTTATTCTTAAAACAAATAATTTTAATATAACTATATATTGATCTCTTTAATTGATCGTTGTGATGGATCTGTTTGGAACAACAGACTTGTCTCGGTGGAAATATCTCCATAACGGTTAAAACCACTATTGTTTACATTTTTAATCCGTGGGAAAATCACATTCCAAAGTGATGACGTCATACGACCCATTTCCCTCTTAGTGTTTGTTACTACAACACTAGTTTTAGTCATAACCCTTATTATATAGCATAGATAACATACTTATTTGGTGGCATTCACTCTGTGATTGAAAGCTCTATTCCAGTATACCCAATACGACTGTTGTGGAGCTCCTCCAACATTGTTTCTGTCTATTTTTACCGTCGTTATATTCCCGCGTCTGAAGACAATCTGTAAAATCACAATCTACAGTCTTACAATACCAAGACACCTGCAATCAATATATTGTATGGGGTCAAAGTATATTTATTTACCTACCTGTACAGTTATTTTATTCCTGATGTAATTTTTAATCCATTTATTTACACTTTTTAGATCCATTATTTTAAAACATCAACAAACACATTTCGTGAACAATCTATTTTTAGACCTATTTCTAGGTATACTCAACAACAAATTTACAGAGTGTTCTCCCTTTGACCATACATTAATTTTATTTGAACCCATTCAACTACTTTTTATACATAGACTAAGAGAGCTCTGCTCTTGTAGCAGACAGCACTGTGTGCAAGGATTCTCGAATGAATGAATGTATATTGTTTTATTGCGCATCGACAGCTAAGGTCATTTAGCGCGCAATTAAATTTAATTATTCATGATCCCTGGGTAAACAAACCAGTACTAGGCTAGAAAATGTGCCTTGCCCAAGGACACTCCACCATGACTGTAGTGCCGCGACTGGGGATCGAACCCGGACACCCGGATTCGAAATCCCCGACGCTAACCACTCGACCACAGCGGATTCCGCAAGGATTCTCGACAACGTCTCCGCAGTTCGGAGGTCCATTTTCGGATAGTACGAGGGTCCATGCACATTGATGTACAATTATCTATTCATGAAACTTTTTAACAAACACGGAGGCGGTGGTAGCTGGGCTCGGGTCCGCCTCCTGTTATATGAAGTAATGTAGTTGTCACATAGTACCGGGTGATCCTACCGTGTGCCACCGTGTGGTAAATTTCGTGCGGACGGTGAAACACGGTGAGGGCACACGGCGGGGCGTTGAGCGATCGGTGAACACGGTTGGGGCCCGTTAGTGGCCGGCGAAAGTTTTGAACATTTCCAAAACTTTCGCCGTGTGGGTACACGCGGTGGGACACGGTAAGAACCCGGTATGAGGACGCTGGGCCGGTACGAAGCCGTTATGGAACCGGTCATATGGGGCGGTGACGACGTGTTACCGTGTTCATACCGGCCTCATAGGGATGGACCAGTCGTCGCAAACAGTTTGGCGTGTACCATCAGCTTATGGTCGAACTGCGGCTTGAGGATCCCACGGCTTTCAATAACTTTATGAGAACGCCTCCCGAGATGTACGATGAAATACTAACCCGTATAGAACATCGCCTCACAAAGCAACATACGTCGTATCGGGAGCCACTCGAACCAGTACTCGAGTTAGCTGTTTCGCTGAGGCACATTGCCTCGGGTGCAAAGTACACCGAACTCCAGTATGTCTGGCGCATCCCACCAAACACTATCTCCATAGTAGTCCGGGAAGTCTGTCAGGCAATCTGCGATGAATATATAGATGAAGTGATGACCCCTCCGACGACACCTGAAGAATGGCAAGCTATAGCAGAAGGATTTCTGAAGCGGTGGAACTTCCCATACACCATAGGCGCCCTGGACGGGAAGCATGTCGCCATCCGCTGCCAGGATCCCTGTATAATAATTACAAGGACTCATACTTGGGATTGGGCTTCTTTACCCTTGAAGTTGTGTATCTGGTTGGAGGATCCTGCGGTTCCGGAAGCTTCCTTACATTACACACCCCTCTGCCAGCAGCTTTCATTCCACGTTTAGGCATTAGTTAGGATTTTTGAACATGAGGAGTACATGTACGTACAATTCGTGAACTGATGTGTGGCCGGACGGGTGAATTCCCAGCTTTTATATACGGTGTTTGACTTCAGCAAGGCGGCGAGAACGTTTAGCGAACGGTATGGGGGACCCGGCATGTGTTGCACCAATTGCTCAAAATCTGATTTGAGGCAATCTAGATCTGTTATGTCATTTTTAATATAATACGCCTTGCGTCCATTTAACTGTCAATGTTTAAATCCTTTTCATAAAGCAGCTTTTATACTCCTTAGGAGAAGGAGTCAGTGGAATATGGCCTGCGGCATATGGGTGTCCCCGTATACGCGGGCATGCCTTTCATTGCGTGTCGGGGGAATGGCGATATCTGGGTCATTTTTGAAGGATATCCTCCCCGACATGTTCTGTTTGGGGTGCGCGCGGGTAGGGATATACATCTTGTGATGTGTATTGGGGCTTGTATATGCTTTTTTAGGAACTTGTCCAAGATTTGATGGTGATGAATGTTCTGATAAATGTTCATGAAGATCAGATGCAAAATATAGCCTGTAGAGTGTTAACAAGGCAATTGCTGACGACGCACGACAGACGGACAAAATGTGATCACAATAGCTCACTTTGCACTTCGTGCACAGTTGAGCTAAAAACGCTTGCTGATACAATTTGCGTTGTTCTTAAGGATACACTGGTCACGAAGAGCTTTGTCTCGATTTGCCACAATGTTTTGAATTTTGTGATTCAATATTTATACTTTCACTTCTAAAGATCTTCCACATTTTCTCAAGATGTTTCCAAAGCCATCTACTGCAAATTGATTGAGAGACGCTCAGGAACATTTGGGTATTTGCTAATAAATCCGAGAAGTTTTCTAGAAACTTCCGAAAATTACAGTTTCCTTTTTGACAGAATTTCGTCTAGATGACGCCTTCGTGCATAAGTGTCACATAACGCCTAGGTTTGTTTTCCTGGATCAGCGTTCAATTGTATGTGGGATTGAAGATCAGGGCTATGTGTTCGATTCCTCCCCAGCGATTTTGGTTGACAGCAGACACATTGTCTTTGACTTGTACAAGCAGTAACGAGTTACTGGACTGTGATATCCACGACGTCAGTCGATTTATATTATGTTTATCAATGTTTTCAAAAGGACGAAGATATTTTAATAACAATAACTCAATAATAGTGATAAGTTGGGCTACTTTTCGAACAATGTTTTCAAACTGTCCTATGATTTACGCCAGACTCTTTAGTACATCTTCATGTGATGCTCAAAGTTAGAGATCTGTTTTCGCCTGACACGATATTTATTCTTAATCCATGTTTAAACAAACAAAACACCAAGTCAAAACTTTATAGGATAATATAAAACATTTAATAATTGCATTGGTCTTTAAAAACATAGTTAACTACATGCATACTACAATGATATAAAATAATAACAGATGCAAATGAAATATATATTTTCTTCTCTCTTTCTTTTAACAGAATGCAAATATATTTCTCCCTCTTTCCCTGTTTATCTCTCTCTCTCTGTGACTGTCTGTCTCCCTCTATGTGTGTGTACATGCATGTGTGCCTGTCTTTCCCCCCCCCCCCTATTTCTCTGTATGTGTGTGACCCCCCCCGCCCCTATTTCTCTGTATGTGTGTGACCCCCCCCCCCTATTTCTCTGTATGTGTGTGACCCCCCCCCCCTATTTCTCTGTATGTGTGTGACTCCCCCCCCCTATATCTCTGTATGTGTGTGACCACCCCCCCCCCCCCCAACCCCCCCCCCCCCCAACGCGCGATCTCTCTCCCTCTCATTTAAGTGTAAAACACGAATTGAATTATCAAATATAAAAAATCAATCATCAAGTTTTAAGTGGATTATATTTACTGAATTATACAAGGTAGGCTTTCTAATAATTTACAGTAAACCAGTTTAAACATGAAAGAGATAGAAAAATAAATGATCTGAATGACGCATGGAAACAGTTGCCGGATAAACACTGCTAGATAAGTTTGATCAAAAGTGTTAAATATGTGGGACATCATAAATGAAACAAATATTGATCAAGTCCTGAATTAATAAAATTTAAATCATAAATAGAAATATATGAATTAACTAATTTAAAAAATAAATGGTGGAAACCAAAAACCAATATTGATAAGATTTGTATGGACTGAGTGTACCAACAACACGGCAGACTAAATGTAAACAAAGCAATGCATATTAATAAGGGAAGGTAATCTCGTGACTAGGTAACCATGGCAACAAAAGAACACTCATTGATCACGTTCATGTTATGTAAGGGTTACTATGTAACAGTGTATACATTAACCAAGGATGGGATATTATAAAACTCTGATTACAGTTACCAAGTGGCCACCAGTAGACCCCCAGCTATGACCGACGTATAGTCTATCTCTGTATACACAAATAGCTGTGGGCCACTCCGACTTTACCGACTTGAAATCTACGAGAGACTCGAAACTCTCTAAACGAGAATCGACTCGGTAAACTTTGTGTTGAAGCCCGGCACTAATATAAATATTATTGTTGTCTGGGTCTACACTGATCCCTTCTAGCCCTGACCCTTCTATTGTTTTGTGATAGACTACTTTACCCTTATCGTTCATACAAAGTACTTTGTGGTTATCCCAGTCAGTTAAATAGAACCTTCCAGAACAAACAGCGAGATCAGTCCAAGAAGTGTGTAAAGGAGTGTTTATGGTTTTTATCGTGACTCCGTCTGTGGACATCACGCATATAAACCAGCGACCAGAACCAAGACCATCATCGTACTCATCCTCACAGAGGTAAACAATCTGATCTCCACTAAAGTCTATAGAATGACAGTGTTTCTCCGTTTTTATAGATTTAGTGATTACGGCAGGATTTGGTGTTAAATTAATAAACAATATTCTACGTTCCCCTGGCAACGTAACAGCTAGCATACATTGTTTATTGGGCTTTGATGGGTTGGGTACGGAAATATCAGTAGTGGAAATTATGCCCTGCTCAGTGGGTTCTCGTTTATCCCTTATTTCTGTTACACCGTAAGGTCGAGACCCAAACCGTATATAGCGTTGTAATATGTGCGAACCAATACTGAGTACTTTAATACAATGATTATAATTATCACAAAGAACCCACCTTGTGTGATCCAGTCCACATAATCCAGATATCCAATAATCCTCACTTTTATCCAATTCATGTTTAACATTAACTCTATCGACCACAGAAACTTTCTCTCTATCAAACATTACCTTTCTCTCACTATCACTCTCATTTTTTCTCTCTTTCCTCATTCCCCCCAGAAATTCTCTCCTTCTCGGTTCTCTCTCTCCCCTCTTACTATCTTTTTCTACCATACGATGGGATTTATCGTGCCTCTCATTACATTTATCACACACGTACTGTTTACATAAATAACACAAATATAGAGCGGATATTTTACTTAAATCTAATAAAAAGCAAATGTCGCAGGTTTGTTTATTCCACGTTTGTTTTTCAGTTTGTAATGTCTCCTCTCTTATTTCATCGAATGAAAGTTCATAACCCTTAACATCGACTTTAACTTGACCGGACCTGTTTTTTTCAGCCATATCGGTGGGAGCCTGTGCCATTTTTCTGTAAAAGAAAGTGCATGTAATTAATTGACCATTTATGAAGAAAAGGTAACATAATATTTCTGGGGAATACATTTAGTTACCAGTGTATCTTATTTCATGATCTTGGTCTTAACTAGTCTAATAGTTTTATTTGAAATTCTAATGCAATGAGTTCATGATGTTAACCCTTAATACTTACTTTTAGATAACAGATAAGTGTAAAAATTGTAGTAAGGGGATACTGAAGTAACTGAATGACTGTTAACGGAATTTAACTTATTAATGTCGATTATGATAGTATATGCCATGATGAAAGGAATGAACCCTTCGGTATTTATGACAAGTGTGGAAAAAGATTTGACTGTAAAACCCCTATCTGATCCATATTCACACGTTTCAATAAGTAAGTTTCAACCAGTGTAGATCCAGAACAGATTAAGCGAAAATGCAGTTTTATTTGGGTGTACACCGACTGTATGGTTTTCCCTGAGCAAATA
This sequence comes from Serripes groenlandicus, assembly GCA_031761405.1. Lineage (NCBI taxonomy): Eukaryota > Metazoa > Mollusca > Bivalvia > Cardiida > Cardiidae > Serripes > Serripes groenlandicus. The sequence goes on along the minus strand of JASEVX010000043.1, from coordinate 551,682 downwards.
TCATATCTGATATATATTCACACTGTTCATTAGAAGATGGATGTTTCCTTTAGTAAGTTGCAATTAGTGTGCAGAACCAGATCAGATAACATAACAAAGTAGTTTGAGCTGGGTCTAGAGTGAAGATAAATATCCTTTTGGTTGGCTTTGATTAAGGATCCTATTTCTACAACAATCACTCAGTCTACTGTTAACATATTCACAAATTATGATAACAAATCTTACCCCTTTTTGGTCTGTTATCAATACACAATATTGAATAAATAACCAAACTCGAAGACCACCACGATGTAAATTTACTGACTGGCTGAAAACATAGGAATAAAAGACAATTAAGGTTAAAAACACATGTTTTTCAGTATTTAATGGGGAAATATATCAATTATATCCTGATTAACTCATTGTTTCACAGACAAACTGAGAATAATTAATTCGTCAGATGTTTGTTCGGGGTTTACTATTGTTTTTACTCTATACAGATCCAGACACCTTAAAATAGTGTATAAGTGAACTGTCATGAAACGGGGCTGGTAAGACAGTGAACGCTTTATATTTCTATGTATTCTGAATGTGTTATGAAATCATCACGCAACAGTTAAAAACTAAAGGACTTTAAGTGTCTGACCTACCGTGTTTATTGACATTTCTGATTTTAGGTTCAGATTACCCAGTCCCTTTATTAAGTCTTATCTGAAACAACTCAAGTTGGCTGAATTTCCTAACAAACTTGGGTAAGTAGTGTGTGAACTAGTTAGATCTTGATAAGACTGTGTGGATACACATAGTAATCTGGATCAACACTTTTCGCAAAGGCAAACGAGTTACTTATCTAGGGCACGGTCCCTATACAGATATTGTTGCTTAAAGCTATATTTTATGAAGAACATGCACACTTAGATCCATGATGTGTTTGATCTCGTGGTAAGTATCTTATAAAATTACCAATATCTTATAATTTATAGCTTTTAATGTTTCTAAAGTATTTAATAGAATGATTTATATCAAGAATTGCAAAATAAGAAGAAAAGACGAATGCACTATAATTGACTTACCCTCGATTCTTTTCGTTAGACACAATTGCCCAAACACCAAACACAGATCACTGGTTTATTTGCAGACCTTCTGAAATAAAACAAATGACCGAGTGAATATTTTAATAAATGACAACAATGAATGACTAAACGAATGAATATAAATATAAATAAATAATATCTTTTAAATGAGCCGTGCTTTAAGACAATATACTACATGGTCATCTTAACCTGTTTTAACAAGCAATTACCAAAGATCCATTTGGATAGCCATACTATCTGAGCCGTGCTTTTTAGGACAATATACTGCATGGTCATCTTAACCTGTTTTAACAAGCAATAACCAAAGATCCATTTGGATAGCCATACTATCTGTGAGTATCTGATCAAACAATTCACTGTTCTTCAATGAGGCTTCAATCTTCGATCCTGATCGTCTCTCGGACTTATAAGGGATCAGTGAAAACCAGATCAAACTCCTTGGATGCGCAGGATGATCAGGGTTTACACATTTAATAAATCCAATATTTGGTTTTCCTGAAAGGTTTCTTAAATTGAATGAATAAACTGAAGAATAAAAATATTAACATGCACTAAAACACAATACCTTATCAACTAAATAAACCAAGTAGATAAACGTGATTATTTCAAAACAATGAATCTGCAGTCAACACGTCTGGATGCTCGTCTTCATGTATTCTAAAAGAACGCTACGGTCGTGGTTTCAAAATGACGTCATTATTCTAATGACATCAGTAATGACGATTCATATCATGCGCAAGTTTGTACTTTACTAGCCGTTCCCCGAGAAAACGAACATTATGGCCTCTGCGTTATGTATCGACCCAGATCAGCACGCGCTTCCTCGCAGGCTAATCCAGGCCGACACATTCCGTCTCAGGGGAAAGAGGTATAGAGTAATGACTCCTGAAGTAGAAAATTCAAAGGAGGCGAAAAGTGTCTGCCCAGATAAGCCTGGGCGGCATGCTTAGACTGATCCGGGTCAATACTTTACGCAGATTCTACAATGTTGGATTTCTCGTGGGACGGCTCATATATTGATCCTCTTAAACATTTCCAGGCTAATCATTCATAAACAATGTTGAAGACTTTGATCAGATTGCAAATAAGTGCGGCTCATTGTGAGTTTCCTGTACACATAGCGATGCTCAATAACAGTTCGATCTATATTATAGTCAACTATATGGCTACTGAATATCATATTCTTGTCTCCTTCTCAAGTGAAAACCACACTAGTTAGTATTTAGCTTTCATTTGGAGACTCTGACCTCCTACTGAGGGTGCAGAGATGGCTACTTTTACGCTTCGCAAAGGAGCCTATTTTGTTCAAGAAGATTTTAAAACTTTCCACTATAAGAATTTGGTGAAAATTAACCTGCCCTCGATGGTAGTGTTATATCAGCTGACTCTCCTTGAACAAGTGTTCCCCTATATGCTGCATGTATAACAGTTGAACCCAGAAGCGGGACCAATTTTAAACCAGTGGGCATTATTTGAACAATCATCGTGGAGGACCACAATGCAGTATCGTGGAGGACCACAATGCAGTGCTACACACCATATATCTAAGCTCTATGCATTTTTTTTTCAGACAAGAACATTTTCAAATTTTCTCCTTATAAAACAGGTGATCCCCGGGGTAGGGTAAATGTTGTAATGTACATAACGTAGCTATAGTACACCACTGTAAAACTGTATTCGGTCTGTAATGTACATAACGAGCTATAGTACACCACTGTAAAACTGTATTCGGTCTGTAATGTACATAACGTAGCTATAGTACACCACTGTAAAACTGTATTCGGTATTTAATGTACAAAACGTATCTATAGTACATCACTGTAAAACTGTTTTCGGTGTGTAATGTACATAACGAGCTATAGTGCACCACTGTAAAACTGAATTCGGTCTGTAATGTACATAACGTATCTATAGTACATCACTGTAAAACTGTTTTCGGTCTGTAATGTACATAACGTAGCTATAGTACACCACTGTAAAACTGTATTCGGTCTGTAATGTAAGGGATATAATTGAGCTGTGCTCTAGATACTGTCAAGATTATTTCTGGACGAGTGTAGATTGTCCTGCACATCTATCCAATATGATCCCGGTGTATACTGTTAGTCAGAGGTAGTATGACAGCTTTTGTTACCTAATCACATAAATGCATATTAAATTGCAAACATGTGCAGACTGATCTGTTTCTTAACTATTCGTACAGCACTTTGGTTGGTTTTCAAAAATCTCAGCTCAGTTATACATATATTAGTTGAATATCTACTGACACATAAAGCATTGCGTTGAATCCGCAATTTCGACCGATTCAACCGGAATTATTTCATATTCATGTATTATTCTTTGACTAGAGTTTCATAACATTTTGGTCGGTTATATACATATATATATTATTTTTCAATTTACGTTTCGCAGATGCAGATACATTTTATCAATACAGCATTGTATTACACCATTACAACGTAAAAACATTTTGATTGAAATCTTATAGAGGGATGAACAGGTACATGAATACTGCAGAATGCGAATATCGTTTGTGTCACAATTAATTTCAGAGAGACACGGATTCTAAACACAATATATTACATCGAGACAAAATGGAAAGGAAAAAGAATGCACGGAAATGCGTATCTATCAATAGTTTAAAACAATCTCAGAGACAATTTGTTAAGTCTAAAAGCATACACTAAATCTTGTTGGATCATTGAAAGAAGGAATTAGAACAAAATACATGTAGATAGATATCGATTTAGTATATATCTAATAAGACGTAACGTCAAAAGGTGAGGCTAAAAGGTGTAAGCCACCCTGACACTGGCACGAATTTTGTCCCCGCAATGCCACGCAATGCGTCGTGGCAAGGCGTGCCATTTCGGTGCTACGCAGCGGAGCGTGAAGCCGTGTTTGCGGCCTGTTCGCGCACTGTACACGCATAACTTACGCACTGTCTACGCAATGCGCGGACAAAGATGTTTACGCATAGGTTAAGTATTGTTCGCGCATTGTCACGCTTTGTCCCGCTTGGCGGCACGCTATATATATAGCGTGTAGTTTCACACCTAACTTCATTCCTCGACCCGCTGTGGACGATTGCACGCATTGACACGCATTGACACGCACCGTCGGCAGTGTTCGCGCCGACTTCGCGCAGTGTTCACGCATTGACACGCATTGATACGCACCGTCGGCAGTGTTAGCGCCGAGTTCGCGCAGTGAACACGCATGGTTTATGCACATGGTACGAAAATTGATGCGTGTCGAATTTTTGAAATTTTCATCTTTAATGATTGGCACGACGAATTGAGTTGCATTGCGGGGACAAAATTCGTGCAATACCAGGTTGGCTTAACGCTTATTTAAAATGACGTGAACTTGACGTTCATTTGAGAATCAAGTAAAGATAACGTAAACGTAGTAATTACTTGTTTTAAGTCGCAGTTATATCCGGATTGAAATATAAACAATTTCGTCATAAGTTTCGATTTAAGCTTTAGATAACAGATAAATATTCCTTTCATATATATATGCAATACACGCAAACAGCGACAAACAAGTATAAGTTGTCTTTGTTTTCGTTTCATGGTGACTCAGGGTTTCTGGGAATAAATTAATCTGTATGAGATAATATATCAGTTACACTGGTAACGTATTATTGTCATAAAAAATGTAAGTGTCACAAATTTTATTTTTTCTCTTTATGTTGTTTAATTCGACTGTAAATGGTTGAAAATGTCGCCAAATCCTTCCTGTAGTCTGCCGAGGAAACAGACGTAATTTTTACGCTAAATCAAAGATAATTTACGTTTTTAAGGCTGTTTTGTAGTTTTCGTCGCAAATTTGTGTTACACTTCATCTTCATTTGTTCATGGAAAATGGCCAGTAAAATGATGTGTTAATTAGGGGCTTTTCTCAATTATTGTATCTGAAGCATATAGAAAGATGCGCATTTCATTTCTAAATGTAAGTGTATTCATGAAACGTATTGTATTTGATAAAGCAATAAGGAAAATATGCAAACAAGTATTCAAGCATGCATGTTTGGCAATTTTTGAGTTTGCCTGACCTTTTTACGATACGTCTAACTAAGCTTAAGCGCTTGTAAATGTTAGAAAAGTTGAACACTTCTTTTGGATTAATTAATAAGGAGAGATGAACCTGCTTGTAACAGTATGACGCTCTTCATTTTATCGATGCACACTACGTTTATAAACATGATCAAACTCCGTGTAAATATGCTAAAGTACGTCACACTTTGAGCGATGATTACGTCATTTCATATGCGATGTTACTATCACTGATTTCTCATGGAGCGGCCCAAATGCACAAGGTCCAAATAGTGTCCAGAAGGCTGGCCATTAATATCTAATAAGGAGAGCTCACATTTGACAAAGCCTAGCCCCTGGCTAATTCACGATTGTTGACCTGGATCCAATTCCAGAAAACTTACTTAGCGTTGAGTAATTATTTTAACAATTTCATTTCTTAACAAGGTAACGATTTATATGAACTTATTAAATTACTTAAACATTCCACCATTCATGTTTTACAAAGATTTCGAAAAAACTATAATGATGAAATTTGCTTCTAAGTATTTTTAAAAGTCTTAAATAGCGCTAAGTATGTTTGGTGGAATTTGAGCCTAGTCTCACATTGCCTACCATTTTCACCCATAAAATCTTATCTTAAAAATAACAAGTGGCAAAGAGAGAAGTCACCGTTATAAATAACGCTTCAGATTGAACACTTTTTATATTTAATCATTATTTGTTTGAGGGAAATCATATATTTCTTGAATGGCCGTATGGTGAAAAGGGAAATCAAAGATTAGATTACATATATGTGTATCGGAGCTTTGGTCTATTAAAAAATCTCGAAAATCGATGTTCGTGTTCTGTTTGCTATCTGCTTACCACTTAAATCAGTATAGATCTGTAACAGAATTAGTGTTGGAAAACAGACGCTGGTCCATTTAGATTGTGTTTAATTAATGAAAATAGGTACACCGCCCTCATGTACAGTATGTTAGTTATATCTCGGTAGTCAGCCCACCTACCATTTAAATTATCGTACCAGTACATCGCTTTACATGCTTAACCCTTTCCCACATACAACAAATATGTGGCAGACGACTTTGAAAACAGAGTTACAAAAACCTGAAAAATCTCCTTAAAGATAGCTTAATTGTTAAATAAAGTTGAAAACATTGTGGTCCCGGGAGAAAACTAACACTGTGGACTCTGCGTAAAGTATCGACCCGGATCAGCATAAGCATGCCGCACAGGCTTACCCGGATAGACACTTTTCGCCCCCTGTGGATTTTCTGTTTCAGGGATCATTACTCTATACCTCAATCCCCCTGAGACGGAATGAATCGGCCCGGATCAGTCTGCGCGGACTGCACAGGCTGATCTGGTCGATACATTTCGCAGAAGCCATAATGTTGATTTTCTCGCGGGACGGCTCATATATATTTAAAGCATCACCAACTGACAAAGGGCCAATAATGAAACACTTAGCAAATACAGAATAATCCGTTTTAGAGGACATGAAATTCGCTATTGAACCCATAAATTAGTAAAGAAATGACATCGCTCGATCAGTCCTTAATGTTGTGACTGCTTTATATAACGGAGAAATGTTAAAAATAACAGATGATGAAACTTATCTGTACCTTTATTTCTAAGCTCGAGATACTTAAGATGAGTTAATCTGATCACCATGTGGCAGTCAGCTTACACATTACATGCTAACCAACGTTTCCACTAAAATCACTGTGTGAACTAAACTTCAAAGGAACGTTTCTAGTACGAAAGTGTTCAAATAATTCGATTCGATACTAAACTCATGGTTTACATGGTATCACAAATGGAGAAAGCAAACAATCTTTTTCCTCTAAAACTATATTATTCTTTACTCAAATGTTCTTTCCATGAGTAATCAAAATATGTTGATACGTTATAACACATGATCCTTAGGGATGGGGCTTGTTATCACTATATGCTTAAAAGGCAAACGTGTGAAAGTATAATAATGATAAGGTTTCGAAGTAGGTTTCGGGTGGTTGTGGTAACCCTCTCAGTCTTTGTTCTAGCAAGTTTAATTTTTAAAAAAGAAAACACAACCCCTAGGGGATGGGGATTGTTTAAATTAAGTGCACATACGTTCAACCTTTAAACCTTTTGAAACTAGGGGGCTTATTTCAAAGTAAGTTCATAAACATATAAATGCTCTTTACAAAGCCCCCTAACAACGTTTTTCGAAATAGTTTGATCAGTCAAAAAGCATTGCCGCTGTGGTAAAGCTTGGTTCAATTTATATGCGTATAGTGCAACCAGGCTCTTAAAACAAATTACTACTGACTTCACTCAAATTAGTCAAAGACAAATGTACCATTAAATAAGTATGCTGCAAATTTGTTGTTTGTTAGAATGTGATAAATATCATGGATCAGAATACTGTATTGTCCTGTAAACATGAATACTCATGTGAGCGATCCGCTACATCATAGATAAACTTCTTTTAGGATTGGCAAACATTAAGGGCAGATTTATATTCGATCGAAATAGTTTCAAAAATTAAGATAAGTGAACACGGCAATATATATATATATATACAATGTGTCTTTTCAAAACAAAACAATAATAACAGAATTTGATTATTTTTTAACTCAATCTATGCAGTACATACCGCCAAAGCCTTACAGATTATGATGTCAACTTTATTAACAGTAAATACGAAAGGGGAGAAAAAAACGTTTTGAATAACATTCTTGGAAGCGGAGAGAGTGTGCGTCATATAAGTAATTGATTAAAATATTTCACGTACGATTGAACATGCATATATATGTGACCGTCCGTGCGATAAGGTTCACGTCTGATTTTGTGAAGAGTGTAGATTCAGATCAGCCAGTGCATCGGCACAGTCTATTAAATATCTACTCTGTTCAAATATTACTTACACAAGAGTAATAGAAGTTTTTGTCAAATTGTATAGATTATGATAAGATGTAAAGGCGATCCGATCCTACACTGCTCAAAAATGCAAACGTGTACCTTTTCCCGTGAAAACAAGTTGAAGAAATATTATGTAAAAGTCATTTACATAGAATTCTCTTCAATAAAAGTATTTTAGACTAAGATGTTTTACAAAAACGTGAAAAGTGAAGTCGCAATATAAACTGAAACATTTCCTAAACAGTTCTCTGCATTTCGAATTGTATACATATTTTACAAATACATGAAAAGTGAAGTCTTAAAAGTTAGCTGCCCTGCCAAATGTATATATTTACAAATACGTGAAAAGGGGAGTCGCAGTATTAAATGTAACATTTCCTTAAAATTTAGCCCCTTTTCATTTGTTTATATTTACAAAAACGTGAAAAGTGAAGTCGCAATATAAACTGAAATAAATATTTCCTTAACAGTTTGCTGCATTTCGAATTGTATATATTTTACAAATACATGAAAAGTGAAGTGTTAAAAGTTAGCTGCCCTGCCAAATGTATATATTTACAAATACGTGAAAAGGGAAGTCGCAATATTACATGTAACATTTCCTTAAAATTTAGCCCCTTTCCAATTGTATATATCAGTTACAAATACGTGAAGTCTTAAAAGTTAGCTAACTTTCCAATTGTGTATATTTACAAATGCGTAAAAAGTGAAGTCTTAAAAGTTAGCTGCCTTTCAAATTGTACGTGAAAAGTGAAGTCGCAATATGAAATGTAGCATCTCTTTAACAGTTAACTGCAGAAGTCGCAAGTCCGATGCCTTTCCGAAATGGTATTCGAACAAAAGGTAACGGGATAAAATGCAACGAATGATAAGCAACATAATTTTGCCCTGATAGCAATATTAAATATAACATAATATAACATGTCCTTATTAACAATTAACTGCCATCCAATTGTATATATTTATATTTACATATACGTGAAAGTGGGGTCGCAATATTAAATATAACATGATATAACATGTCCTTAACAGTTACTCTCTATACATCACATCACATATCTTTACATCAAGGTTTGCAAAGCTATTTTTCCCCTAAAATTATAATTAGTATGTTAGGTTCGGTATCATTGGATAAACCAGGAAAACAATATAATGTTCAAACTAAAGGTCAAAAGTTATAACTTACCGAATTCTCAAAGTTCACCAATAAAATCTTCTATCCTTTTTGCGCACCACTCTTTCCCCGTGATATAATATGTTAGATACGTCCGAACTGTATGTACGTCAAAGGCGTAATGCCGGGCCCAAACGACTATGCAGTCTTTACAAACAACAATCACGTGATATTGCGCATAGATACCGTATAATAATACTTCGTAACGATAGGCGGTTATAACCGGTAATGATAAAATGTACAAATATCCAGTGCTATAATAAGAAGTAACCCGATAAGGTATGTTAGGATCGTCTGCTCTGAAAAGGTCTCAAAAACCTTTATGTTCAAGTTTGAATACATCCTTTACCACAAACTTTTTCATTAGATTTTACTGATGTTTTCAACAATAGTTCAGTCACATACAGTTAAGACCAGCATGCAAGAGCCACTATGATTGTATTGTGATTGGAGCATTGAATGGTTGCAACAAATTTATCCATTATTTATTGACGAAATTTATCTATCGAATTTTGGGCCTATTTTATTTACAAAGTCATTTGTTAACATCAAACATTGATTCATATGGCAGTTAAAGACAAATATGGTATGAACATCAATATATGTTCATTTTGAAGAAAAGAGTATATAACAAGTATATTCGATAGAGCAATCGAGTGAGAAGTACGGCGCTCGTTGAAACCACTGAAAACGTCGATCAAAACGACAATTTCGGAAAAGCGAGCAAGATACGGGATACGATACCAAGAATTTCAACAAACAAAATATTTGATGAATGAATTAAAATAATGTTTTTAAAATTCATCTCCTGCAGCGTTGTCAGAAAGCCCATGTTTATGGAAAAGGGTAGAGAGATGTGTGTATTACATACTTGTCAAAGCATTATTGAGAAACACAATGTTTTAAAACCGTGAAATTATCTAGTGATACTTTTCACTATATATATTTTTCTTCTTTACATAGTCTCTCACACTGCATTGAAAATGTGAAATATCTCCATATATGACAGTTTAATTATTAAATAAAAAAGCATTATGGCAGAGTTTTCAAAGGTTATCATTGCAGATGTGTCAATAACGTATTCCCATTGATGGACGCAACTGTAAAAGACAACTTAAGAAAACCTTGTGGTAAAATAGTAAAATGCTCATTATAAGCAATTTCTCCTTTTGCCAAAATGTTTTCAACAATATTAAACAAATATCTTTCATTTAAAGAGATTTCTCATATTTTTGCAAAGTCCACTGTTGAAGAAAAAAGGAGTATATGGGAACAGGTTAAAACAAGACAAAAATAGAACAACTAAAACAAACAGATATCTTCCGTATCAACAAATCGAGGACTTGGCGTGAAACGGTTGTAACTAAAAATCTATTTTGAAAACCCTGGTTTAAGGGCAATTTTGACCCCTTTGTAAACAATGCAAATTTAGGTGCCGCTCAGAACGAGCAATGGCACCTACATTTCCATAGTTTTCCAAGAAAAATGATTTAATACATTACAAGATTTTATGGCGAGGTGATTAACCTTAGTAAAAAAAAATACCAATTTTAGTTACAACTGTTTCACGCTAAGCCCTCGATATCTATAAGAGCTAATTCGGCATTTTAAAGCTTATCTTCATCGGCTACAACTTTGTCGTGAAGTAAAGAATTTTCCTTGTATGACTGAAAGGATTGTAAATGTCATTTTTGATATATCAAGGATATAATTTTATCACATAAATACCCTTATTTTCAATTTGAGAACAAATCACGGAACAACGATATCCAACATGTGTGATAACAAAAACACGTCATACACGCGACTACTGATGACGTCATTTTGACCTTTATCTTTATTATGTTTATTATTAAGTTGTTAAATTTTACCCATTGAAAAATGCAATAATACGTTATTTCGAATACATAACGAGTCTTAATTGTTTAAAACATTGTTGTTTTTTTTCTTCTTATTCAAAAATGACGAGGACTACTTTTTTATGCGGTTAATCACAAGTTCTTATGAAGAATATGTTATTCGGTCTTTGTTTTGATGTTGTCAATATTTTTCATTAAAACACACTGTTTAGGTGATAAAAAGAATCCATCACTCGTTTTTCTTTGGAGAAGATTTCTTAAATTCGTCTCGAAAAAGAGAGTTATTAACCTCGCCAAGAGGCTCGGTTAATAACCGTCTTTTTCTAGACTCATTTAAGAAATCTTGATCTCCAAAGAAAACTCATGATGGATCCTATATATGTGTCATGAGCGATAGACACTATCTGAAAAGAAGAAATTGTAGAATTTCACCAAAATTATCTTTTTTCCCACAATGTTACAGTATCTTTCTTTACCGGCTTTCTTCTTTTAACCAAACGCATGCAGTTAACTCTGCATTTTTGTTGAAAAGGGAACGGCAATATATTCACTTCTCAATAAGCTGTTTTGCTAAAATTGGTAAGTTATACATAAAGTAAATTCCCAGAGTAACCGTAAATACGATTTGTATTCAACATGCGATCTATGTAATATAGACGCCTCGTATTTCAGACTGCCATATTAAATCAAACACTATAATACAGACTTCACAAACAAACCGATATAACGCCACAAAGACGACTCCATATATCTTGGAGACCGGGCGGTCTTGTCTTTATATGCAAAGCCCGGTAGCTCAGTCGGTTGCGAGGCGGGCTTCAATACAGTGGTTGTGAGTTCGAACCCCAGCTCGACCAATATTCTTTCCGACGTTTGACAAAAGTCACTGTGACAAGCGTCATCCACCAATGGACTTAAAGTCGTTGGCGTTACCATAGTGCGGCCCCTTTATCAACGGTCGTATTAAAAGTGGGATGAACACGCATGCTAGAATTATAGTCAGCGTGCACTTTACACCTGTGCATTTGCTGAATACAAGCTATCAACACGTTAAGTTTGAAATTAATACATTTGAAAATAATCGAGAAATTTGCTGAACAAGAAATCATGAAACAAAGAGATAACTCTAAAAATAGGCATATTGGAATGATTACAATCTTCTAACAACTCCAACAAAAGGCGTGCTATCGTTATTGTTCGTGTGCACTACACTTGATTGCGCTTGAAGGCACTCAGTCAACATGTATATGAGCCGTTCCACGAGAAAACCAGCACTATGGACTCTGCATAATGTATCGACATATATATGTTCTCTATTATATGAGTTAGACAATTTCAATATAGTCTCTTTGAACACTAATGAACATTGAAATGCACTTTCTTGAGCATACCATACAAACAAAGTCTTCTGAAATTTCTTTATAGTTTATTTGAACACAAAATGCATCAAAATATAGAAACATAGAAACACATTTTCTTGAGCACACAATACAAACAAAGACGTCTGATATTTCTATATAGGTTTCTTTTTTAGAATACAAACATACGAAAACATTGAGACTTGAATGAACGCTTGAATGTTCCCTACTTGCTGCTCTTTAATTTCAAATGTATACGAGGCGTGTTTCACAAAGAAATTTCACAAATAAACAATTACAGATGCATTCTACTGGCTAGTATTTGTCTTTTTCTGATGACAACATTATTACAGCGCACCGAGTTAACTTTAGCATACCATATTTGATACCGCCTGTTTTTATAACTAAAATTGTTTAAAGCAAACCTTCTGCCCAGTCTGAATTACTTGACCCTACCACTTTGTTACGGCACTTTTTGAATATAAAGTACGCGGAGAACCAGACTAAACTTCTGTTCAGTGTCCACAAATACAGTGTAGGTTTCGTAGCCGGTGCAAGTTTTGCTGCCATGTACTTCTCTTTGTAACGCAAAGTACAGATATAGAGATGAGACTTAGTTTGTGATTAGATTTCCCATTCAGATTTATTCTGATTATTAAAAGACATGCAAGGATAATTATACAGCTAATCTGCATTAGGTACATGTACAGCTAATACCTTGATAAGTGATAACTTAAAAAGCTGTTGTTATTTTGCGCGGGTGCCTCAGCACCAGAGCATATATTGGTTGTGAAAAAACTGTCACTGGTGCAATGGGCTTGCGCATGCGCCGTGTTAATCGTCTTGATCGCGCATGTGCCGTATTTTACCGTCAGCTCTCGCATATTTCCGAAGCAGTTCTTCACTAGACTGGTCCTCGTTCGAGTTTGCGATAAAAGATTAAGAATAGTGAACCAGTCTTTTGATATGCGAGTAGCTTTTTTATAATTAAAATGTAAATTAAAACCATAGTGTAACGTGTACCGGCGTTAAGCAATCGCGGGTCACCCATCCAGGCACTAACCGCGAGGAACGTTACTTAACTTTACGAAAAGGTCAACCATTCTACCAACGTCGCTATAAGAGCATGCTTCCACTTTTAACATAACCTGAACCATTTCGTTTTAACTTTGGTTCTATTAGCTTTCTTTATCTCTATCAGCCATCAGTAAAGAGCAAAGTCAGCCTGCGTAATCTCGCCACCTGACCAGGATCTATAATGGAGGCTAGTAAACGCAGCATTTTCCTTTGCTTTATTTGTTAATTTATATGGTGTTTTAAGCCGCGTTCAACACCTTTTCAGTTATATCATGACGTGTCCTGGGAGGGCAAGCCATAAATGTATTTTTTAAAGTATTTGGTATCACCCGGCCGGAGATTGAACCCGAAACTTCCTGCACCGAGGCGGAAATCTACCAGTACATCACTAAGTTGATATTCAGCATTTCTTTCCCTTTTTGTTGACTTGGCAATGGACTTTGATGAGATTGGGTGACAGTACGCGTATAAATTTCGTGGTGCAGGACTATGTAATCAGGACTAGGCTATGAAATGTACCTTGCAAATGATACTCGACAATGACATAGTATAAAGGTAAATTTACTTGTCGGTATAGTGATTTACACCGCTTTCAACAAGTTTTCAGTTAAATGTATTGGAATAAACCTAATTTAACAATTCAAGTCTATTTGTCAGACGGTGCATCGATGTTTATATATATAGAATATAGGATGATGGTGAATTCCTTTATATTTTAAAGATCGCAGATATTGAAATTGTCTTTGTTTTAATCAGTTCACCCGTCTAATATCCAGATACGATAACTTGCCTAGACGTTATAAAGCGAGCTATTGTGGTACCCGGCTTAGCAAATTGCAAATTAAAACCACTGGCATGAACCATCAATGTAGCGTAGTCTTATACCCAGCGTACTTATTAGTAAATTAGTGCGTCTTGACTTAGTCTGGTACCCGGCGTTCGCTAGTAAATTAATACTAGCATGATTGACTTTCGATAACCCGAAAGAGGACCAATAAAACCTGGCATTTGTAAGGTTTAGTCCAAGATAAAGGTTGTCGCTTTGGCGTTATACTTTCTTAACCATGTCCGAAAGGCGCCGCCATTTTGTGTGTTAGCCTGACCAAATAATGTCATGGTCGTGGCAGATACTTACCTCTAGCCAAGGGTTGATTGATAGGGGTTTAATGCCGTTTTCAATAATTCTTTGGCGGTCAGTTCAGATACACATGTGTACTTGGCTTTCTCACAGCAGTACTCAACACAACAGTCTTTCAAAGCAACTGGCTGCTTTTCCACATAGAGTGTGTCCATTGTTGAAAGACGAACGACGTTTAGAGAATGTTGACAGAGCTGGGGTTCGAATTCACAACCCTTGGATTGACAGCCTGCGTCACTACCGACTGAGATACCGGGTCTCGGCCCTAGACAAGGGGATATGGACACTATTACCGAAAAAGAATACCAAAGATTCTTTGAAAGGCGTTTAAAATCGCACAAACCGCCTTGTTGTGACGAGGCTTTGCCTTTTTCATATTAAAGGTTTAGTGAACACAGGGACGAACATGTCCATAAGAGGGATAAGTAACCATATTGTGTCCTGAAATATCAACCCTTCCCAGCATTTGTAGCAAGTTAAACTAAAAAGTATTTTTTGTAGAATTTGAATTATTTTGTTTCTCCTCCTGATATTTTAATCGAATAACTGGTAACTGGTGAACACGGGGAGCTGATATAACAAGAGGCCCATGAGGGCCTATGCTCTTCTGGTATGGTTCTTTGGTCATTTTCAATGCAGAGCATGTATGTATGGTGAAGATCGGATAGTAAATGGAGGCTCTTTTGTGTTCACAAGCTGTATTATAGCAATTTTTACAATTTCAAGGGCCATAATCCAGTCTTGCATGGGCGGATCTGGCTGGTTTACGAAAGGAACTGAGCTCTCATGGATATATAACTACTGTATAAGTTTGGTTGAGATACAATCAAAAGTGAAGACTGTATCGTGTTAACAAGCTCTTTTATAGCAATTTTGACCATTTCAAGGGCCATAATCCAGTCATACATGGGCGGATCTGGCTGGTTTACGAAACGAATTGAGCTCTCATGGATATCTAACTACTGTATATGTTTGGTTGAGATACAATCAAAAGTGAAGACTGTATCTTGTTAACAAGCTCTTTTATAGCAATTTTGACCATTTCAAGGGCCATAATCCAGTCATGCATGGGCGGATCTGGCTGGTTTTCGAAAGGAACCGAGCTCTCATGGATATCTAACTACTGTATAAGTTTAGTTGAGATACAATCAAAAGTATCGTGTTAACAAGAAATTGTTTACGGACGCACGGACGCACGCACGCACGGACGACGGACAAATCGCCACGACATAAGCCCTTCTGGCCTTTGGCCAGTAGAGCTAAAAACCATGAAAAATACCATGAAAAATAGCATACAGTAAAAACCCTTTCCCCCACACAGACGCTTTCTGACGCATCTGCAATATTGATTGATGTTTCCATTTGCAACAATGTTTTTAAGTATATATAATAATTATGGTATCGTTTAAAGAGATTTTCCACATTTTTTTTTTTTATATTTTCAAAGTCTTCAGATTTATTGTAAGTGGTAAACGTGTTAAAGCTGGTGAAACGGATGCTAGTCGTTATAATACTTGAGCAGTGTCAGCCGATTTGGTGTCTTAACCCTTTCCCACCTGCAGACGCATTTTGACGCAGTAGCAGTTGACGACTTTTGAAAACATTGTGGCTATAGGTGAAAATACTTATGATTAGCAATTTCTCCTCAAGTTGGTCACAATGTTTTCAACTTAATTTAACAATTAAGCTATCTTTTATGGAGATTGTTTAGGTTTTCGCCACTATGTTTTCAAAGTCGTCTGCTGAAGATTTATTGTATGTGGGAAAGGGTTAATGCATCTAAGTACAGTGAAGAGTCAGGCGAGCTTGATCAACTGTCCGTCTACATGTAAGTTAGTCTCACATGCATCTTTCGACAAAAGACTGAAATTGTAGCCCCAAAAGTTGTTTGTAATTATATTTTAAAGTGATGTCAAAGACAAAACAAGCACCTGCTCATTAATATGTAAATGTGTAGTGTTTGCAAACGTTGTTGCAAAAGGAGAAATTGCTCATCTTTAGTAATGTCTCATCTTGCCACAATGTTTTCAACACTCATCTAAAACTAAACTTTTATATAAAGAGATTTTCCATAGTTTTCCCAAGATGATTTCAAATCGTCTACGGTATATTTGTTGCATGTTGGAAGGGTAAATGACACTATTTCTGTTGTGTCATCAGAGTTATGACCCTTGCAAAATCGATCTTTAATGACAAGAACTATTTAAGAATGCAAACGCGAGATGCACCCTAGGGGTAATAACCTTTAGCAAGGCTCTTTAAAAATATCATGAATGTCTATAGGATGATACAATAGCATTATTGTGTAGACCAGAAGGTGATAGAGCATAGGCTGGTCTTGATCTCGCCTGTTACGAACACATACATGCAGTCTTCATGCAGTGACATTCCGCGCTGATCAAAGGATTGCATTGTAATATAAGTGTTTTAAGGGCTTGCGAGTATATCTTGTTGTTTTTTACGAAATCATCTGCTTGTTTTCAATTAAACACAAAGATGTTCTTATCGCTGAACAATCGTCTTCCTTTTCCAAGAAGAGATACAACTTGTAGTTACACTTACACTTACCCTATAACAGAACCGATTAAAAATTATAAAACATATAAAACATAATCATTAAGAACGGAGGAAAAGTTAGCACTTCTTAAACTAACCGATGGTCAAGCATATTGTAAACTCTCTCTCTCTCTCTCTCTCTCTGCCTGTCTCTGTCTGTCTGTCTGTCTCTCTGTCTCTCTATCTCGCTCTCTCTCCTATATCTTCTATATATATATATATTCTCTCTCTCTTTCTCTCTCTCTCACACTCTCTCTCTTTCTCTCTCTCTCTCTCTCTCTCTCTCTCTCTCTATCTCGCCATCCTCTCTCTCTCTCTCTCTCTCTCTTTTTTTTTCTCTCTCTCTATATATATATATATCTTTCTCTTATATCTTCTCTCTCTCTCTATTATATCTTCTCTCTCTATATATATATATATATAAATTCGAGCCCAAGCTAGAAGATATTCAAGACGACTGTAACTGCAGATCTAGCCCCTTAGACGGAAAATGCCTCACTACTAGCGTGAGTTACCCGTTATGATAACATGGACCTGGATGGGATGATCACATGTATATATAGTATTTATTGTATGTTTATTTGAGAGAGAGGGAGATAGACAGGCCAGAGAATCTGTGTGAGAGAGAGAGAGAGAGTCATGAGACTCTAGTTTAATCTTAGATCTATTTAAATAAATGAATGTACCACTATACGATTTCGTTTATTTACCTGTGTTTTCCTCGTGGACAATTTGATGTAGCTGGCCGGAGTGCTACATCTGTCGCTTTCTCTCTCTCTCGGTCTGTCTGTCTCTGTATCTGTCTCTATCTCTGTATATATATATATTTCTCTCTCTCTCTTTCTCTCTCTCTCTCTCCTCTCTGTCTCTCTCTCTCCCTCTCTCTCTCTCTATGTTTGTCACTCTCTTTCTTTCTCTCCTATCTGTCTGTCTGTCTGTCTGTCTGTGTTTCTCTCTCTCTCTATGTTTGTCACTCTCTCTCCTCTCTCTCTCTATGTTTGTCACTCTCTTTCTCTCTCTCCTCTCTATCTCTCTCTCGGTCTGTCTCTGTCTCTCTCTGTCTGTCTCTCTCTCACTGTATGTATGTCTGTCATTATCTCTCTCTCTCTCTCTCTCTCTCTCTCTCTCTCTCTCTCTCTCTCTCTCTCTCTCTCTCTATATACATATATGTGTGTGTGTGTGTGTGTGTTTCTCTCTCTCTCTCTCTCTACGTTTGTCACTCTCTCTCTCCTCTGTCTCTGTATCTGTATCTTCTCTCTATCTCTGTCCCCACACTTACGATTAAGTTTAAGACCAACGTTAAGCTCTCGACGTATATTCATCTTAACGAAATCTCTCCAAAAAGTTATTTGAAGTTGAAGATATTGATTATATAGGGCAAAAATGTTTTGGGGACATTTGCCATATTTATCTCAGTTGTTCCCAGACGTTATGAGGACATGTATTATCTCACATGTTTAATCTCTATTTGTCCTCAGACAGTATGGGGACATTTCCTATCTCACTTGATTTGAACGAATGTGTGAACAAAAAGTCGTCGAAGCATAGTGCTTCGTTACCTCCATATTAACGAAATCTCTCCAAAACGTTATTTGCAGTTGCAAAGATATAGATTATGGAAGGCAAAAATGTTGTGGGGACATTTGCCATATTTATCTCAGTTGTCCCCAGACGTTATGGGGACATGTATTATCTCAACTTTGTAATCTCTATTTGTCCTAACACAGTATGGGGACTTGATTTGAACGAATGTGTGAACACAAAGCTCTCAACATATATTCTTCATTACTTTCATCTTAACGAAATCCAAAAAGTTATTTGCAGTAGCAAAGAAATTGATAATATAGCACAAAGACTGTGGCGCAAAGACTGTTACGGGGATATTTGCAGTATTCATCTCATTTGTCCCCAGACTTAATGGGGACATCTGTTATCTCAAATTGTTAATCCTTATGTTGTCCTCAAGCAGTATGAGCACATTCGAAGTAAAGTCGAAGTATAGTGCTTCATTACCTTCATCTTACGAACTCTCTCCAAAAAGTTATTTGCAGTAGCAAAGATATTGATTATATAGGGCAAAGATGCTGTGGGGACATTTGCCATATTTATCTTGTGTGTCCCCAGACTTAATGGGGACATCAATTATCTCAAAGTTTAACTTCTGTTTGTCCTCAGACAGTATAGGGACATGTTTTATCTCAAATTTATAATCTCTTTTTGTCCTCAGACAGTATGGGGACATGTTTTATCTCACTTGGTTTGAATGAATGTGTTTAACAAAGCCCTCGAAGTATATTTCTTCAATAGTTGGGACATTTGCCATATTTATCCTCTATTTGTCTTCAGACAGTATGGGTTCATGTCAAATCTCCCTTGATTTGAACAGCCATCTGTATGGAACGCCGGCACTGTCTTTAGAAGTGATGAAACTCCATTATTATGTCTGTTTGTTATTACATTATGTACAATGATCTTTACATGTTGTGCAAACATATTTATATTATGTCAGTATATGGTTATGTGTTGTGGTTTTGTACTTATATCCTGACAGTTTTTATTGTGCAAACATATTTATATTATGTCAGTATATGGTTATGTGTTGTGGTTTTGTACTTATATCCTGACAGTTTTTATTATATTATGTCGGTACATCTTTACATTATGTAGATACATATTTATATTATGTAGGTACATCTTTACATTATGTAGATACATCTTTATATTATGTCGGTACATCCTTATATTATGTAGATACATCTTTATATTATGTAGATACATCTTTATATCATGTGCTTGCTTTATTATATTATGTCCATACTTTATTATATTATGTGGATACATCTTTACATTATGTAGATACATCTTTATATTATGTGGATACATCTTTATATTATGTAAATACATCTTTATATTATGTAGATACATCTTTACATTATGTAGATACATCTTTATATTATGTAGGTACACCATTACATTATGTAGATACATCTTTATATTATGTAAGTACATCTTTATATTATGTAGATACTTTATTGTGTGCCGAGTTTACTTTATTACATTATGTCCATACGTTATTACATTATGTGCATACTTTAGTATAGTTTGTGCACAAATTATTATATAATGTCAATACCTAATTAGTCGCCGGGCAGAATTCACAAATCTTATAATTATTCCTTAATGAAAGCACTGTATACATACTAAGACTAATGATTGGCAAGATTACTCATTTCCATTACTGTTTATGATCAATAATTAGTTGGTTGTGTGTATGGTCAACCTTCTTTGGAATGGAGATTGATCATAAACAATGAAAGGCTTCAATTATCATTCACTTCGTTGACAAAACAATGCAAGTTATGATACATTTTCACTTGACCCCACCCCTGATGTTCCAATATGCCCCTCAGTTGATAACTGTTTATTCAACTACTATAATGTTAGTGTTATGCATAACTGCACTATGGATATCCGGCGACATTGATGCGGTGCATCAACTTTCTCTTGTTATATTGTGTAGTTGATTATTTTTATTTTAGCCTGTCGTGACGTTATTGTATCTAGTGCAAACTTTGTCATGTTATGGTAACTTTATTTAATCTTGTGCAATTTTGTTATGCAGTGGATACTTTGAGCGGGATAATATTCTGCTTCCACACCGAACAATGAAAGCGTGCAGGTGATGGTGATTCATAGGTTATGGGTAAACTGTTTACGAATGTTATCTATGAATGAAAATACCAATATAATTATGGTGTAGGGTTTCTTTCATATAAATTCGAAACTTATTTATTTGTTTGACTTAATAATACATAAGATTTGGAACTTGTGGACTATGTGCGACTTATTTTTCAATCCAACATGACAAATGTTTGAACAAGAACTGAATTTGATGGAAATTAATGTTCTTATGAATTTCAATGAATATTTCAACATACATTGAACCTCTGAAGTGTTCAGAGGCTTTTGAAACTTGATCTTGTGATCTAGTTTTTGACGCCACATACATGTAATCGCGTTTATAGATTGACCTAGATTTGATGAAGATAAATATTCATAAAGATACAGATTTGATATAAAATATGTTCCCTACAGTTTCCATGAGAAATTTGAGACGAACACAGTTTATTTAAGGTAGATAACTAGTAATTTAAATGATGTCCAGTACATACACAATATAAGTCTAAGGGGACATAACTATTTGTGTTTTAAAGCAATCTTTGTTTCACTTGCCGTCTAGCCTTTCAATATGTAGGTTAACATTTCCATACAGTTTTAATCAAATCCATCCACCAATGCCTTAAATATGGCACCGAACGGCAGACGAACGGAAGGACGGACGGACGGAAGGTAAACGACAAACATATCCCATTCATATTTGCCCATGATTAACAAAGTAGTAGACAATGTCCATGCAATATTATATTGTTTAGTTAGTTGTTTTTCTTTTTATTCTGTTGTGACGTTATTACATCTTGTGCTATCTGTGGTAACTTTATATGATGTGCAAACTTTGTTATATGTTGTGGATAGTTTAAGCAGGGTGATATTCCGCCTTGACACCGGAAATTAAAGCGCGAATGTACGGAATGTGACGGTAATGTGACCCGTAACGTTGAGGCTAGATACAATTCGATAAACCGGCTAGAAACAATTCGATAAGCCTGTGTCCACTTTTTGCCGTAAATTTACACTTGGAAATCATTCTCATAAAGACGCTTGCATTTTACCGGTGCGTGTTGAAGAATATCTCCTTTGCAAAATAATCCCGGGCATAGCTCATGTGAGAAAGTTTTTTTGCAGAGAAATTGTGCCGAGTACTGGTAAGAAACGCAGAAAACATGGTTATGGTATATAAGTTAAAATTGATGAAAATGGCGTTAAATCCCATTCAATCAATCAACCAAATGCCTGACTTGTCAGTCTGTATGATACTGTATACTCAAAATATCACCTTATGTTAATCAATTTCGTTTTCAAGCACCTTCACCATCAATATACATGTGTGTATAAGAGAATGCTTTAATATTGTGTCACTTTACTTCTTTTCTTATGCAGCAGAATTCAACACAGAATGTATTCCTTTGAACATTTTGAAAGAGGACATCAAAAAGTATTTCTGTGCAGTTCAGTTAAAATTGGTCAAGTTGTTTTAAAGCAGCTGTTGTTAAAATAAATGGTTACTGATGGATATTGCATGATGGATGGGGATTATCACCAAAGCTCACATTTGCTAAAACCAAATATAAATTTCAGTTAATTGATTAAATTGTATGTATTTAGCTACAGTGTCATTTTGTCCCCACTGAGATTTGAACTCAGAACTCCTGGCTAGACCAGGTGTTTTACCAGTTAAAACTATAAGGTCTCAAAATGTAGCTAAACACATTTAATTTACACTCAAGATTGTCTTCAAAGAAAGTCACAAATAGAAAATGCCTCATTTTCTTTACCAAACAAGAGGCCCAAGAGGGCCAGTATCGCTCCACGGCCATAAGGCAAAAATAAAATCTCCAAACAGCCCTGCCCCCTGGTGGCTATTTTTTTTACCAACCACCATGGCTTAAAGTAATCTTGTAGAGTGTCACCCAAGGAATGTTTCTGCAAAATTATTTGAAAATCGGCATGACACTTTCGGAGGAGAGGATATTTTAAGTTTTCACTATAGCCATATAAGGCAAAAATAGCCCCACCCCCTGGCAGCCATAGTTTTCAACCAATCAACATAGCTTGAAGGAATCTGATAGAGGGTAAGCCTAGGAACATTTCTACAAAATTCTACAAAATTATTTGAATATCAGTCAAACTCTTTCGGAGGAGAAGATTTTTTAAGTTTTCACTATGGTCATATAAGGCAAAATAGCCCCGCCCTCTAGCGGCCATGTTTTTCGACCAATCAACATGGCTTGAAGGAATCTGATAGAGGGTCACCCAATGACCAATGAACATTTCTACAAAATTATTTGAAAATCGGCTTAACACTTTCGGAGAAGATTTTTTAAGTTTTTACTATAGCTATATAAGTCAAAATAGCGCCGCCCCCTGGCGGCCATGTTTTTCAACCAATCAACATTTCTTGAAGGAATCTAATAAAGGTTCACCCACGGAACATTTCTACAAAATTATTTGAAAATCGGCTGAACACTTTCGGAGAAGAAGATGTTTTAAGTTTTCACTATAGCTATATAACGCAAAAAAGCCCCGCCCCCTGGCGGCCATGTTTTTCGCCCAATCAACATTTCTTGAAGGAATCTAATTAAGGTTCACACAAGGAACATTTCTACAAAATTATTTGAAAATCGGCCTGACACTTTTGGAGGAGAAGATTTTTTAAGTTTGCTCTTTAGCCATATAGGCAAAATAGCCCCGCCCTGTGACGGCCATGTTTTTTTACCAATCAACATGGCTTGAAGGAATCTGATAGAGGGTCACCCACGGAACATTTCTACATAATTATTTGAAAATCTGCTGAACACTTTTTGAGAAGAAGATTATTTAAGTTTTCACTATAGCTATATAAGGCAAAAAAGCCCCGCCCCCTGGCGGCCATGTTTTTCGCCCAATCAAAATTTCTTGAAGGAATCTAATAAAGGGTCACCCAAGGAACATTTCTACAAAATTATTTGAAAATCGGCCTGACACTTTCGGAGAAGAAGATTTTTTAAGTTCTCACTATTTTTTTCTTTCGGTTGCCATGGAAACCAGAATTTTGAATGGATCAAAAACAAGAGGCCCATGAGGGCCTATGCTCTACAGGTATGGTTCTTTGGTCATTTTCAATCCAGAGCATGTATGTATGGTGAAGATCGGATAGTAAATGGAGGCTCTTTTGTGTTCACAAGCTGTATTATAGCAATTTTTACAATTTCATGGGCCATAATCCAGTCTTGCATGGGCGGATCTAGCTGGTTTTCAAAACGAACCAAGCTCTCATCAATATTTAACTACTATCTAAGTTTGGTGAAGATCAGATAGTAAATGGAGCCTCTATTGTGTTCACATGCTCAATTATAGCAATTTGGACAATTTCAAGGGCCATAATCCAGTCTTGCATGGGCGGATCTGGCTGGTTTAGGAAAGGAACCGAGCTCTCATGGATATCTTACTACTGTATAAGTTTGGTTGAGATACAATCAAAAGTGAAAACTATCGTGTTAAAAAGTTCTTTTATAGCAATTTTGACCATTTCAAGGGCCATAATCCAGTCATGCATGGGTGGATCTGGCTGGTTTTCAAAAGGAACCGAGCTCTCATAGATATCTAACTACTGTATAAGTTTAGTTGAGATACAATCAAAAGTGAAGACTGTATCGTGTTAACAAGCTCTTTTATAGCAATTTTGACCATTTCAAGGGCCATAATCCAGTCTTGCATGGGCGGATCTGGCTGGTTTTCAAAAGGTACCGAGCTCTCATGAATATCTAACTACTGTATAAGTTTGGTTGAGATACAATTAAAAGTGAAGACTGTATCGTGTTAACAAGCTCTTTTATAGCAATTTTGACCATTTCAAGGGCCATAATCCAGTCATGCATGGGCGGATCTGGCTGGTTTTCGAAAGGAACAGAGCTCTCATGGATATCTAACTACTGTATAAGTTTGGTTGAGATACAATCAAACGTGAAGACTGTATCGTGTTAACAAGCTCTTTTATAGCAATTTTGACCATTTCAAGGGCCATAATCCAGTCATGCATGGGCGGATCTGGCTGGTTTTCGAAAGGAACCGAGCTCTCATGGATATCTAACTACTGTATAAGTTTGGTTGAGATACAATCAAACGTGAAGACTGTATCGTGTTAACAAGCTCTTTTATAGCAATTTTGACCATTTCAAGGGCCATAATCCAGTCATGCATGGGCGGATCTGGCTGGTTTTCAAAAGGAACCGAGCTCTCATGAATATCTAACTACTGTATAAGTTTGGTTGAGATGCAATTAAAAGTGAAGACTGTATCGTGTTAACAAGCTCTTTTATAGCAATTTTGACCATTTCAAGGGCCATAATCCAGTCATGCATGGGCGGATCTGGCTGGTTTTCGAAAGGAACCGAGCTCTCATTGATATCTAACTACTGTATAAGTTTGGTTGAGATACAATCAAAAGTGAAGACTGTATCGTGTTAACAAGAAATTGTTTACGGACGCACGGACTCACACACGCACGCACGCACGGACGACGGACACATCGCCACGACATAAGCCCTTCTGGCCTTTGGCCAGTAGAGCTAAAAAATGAAGGAATTTATTAGAGGACATTGAGAGGATGCTTCCCATGAAGTTTCAACCAAATTGGCCAAGTGGTTAGGGAGAAGAAGTCGTTTAAAGGAAAAAGTTAACGCACGCACGCACGGACGCACGACGGACAATTCGCCATGACATAAGCTCGACTGGCTTTCAGCCAGTGGAGCTAAAAATTGAAGGAATTTAAGAGAGGACATTGAGAGGATGCTTCCTATGAAGTTTCAACCAAATTGGCCAAGTGGTTAGGGAGAAGAAGTGGTTTAAAGGAAAAAGTTAACGCACACACAGACGACGGACAATTCGCCATGACATAAGCTCGACTGGCTTTCAGTCAGTGGAGCTAAAAAGGGGAATTCTTAATAAATCAGAGCCTGTGATAGTTTTATTGTAGTTTAAAATGCCTAACAAATGATATTTTCCTAAATATTGAATTGTTCTAATTACTGTTTAGATTTATGCAAGTTAATGCAACCATTTCCGTTATCTCATCTTTTTCCTATGTTAAACATGAGCATAAGGAGTTTTTCAAATGCAATTACAAGGGAAAAAAGAAACGTTTTCCAGGATTAAAATTATTTAATTATTATTTGAAGAGGATCACCAAAGAAAGAATTGGGCCAAATTATTTTAAAATCAGGCCACTATTTTCATAAATTGTGCATTTCCATTGTAAAGAGGATATCCATTAATGAACATTCTAATGAAGGTTGATTGCAATGGACCAAGAGGTTTAGGAGGAAACATTGTTTAACATTTTCCCACTTGTAGATGACTTTTGAAATCACTGTGGCAAAGGGAGATAACGCTCACGGTGAGTATTTTATCCTTTTGCAAACAATTTATGAACTCCATAGTTTAGTTTTTATCCATGGAAATTTTCCATATTTTGGCCTGTCTGTTTTCAATGATGTTTGTGGGAAAGGTTTAGAAATTACAGATTAGGAATGTCACTCATTACATCACATGATGCAAAACGTTAAGCCGCTGGACATGGGGGTGATCAAAATAGCGAACCTTGAGCATTTTGTACTCAGGTGAACAAACAAGAGGGCCATGATGGCCCTGGATCGCTCACCTGATTTTTTTTTCAATTTAACTACATAAGCCCCGCCCCCTGGCGGCCATAGTTTCTGACCAATCAACTTGGCTTGAAGGAATCTGATAGAGGGTCACCCTATGAACATTTCTTTCATGAGACTTTTGGAGGAGAAGATTTTTTAAGTTTTCAATAAAGCCATATATGGCAAAATAGCCCTGTCCACTGGCGGCCATGTTTTTTTAATAATCAACATGGCTTGAAGGAATCTGAAAGTGGGTCACTTAAGGAACATTTCTACAAAATTATTTGAAAATCGGCCTGACACTTTTGGAGAAGAAGATTTTTTAAGTTTTCACTATAGCCATATAAGGAAAAATAGCCCCGCCCCCCCTGGTGGCAATGTTTTTCGACCAATCAATATGGCTTGAAGGAATCTGAAAGTGGGTCACTTAAGGAACATTTCTGCAAAATTATTTGAAAATCGGCCTGACACTTTCGGAGAAGAAGATTTTTTAAGTTTTCACTATAGCCATATAAGGCAAAATAGCCCCGCACCCCTCTGGCGGCCATGTTTTTCGACCAATCAACACAGCTTGAAGGAATCTGATAGAGGGTCATCCAAGGAACATTTCTACAAAAATTATTTGAAAATCGGCCTGACACTTTCGGAGGAGAAGATTTTTTAAGTTTTCACTATAGCCATATAAGGAAAAATAGCCCCGCCCCCCCTGGTGGCAATGTTTTTCGACCAATCAATATGGCTTGAAGGAATCTGAAAGTGGGTCACTTAAGGAACATTTCTGCAAAATTATTTGAAAATCGGCCTGACACTTTCGGAGAAGAAGATTTTTTAAGTTTTCATTATAGCCATATAAGGCAAAATAGCCCCGCACCCCTTTGGCGGCCATGTTTTTCGACCAATCAACACGGCTTGAAGGAATCTGATAGAGGGTCATCCAAGGAACATTTCTACAAAAATTATTTGAAAATCGGCCTGACACTTTCGGAGGAGAAGATTTTTTAAGTTTTCCCTATAGCCATATGAGGCAAAATAGCCCCGCCCCCCTGGCGGCCATGTTTTTTGACCAATTAACATGGCTTGAAGGAATCTGATAGAGGGTCATCCAAGGAACATTTCTACAAAATTATTTGAAAATCCGCCAACCAGTTTGGGAGAAGAAGAATTTTGAAGTTTTTTTCATTTCGTTGCCATGGAAACCATAATTCTTCATCGATCCCAAAAATTTGATGGAAATCTGGTGAGGTCATTGAGAGGATGCTTTCTGTGAAGTTTCATTGACCCACTCGTTACTGAGGAGGAGAAGTTGACACACGACGCACGCCGGACAAAAGGCGATCACAATAACTCACCTTGAGCAAAGCTCAGGTGAGCTAAAAACAAATAAAACGCCCCATTGAAAGAAAGGTCAGAATAAGCTTTACACCTATAGTTTGAAACAAACAACTAAAGTTTAAACATATTGAGCAATTATTTCAACTTTTATTAATAATTTTACTTTCTAGAGATTATCCATATATTTTGCTTAGCATAAAGTTCTTTTTAAGGTATTTCAAAACGATGCAGTTTCAGTTTAGACAGCTCATAATGAGCTGTCTCATTTGATTCTGCATTGTTCCTCTTAGTATTTAAAACAAGAGGGCCATGATGGCCCTGGAATCGCTCACCTGTTTTTTTTTCTTCACTTTAGCTATATAAGCCCCGCCCCCTGGCAGCCATAGCTTCCGACCAATCAACTTGGCTTGAAGGAATCTGATAAAGGGTCACCCTAGGAACATTTCTACAAAATTATTTAAAAATCAGCCTGACACTTTCGGAGGAGAAGATTTTTTAAGTTTTCACTTTGGCCATATAAGGCAAAAAAGCCCCGCCCCCTGGCTGCCATGTTTTTCGACCAATCAACATGGCTTGAAGGAATCTGATAGAGGGTCACCCAAGGAACATTTCTAGAAAATTATTTGAAAATCGGCCCGACACTTTTGGAGGAGAAGATTTTTTAAGTTTTCACTATAGCCATAAAAGGCAAAATAGCCCCGCCCCCTGGCGGCCATGCTTTTTGACCAATCAACATGGCTTGAAGGAATCTGATAGAGGATCACCCAAGGAACATTTCTACAGAATTATTTGAAAATCGGCCCGACACTTTTGGAGGAGAAGATTTTTTAAGTTTGCACTATAGCCTAATAAGGCAAAATAGCCCCGCCCCCCCTGGCGGCCATGTTTTTCGACCAATCAACATGGCTTGAAGGAATCTGATAGAGGGTCACCCAAGGAACATTTCTACAAAATTATTTGAAAATCGGCCTGACACTTTTGGAGGAGAAGATTTTTTAAGTTTGCACTATAGCCATATTGGCAAAATAGCCCCCCCCCCCCCCCCCTGGGGGCCATGTTTTTCGACCAATCAACATGGCTTGAAGGAATGTGATAGAGGGTCACCCAAGGATCATTTCTACAAAATAATTTGAAAATCGGCCTGACACTTTGGGAGGAGAAGATTTTTAAGAATTTTGAAGTTTTTTTCATTTCGTTGCCATGGAAACCAGAATTCTGCATGGATCCCAAAAATGTTAAGGAATTCTGGTGAGGACATTGCGAGGATGCTTTCTGTGAAGTTTCATCCCAGTTGACCCACCGGTTACAGAGGAGAAAATGTTGACGGACGACGGACATAGGGCGATCACAATAACTTCGTGCACAGGTGAGCTAAAAATATCCTGTCAGTGTGCAGAAAGTGTTGAACCAGAATTAGAAATTAGACTGCTCTGTTTATAATATTTAATGAATTTGATTAAAGATTCAATTACGCCAAATACATCCCCTGACATGCTGATCTGCACCCAAATGGTCCCTAAAAAAACCTTTACTTGCCCTTGTTTGCGTAGGAAGGAGTGTATACCATCCCCAGAATGCATTGAATATGTGACCTTGAGTTTAAGATCATTGTAAATGTGTATATTATGCACTGAAAATTATTGATTTGATCACTTTTAGTATATTAATTGACATTGTTTGAATGTGAAAGTAGAGAATGCTAAACACAGGTTTTGTCCTGACTGGATGTGGTCCAAAATGACGGTAAGTAACCATTTTTACCCGGTGAATTCTTTCTTGCATAATGCATGACCCCCAATTTTTCTTGTTAACAAGATTTCCCTTTATTGTGGCCAAGTGACCTAGTTTCTGACCCAATATGACCCATATTCGAACTGGACTTACAAACATTCTTACGATAATGCCATTGATACCTGATTGCGGGCACCTGTACAGCGCAATCGGGTTGCCCGGTTGAGGAAGAGGTTGGCGTTTTAAATGAGTAATTTGACATTTTACTACAATGTTTTCAACATTACAAAATAATTTCATATTTAACTATTCATTTATAGAGTGTTTCCATATTTTGATTAATCAATTGAAATATTAACTAATAATTGCAGTTGCTTCAACAGCACTGTGAATCTCTCGTTTTGATTAGTTCAAAACCGATCACGTGACTAAAAGGAATTGCGTTTATTTTCCAATAACTGCAATTGATCACAAGGCCAGTTCACGGAACTACTGTTGGAAAATACCTTTAATTTCGTCAGTAAACCGTATAATAATGCCACAAATAATTATGCCGAGGTCATATTCAGCTTAGTTTATTAAAAGTAATAATAAACTAGAGATTGCTTTTTTGAAAAAGCGCTTGTCTCCCCATTTGTGTGGTCGTAGGGGAGGAAAAGAAATGATGGAGATGAATTTTTTAGTTTTGGACTGGAGATGAAGCAACAGTGACAATCCTCAGTTATTGAGCAGAAACCATTTTTCAGCTGAGGGTTACCATGACCTTGGTCTTTGACCTAGTGACCTCAAAATCAATAGGGGTCATTTGCTGCTGGTGACCAACCTGCAAACCAAGTATTAACTTCCATGGCCAAAGCATTCTACAGTTATTAAGCAAAAACAATGTTTCAGCTCATTGTCACTGTGACCTTTTAGCTCAAGGTCACTGTGACCTTGACTTTGACCTCAAAATGAATAGGGTCTTCTACTGAGTATGGCCAACCTGCATACCAAGTATGGAGTTCCTCGGCCCAAGTGTTCTTCAGTTATTGAGCGGAAACCATTTTTTACCTCACAAGCCTGAAGGTCACCATGACCTTGACCTTTGACCTTCTGACATCAAAATCAATAGGAGTCATCTACTGGTCATGACCAACCTGCATACCAAGTATGAAGATCCTATGCCCAAGCGTTCTTCAGTTATTGAGCGGAAACAAGTGTGACGGATGTGACCTTGACCACTGTGACCTTGACCTTTGACCTAGTGACCTTAAAATTAATAGGGGTCATTTGCTGGTGGTAAACAACCTGCACATCAAGTATAAAGTTCCTGGGCCCAAGCAAAAACTATTTATCAGCTCATTGTCACTGTGACCTTTCAAGCTCATGGTCACTGTGACCTTGACTTTAGACGTACTGACCTCAAAATCAATAGGGGTCTTCTACTAGGCATGGCCAACCTGCATACCAAGTATGGAGTTCCTCAGCCAAAGCGTTCTTCAGATATTGAGCGGAAACAAGTGTGACGGATGTGACCTTGACCACTGTGACCTTGACCTTTGACCTTAAAATTAATAGGGGTCATTTGCTGGTGGTGACCAACCTGCACATCAAGTATAAAGTTCCTGGGCCCAAGCAAAAACTATTTATCAGCTCATTGTCACTGTGACCTTTCAAGCTCATGGTCACTGTGACCTTGACTTTAGACATACTGACCTCAAAATCAATAGGGGTCTTCTACTAGGCATGGCCAACCTGCATACCAAGTATGGAGTTCCGCAGCCAAAGCGTTCTTCAGTTATTGAGCGGAAACCATTTTTTACCTCACACGGTCACCATGACCATGACCTTTGACCTTTTGTTATCAAAATCAATAGGGGTCAGCTACTGGTCATGACCAACCTGCATACCAAGTATGAAGTTCCTACGCCCAAGCGTTCTTCAGTTATTGAGCGGAAACAAGTGTGACAGACGGAAGGACGGACGGAAGGACGGACGGAACGGGCAAAAACAATATGTCACCCCCATGTAATGGGGGAGACATAATAACACTCATGAGATATTATATCTATCACATAAAGTGACTTATGATAAAAATGTACTTAACGTTTACAATATTTCAAGATGAAATTTACGGGTTTTGGCGCCAAAGTGACTAACGTATGACGTCATTTTCCTAGTATTAGGTAATTTTCAAAGTATTAGGTCATGTTCATCCGCATAAAGAACATAAACAAGAGGGCCATGATGGCCCTGGATCGCTCACCTGATTTTTCACTTTAGCTATATAAGCCCCGTCCCCTGGTGGTCATAGTTTCCCACCAATCAACTTAGCTTGAAGGAATCTGACAGAGGGTTACCCTAGGAACGTTTCTACAATTTTTTTTTGAAAATCGGCCCAACACTTTCGGAGAAGAAGATTTTTTAAGTTTTCACTATAGCCATATATGGCAAAATAGCCCTATAATAGCCATATAATGCAAAATGGCCCCGCCCCCCTGGTGGCCAAATTTTTCCACCAATCAACATGGCTTGAAGGAATATGATAGAGGGTCATCCAGGGAACATTTCTAAAAAAAAAATTGAAAAGCGGCCCGACACTTTCGGAGAAGAAGATTTTTTAAGTTTTCACTATAGCCATATATGGCAAAATAGCCCTGCCCACTGGCGGCCATGTTTTTCGACCAATCAACAGGACTTGAAGGAATCTGATAGTGGGTCACTTAAGGAACATATCTACAAAATTATTTGAAAATCGACCTGATACTTTCGGAGGAGAAGATTTTTTAAGTTTTCACTATAGCCATATAAGGCAAAAAAATGTTTTTCGACCAATCAACATGGCTTGAAGGAATCTGATAGAGGGTCATCCAAGGAACATTTCTACAAAATAATTTGAAAATCTGCCAACCAGTTAGGGAGAAGAAGAATTTTGAATTTTTTTTCATTTTGTTGCATTGGAAACCAGAATTCTGCATGGATCCCAAAAATTTGAAGGAAATCCGGTGAGGTCATTGAGAGGATGCTTTCGTTGAAGTTTCATCACAATTGACCCACTGGTTACTGAGGACAAGTTGACGCACGACGGACGCCGGCAAAAAGGCGATCACAATAACTCACCTTGAGCAAAGCTCAGGTGAGCTAAAAACAACAGGTAGATTGGTAGAACAGACAGTATACCAGTGTTTAGATGCAGGTCAGGTTATGGGCAGTCTGAAGATTTTAATGCTGAATAATTGTAGTGTCACATGTAGTAGACAGTACAGTTATGGTTGAAATGCTGTGTCACAAAAAGTTTGTCAATTTTCTTGATAAATTTACACTATTTTCGTTATCCATTTATCTATATCTAAATGTTTTGATCATGATTTTGAATCCTTAGTATCTAGAGAAGTGTCACAAATTCCGTAAATTAGTATTATATATTGTCAATAAGCATGAATATGGTACAGTTTGAAATCCTGTTCAGTATTTTAAGCAGAGTTAGCATTTCAGATAATTAAGGAAATATGAATTTTCGGAATTTTTTTAAGTCTAAACAAGAGTTGTCGGAGGACAATATAGCTCGCCTATCAGGGATATCGTCTATCAGGGCCTACTTCAGAACAGTTATAGCATGGGAAAAAGTCCAAAATCCAAAAGTTGAATAATTCAGTTGAAATTGAATTTACAAAAAGAAGGACAAGAAGTATGTGTAATTAAATGTCTCACCGTGTCCCCTGCTTTTACTATCAATGCAAGTGTAAAAGACAAAAAGTAAACAAAACTCTTACATTGAGCTAAACACAATTGTTGTCAAAAATACAAGAAATTTAAAAAAAAAATTGAGTTGAACACAAAGTTGAAATTAATCCAACAAAATATGAAGAAGCTATGCCCAATTCTCAAAATCCAGCAAAAGCCAAATGTTTTACCCAAAAAATTATGAAAGTCCAAGAACCAGTACTTATTGAGAAAAAAAACGTTGAGCTAAACGCAAAATTGAACAAGAGGCCCATGAGGGCCTATGCTCTACTGGTATGGTTCTTTGGTCATTTTCAATCCAGAGCATGTATGTATGGTGAAGATCGGATAGTAAATGGAGGCTCTTTTGTGTTCACAAGCTGTATTATAGCAATTTTTACAATTTCATGGACCATAATCCAGTCTTGCATGGGCGGATCTGGCTGATTTTCGAAAGGAACCAAGCTCTCATCAATATTTAACTACTATCTAAGTTTGGTGAAGATCAGATAGTAAATGGAGCCTCTATTGTGTTCACATGCTCAATTATAGTAATTTGGACAATTTCAAGGGCCATAATCCAGTCTTGCATGGGCGGATCTGGCTGGTTTACGAAAGGAACTGAGCTCTCATGGATATCTAACTACTGTATAAGTTTAGTTGAGATACAATCCAAAGTGAAGACTGTATCGTGTTAACAAGCTCTTTTATAGCAATTTTGACCATTTCAAGGGCCATAATCCAGTCATGCATGGGCGGATCTGGCTGGTTTACGAAAGGAACCGAGTTCTCATGGATATCTAACTACTGTATAAGTTTGGTTGAGATACAATCAAAAGTGAAGACTGTATCGTGTACACAAGCTCTTTTATAGCAATTTTGACCATTTCAAGGGCCATAATCCAGTCATGCATGGGCGGATCTGGCTGGTTTTCGAAAGGAACTGAGCTCTCATGGATATCTAACTACTGTATAAGTTTGGTTGAGATACAATCAAAAGTGAAGACTGTATCGTGTTAAGCTCTTTTATAGCAATTTTGACCATTTCAAGGGCCATAATCCAGTCATGCATGGGCGGATCTGGCTGGTTTTCGAAAGGTACTGAGCTCTCATGGATATCTAACTACTGTATAAGTTTGGTTGAGATACAATCAACAGTGAAGACTGTATCGTGTTAAAAAGCTCTTTTATAGCAATTTTTACCATTTCAAGGGCCATAATCCAGTCATGCATGGGCGGATCTGGCTGGTTTTCGAAAGGAACCGAGCTCTCATTGAAAATCTAACTACTGTATAAGTTTGGTTGAGATACAAAAACAAGAGGGCCAAGATGGCCCTAAATCGATCACCTAATTGATAGTAAATTAGTAGCAAATATTTAACTGCAAATATCTGGAAAAATTTGATCAAGGATTGCAAATGAAACTGCAAGGAGTGGACACTTCTCAAGAAACAGCTTATCAGTAAAGGCCATTTATATCTTGAAATCTAACAAGAACTTTAATAAGAATGGAATTATAAAGTTTTTGTCATTTTGCACCTTTCCTGATGCCGCCTTGCTGCCCTGTTTTTCAACGAAATCAATATGGCTTCAACAGTTTATTTAGAGTGTCACTTAAGGAACATTTCTACCAAATTATCTTGCAATCGCACAAGCAGATTATGGAGGAAAAGGATTTTAAAATTTGGGTATTTTTCTCACTTTCTGATGCCGCAGCAATCAAAGTTCTCAATGGAATTTAAATCTTTGAACAATTTTGAAAGAGGACCACCAAAGGAACATTCCTGTGATGTTTTGTGGAAATTGGTCTATTGGAATGGTAGGAGTTGGTTGTCATTTGTAGCTAAAAGTTCAATTTACCCCTTTTGTGATGACGCCTGGTTGATATGATTGTGTAACCAATCAAAACGGTTTAAACAAATTAAATAGAGGATCATTACAGTAAGATTCGTATTATATTTTCTTAAAATCAGACAAACACTTTCATAAAAATGGAATTTTCAAATTTTGTCATTTTGCCCCTTTTCTGATGCCGCCTGACTGCCATGTTCTTCGACCAATCAGTATGGCTTGAACAATTTTCATAGAGGGTCACCCAAGGAACATTTCTACCAAATTATATTTGAATCTGACAGGCAGATTTGGAGGAGAAGATTTTTAAAGTTTGGGTATTTTTCTCACTTTCTGATGCCGCAGCAAACAAAGTTCTCAATGGAATTTAAATCTTTGAACAAATTTGAAAGAGGACCACCAAAGGAACATTCCTGTGATGTTTTGTGGAAATTGGTCTATTGGAATGGTAGGAGTTGGTTGTCATTTGTAGCTAAAAGTTCAATTTACCCCTTTTGTGATGACGCCTGGTTAATATGATTGTGTAACCAATCAAAACGGTTTAAACAAATTAAATAGAGGATCATTACAGTAAGATTCGTATTATATTTTCTTAAAATCAGACAAACACTTTCATAATCAAAGCGCCAATGGCACTGTAGTGGCGATCGTATGGAAAATCCTGCAAAGTAACAAGCAGTATATCGGTGTAGGGCTTGCGATGACTCTGGTGCGGGTTTATTACAGACGTGTAAACATAACGTGTGTACACACTGACATCGTGTGGCCTTTAAACCTTTGTAAACCAGTCTTATCATCTAGACGCTTTCATATATTTAAACAACTACAAAATAAAGCGTTTATAACGTTGAGATTTACAAGCTCTTCTGGATTTTGGGCTCGCGAGCTATTTATAGAACCTTTTGGAATTTCCAGATTTGAGTATCATCAGAGTTGTCGTTATTTGCAGGGAAGAATTTATTATCTGCCAAATCATGACGAAGATAATATTTACATATTTTAACTCTATGTAGATAATGTCTCGATAAAACTCAAATATTAGTAACAATCCGGTACCAAAACGGGACCAGGTACGAAATAAGCACTTTCCACGGACCATGATTGTTAAAATTACAAAAGAAGTTAATTGGCCGTTTTATTTTGGCGAGGTGCTTTCAGAGTACAACCAACTCCTGTAAACACGGTAATAGTTTACCCTCAGGCCGAATCAGGTTAAAGGTCAAAAGGTTACGGTTGACTACAGTAAAAATAAAACGAGGCACAACACGCGCGATGATATTTATTATCTGCCCAAACATGAAGAAAGATAATATGTAAATAGTTTAACTCTATTTAGATATTTTCTCGATAAATCTCAAATATTAGTACCAATCCGGTATCAAAGTAGCACTAGCATTATCATTATAAATCGTGTGCCTGCATCACTGATGGAACTATATATATATATATATGGCGGTTTAACGGAAGTGAGTAAATTGCCTTTGCAGAAATATCCAACCGACTGTTCAAAACCGACTATATAATTTTTTTTCGTTGTTGTTGTTTTGGTAGCACTGTGGCGATTGTCAACCAATCGCCACAAAAATGGAATTTTCAAATTTTGTAATTTTGCCCCTTTTCTGATGCCGCCTGATTGCCATGTTTTTCGACCAATCAGTATGGCTTGAACAATTTTTATAGAGGGTCACCCAAGGAACATTTCTACCAAATTATATTTGAATCTGACATGCAGATTCGGAGGAGAAGATTTTTAAAGTTTGGACATTTTGTCCCCTTTCTGATGCCGCAGCAACCAAAGTTCTCAATGGAATTTAAATCTTTGAACAAATTTGAAAGAGGACCACCAAAGGAACATTCCTGTGATGTTTTGTGGAAATTGGTCTATTGGAATGGTAGGAGTTGGTTGTCATTTGTAGCTAAAAGTTCAATTTACCCCTTTTGTGATGACGCCTGTTTGCTATGA
The DNA here is from genome assembly GCA_031761405.1 of Serripes groenlandicus. NCBI lineage: Eukaryota > Metazoa > Mollusca > Bivalvia > Cardiida > Cardiidae > Serripes > Serripes groenlandicus. The sequence continues at coordinate 514,616 of JASEVX010000043.1, read as the reverse complement.
CTGTGTAACCAATCAAAACGGCTTTAACAAATTAAATAGAGGATCATTAAAGTAAGATTCGTATTATATTTTCTTAAAATCAGACAAACACTTTCATAATAATGGAATTTTCAAATTTTGTCTTTTTGCCCCTTTTCTGATGCCGCCTGACTGCCATGTTTTTCGACCAATCAGTATGGCTTGAACAATTTTTATAGAGGGTCACCCAAGGAACATTTCTACCAAATTATATTTGAATCTGACATGCAGATTCGGAGGAGAAGATTTTTAAAGTTTGGACATTTTGTCCCCTTTCTGATGCCGCAGCAACCAAAGTTCTCAATGGAATTTAAATCTTTGAACAAATTTGAAAGAGGACCACCAAAGGAACATTCCTGTGATGTTTTGTGGTAATTGGTCTATTGGAATGGTAGGAGTTGGTTGTCATTTGTAGCTAAAAGTTCAATTTACCCCTTTTGTGATGACGCCTGTTTGCTATGACTGTGTAACCAATCAAAACGGCTTTAACAAATTAAATAGAGGATCATTAAAGTAAGATTCGTATTATATTTTCTTAAAATCAGACAAACACTTTCATAATAATGGAATTTTCAAATTTTGTCTTTTTGCCCCTTTTCTGATGCCGCCTGACTGCCATGTTTTTCGACCAATCAGTATGGCTTGAACAATTTTTATAGAGGGTCACCCAAGGAACATTTCTACCAAATTATATTTGAATCTGACATGCAGATTCGGAGGAGAAGATTTTTAAAGTTTGGACATTTTGTCCCCTTTCTGATGCCGCAGCAACCAAAGTTCTCAATGGAATTTATATCTTTGAACAAATTTGAAAGAGGACCACCAAAGGAACATTCTTGTGATGTTTTGTGGAAATTGGTCTATTGGAATGGTAGGAGTTGGTTGTCATTTGTAGCTAAAAGTTCAATTTACCCCTTTTGTGATGACGCCTGTTTGCTATGACTGTGTAACCAATCAAAACGGCTTTAACAAATTAAATAGAGGATCATTAAAGTAAGATTCGTATTATATTTTCTTAAAATCAGACAAACACTTTCATAATAATGGAATTTTCAAATTTTGTCTTTTTGCCCCTTTTCTGATGCCGCCTGACTGCCATGTTTTTCGACCAATCAGTATGGCTTGAACAATTTTTATAGAGGGTCACCCAAGGAACATTTCTACCAAATTATATTTGAATCTGACATGCAGATTCGGAGGAGAAGATTTTTAAAGTTTGGACATTTTGTCCCCTTTCTGATGCCGCAGCAACCAAAGTTCTCAATGGAATTTAAATCTTTGAACAAATTTGAAAGAGGACCACCAAAGGAACATTCCTGTGATGTTTTGTGGTAATTGGTCTATTGGAATGGTAGGAGTTGGTTGTCATTTGTAGCTAAAAGTTCAATTTACCCCTTTTGTGATGACGCCTGTTTGCTATGACTGTGTAACCAATCAAAACGGCTTTAACAAATTAAATAGAGGATCATTAAAGTAAGATTCGTATTATATTTTCTTAAAATCAGACAAACACTTTCATAATAATGGAATTTTCAAATTTTGTCTTTTTGCCCCTTTTCTGATGCCGCCTGACTGCCATGTTTTTCGACCAATCAGTATGGCTTGAACAATTTTTATAGAGGGTCACCCAAGGAACATTTCTACCAAATTATATTTGAATCTGACATGCAGATTCGGAGAAGAAGATTTTTAAAGTTTGGACATTTTGTCCCCTTTCTGATGCCGCAGCAACCAAAGTTCTCAATGGAATTTAAATCTTTGAACAAATTTGAAAGAGGACCACCAAAGGAACATTCCTGTGATGTTTGGTGGAAATTAGTCTTGCGGTTCAGGAGGAGATGATGTTTAAAGCTAAAAGTTAACGCCGGACGGACGGACGGACGACGGACAAAAAGTGATCAGAATAGCTCACCTTGAGCCTTCGGCTCTAGGTGATCTAAAAAAGAAGACTGTATCATGTTAACAAGCTCTTTTATAGCAATTTTGACCATTTCAAGGGCCATAATCCAGTCATGCATGGGCGGATCTGGCTGGTTTTCGAAAGGAACCGAGCTCTCATGGATATCTAACTACTGTATCAGTTTAGTTGAGATACAATCAAAAGTGAAGACTGTATCGTGTTAACAAGAAATTGTTTACGGACGGACGCACGCACGACGGACAAATCGCCATGACATAAGCCCTTCTGGCCTTTGGCCAGTAGAGCTAAAAATACAAGAAAAGAAAAAGAAAAAAATCCAAATGTTTGAAAAAAATCCATTCCAGAGTTATGGGACTTGACATACAAGTTCATCTAATGACCCTGAATAAGTGGGTGAAGTTTCGAAGCAACAGCATACACAGTGTCTGAGTAAAGGCCTTGCACGCAAAGGTTTGACCAAAATTCTAAGTCCAAAAAGGGGCACAATTCAGTCAAAAACCATTCCAGAGTTAAGGGACTTGACATACAAGGTCATCTAATGACTCTGAATAAATGTGTGAAGTTTCAAAGCAACAGCATACACAGTGTCTGATAAAAGGCCTTGCATGCAAAGGTTTGACCAAAATTCTAAGTCCAAAAAGGGGCACAGTTCAGTAAAAATCCATTCCAGAGTAATGGGACTTGACATACAAGGTCACCTAATGACCCTGAATAAGTGTGTGAAGTTTCAAAGCAACAGCATACACAGTGTCTGAGAAAAGGCCTTGCATGCAAAGGTTTGACCAAGCTGGCAACGCGTACGCCAAGGCCAACGCCAAATATAATTTAATAATTTTGTCAAAATAACAGTCACATTTATGGAACTTGGCATGTGATGTTGTCTTATGATACTAAACACAAATATAAATTTTCAAAAAAATATCTGTAACAGTTCTAGAGATATTGAAGGAAATGTGAATTTTGGAACGTTTTTAAGTCTAAAAAGGGGCATAACTCTAAGAAATAGGTACGGAGTTACCTCCTTTTTGGGCTTACACAATATCATGTGCTGGTGATTATTTCTTCCAAGTTTGGCATCAAACGGTGTAGGAGGAGTAGGCCGGACAAAAAACAGACGGACAGACGAACAGACAATGCTTTGCCATAATACGTACCGTTTTTTCAAAATGGGCGTATAAAAATCAGGTGGTACGAAAAACTTAACCAAACAAGAGGGCCATGATGGCCCTGGATCGCTCACCTTAATTATACAATGTACTGTTATGCAAAACACATCAAGACAATTATTCTGAATGCAACCTCCAGTGTTAACAAGATTTTCTTTTATTAGGCCTAGTGATCTATATTTTTTTTCCTGATATGACCCATATTCCAACATGGACTAGATATCATCAAGACAACATATTGACAAATTTTCAACTTACTCAAAGTAAAAATGCGGCCTCCGGAGTTTGAACAATATTTCAAGATGCTGAGGCAAATTTCAAGCTGGCGTAGCAAAACATGCGGCTTCTACAGAGTTAACAAGATTTTCCCTCAATTCGGCCTAGTGACCTAGTTTCTGACCCAATATGACCCATATTTAAACTTGACCTACAAGACAAACATTCTGATAAAGTTTCAACATGCTCAAGTTGAAAATGTGGCCTCTTCGAGTGTTAACAAGATTACCCTTCAATTTGGCCTAGTGACCTAGTTTTTGACCCAGCATGACCTGTATTTGAACTTGACCTAGATATCATTCAGCTCAACATCCTGATGCTGAAGCAAAAAATGCGGCCTCTGGAGTGTTAACAAGATTTTCCTTCAATTTGACCTAGTGACTTACTTTTTGACCCGACATGACCCATGTTCGAACTTGACCTACATATCATGAAGACAAACATTCTGATAAAGTTTCAACATGTTCAAGTTGAAAATGTGGCCTCCAGAGTGTTAACAAGATTTCCCTTCAATTTGACCTAGTGACCTCGTTTTTGACCTCATATGGCCCAGTTTCGAACTTGTCCAAGATTTTATGGAGATGAACGTTCTGATAAACTTTCATGAAGATTGGATGCAAAATGTAGCCTGTAGAGTGTTAACAAGCTCAAATGTTGACGACGCACGACGCATGACGCACGACGGACGGACGCCGGACAAAATGTGATCCCAATAGCTCACCTTGCACTTCGTGCATAGGTGAGCTAAAAACTTGAAGGACTGCAGTCTTCAGCTTGACCTAGAAACCTCTGAACCAGCTGCCAATATTAGGAGAGAGAAACAGAATGCCAAACAAAGTAAGTGCATGTCATCATGGGAGCCCCAACTGTTGACAGTGAACTGGTATGAATGATAGCTTGCAATGGCCATATCAGTTTGTTTGCAGATGGGATGTCCCAGGTTTGAACTAAATACTGTGAAAATATCTAGCTTACTTGCAGTTTTTAGCTTGACTTTTTGGGAAATATGACATCTATTCTACTTACTTCGGCGTCACAACTCAAAACTTGGTTAAGGTTTTACATACATGCAAGTACTGTTTTGCACGATAGCTGAGTTACTACTTGATGTACATGTATTGCATTGAAACTTTCTACAAGGCTTTCTAACTATCACACCTATGTAATAATCAAGTTAGATAAACTAATATCCTGCATATAATGCAAATTATGGCCCTTTTTCACTTAGAAATTCTGGTTAAAGTTTTGGGTGCAGCTACAATAAGAGTCGTTATCTCAGTAAATAGTGATGCATTGCATTGCAAATTAATACAACCCTTCTAAATCATCACACCTATGTTACTAATTAAGTAAGATAACTCTTTATGTAGATTATGGCCCTTTTTATCCCCTCGGTTACGAAGTAAGCGAGAAAGGGATATAGTAACGGGACCGTCTGTATGTATGTCCGTCCGTCCTTCCGTCCGTAACAAACCTTGTCATCACTCTACACTAACCATTTCTTGACAGATCTTAACCAAACTTGGTATAAAGTAAGTATATGGTAACATCTTGAAGCCTATTGATTTTCAAGGTCATAGGTCAAAGGTCAAGCCCAAAATTGGACTTGCAATATTTTCAGCTGTGGCAACCTTGTCACCACTCTACACTGACCATTACTTGACGGATTTTAACAAAACTTGGTATAAAGTTACTTTATGATAATATCTTGAAGCCTATTGATTTTCAAGGTCATAGGTCAAAGGTCAAGCTCAAAATTGGACTTACAATATTTTCAGCTGTGACAGCCTTGTCACCACTCTACACTGACCATTCCTTGACCGATCTTTATAAAACTTATTATACAGTTAGTTTATGATAATATTTGAAGCCTATTGATTTTCAAGATCATAGGTCAAAGGTCAAGCCCAAAATTGCACTTACACTATTTTCAGCTGTGGCAACCTTGTCACCACTCTACACTGACCATTACTTGACGGATTTTAACAAAACTTGGTATAAAGTTACTTTATGATAATATCTTGAAGCCTATTGATTTTCAAGGTCATAGGTCAAAGGTCAAGCTCAAAATTGGACTTACAATATTTTCAGCTGTGACAGCCTTGTCACCACTCTACACTGACCATTCCTTGACCGATCTTTATAAAACTTATTATACAGTTAGTTTATGATAATATTTGAAGCCTATTGATTTTCAAGGTCATAGGTCAAAGGTCAAGCCCAAAATTGCACTTACACTATTTTCAGCTGTGGCAACCTTGTCACCACTCTACACTGACCATTACTTGACAGATTTTAACCAAACTTGGTATACAGTTAGTTTATGATATGTCTTGAAGCCTATTGGTTTTCAAGGTCATAGGTCAAAGGTCATGCCCAAAATTGAACTTGATTGAACTTACAATATATCTCAGCTGTGGCAACCTTGTCACCACTCTACACTGACCATTCCTTGACAGATCTTATCCAAACTTGGCATACAGTTAGTTTGTGACAATATTTTGAAGCCTATTGATTCAAGGTCATAGGTCAAAGATCGAAGTCAAAGATTGGACTTAAATATTTAGATCACAAGAGAACTCAATGTGAAAATGGAAAGCCGAGGGGATGCATCCGCTTTGCGGTGCCCTTGTTTAACTTAGAAATTCTCATTAAAGTTTTGCGTGAAACTATATATGTGAAACTACATTTAGAGTCAACATCTTAGTAACTGATTTCAAGATGCATTGCATTGAAGATTTATACAACCTCACGCAGTCACAATGTTCTCAAAAGTCATCTGCAGATGCATCAACATGCGTCTATAGCTGGGAAAGGGTTAAAATTCTGTTTCAGTATTACAATCATTGACAAACTGCAAAGACATGTATATGTTTTTGTTACAAAACCATCTATAGTTGTATTTGATTTGAGTGTACATCAATGCATGTTAATCAAGGAAAGGGGGTATTGCAGTGTCCATATATATATATATATATATTAACAAATAGATGTATACTTCTAAAAGGGAGAAATATATTGTGGAAAATTTATTGGTGATTATATGTATTAAAATGTCTTCATTTCACCTTAAATTGGGTTTAAACTAGAAATACTGTGAGCAAAGCTCACTGAAGAATACCCCCCGCTCCCCTCCCAAAGCATCGGATACAATGGTAAAGTTTAAGTTGCGCTTACAAGGTATCACAGGAGTTCCTTGTAACCTCTTAGTTGAATTATCTTTCCTTGAAAGAATCTGAGGAGAAAAATCTTCCTTCATGCATATCTACATATGATGTGTAGCCTTCATATACAGTTTGAATCAAATCAACTGAGCCCTTTAGGAGGAGTAGCGCTTACGAGGTATGTGCACAGGAGTCCTTCGCAGGTAACCTCTAAGTTGAATTATCTCCCCTTAGAAGAATCTGCGGCGTATGATCTTCCTTCATGCATATCTACATATGATGTGTGACCTTCATGTAAAGTTTGAACCAAATGTATTGAGCCGTTTAGGAGGAGTAGTGCTTACAAGAAATGTGGAGGTATGTGCACAGGAGTCCCTCGCAGGTAACCTCTAAGTTGAATTATCTCCCCTTGGGAGAATCCTAGGCGTATGATCTTCCTTCATGCATATCTACATATGATGTGTATCCTTCATGTAAAGTTTGAACCAAATGCATTGAGCCGTTTAGGAGGAGTAGTGCTTACAAGAAATGTGGAGGTATGTGCACAGGAGTCCCTCGCAGGTAACCTCTAAGTCAAATTATCTCCCCTTGGAAGAATCCGAGGCATATGATCTTCCTTCATGCATATCTACATATGATGTGTAACCTTCATGTAAAGTTTGAACCAAATGCATTGAGCCGTTTAGGAGGAGTAGTGCTTACAAGAAATGTGGAGGTATGTGCACAGGAGTCCCTCGCAGGTAACCTCTAAGTCAAATTATCTCCCCTTGGAAGAATCCGAGGCGTATGATCTTCCTTCATGCATATCTACATATGATGTGTAACCTTCATGTAAAGTTTGAACCAAATCCATTGAGCCGTTTAGGAGGAGTAGTGCTTACAAGAAATGTGGAGGAATGTGCACAGGAGTCCCTCGCAGGTAACTTCTAAGTCAAATTATCTCCCCTTGGAAGAATCTGAGGCGTATGATCTTCCTTCATGCATATCTACATATGATGTGTAACCTTCATGTAAAGTTTGAACCAAATGCATTGAGCCGTTTAGGAGGAGTAGTGCTTACAAGAAATGTGGAGGAATGTGCACAGGAGTCCCTCGCAGGTAACTTCTAAGTCGAATTATCTCCCCTTGGAAGAATCCGAGGCGTATGATCTTCCTTCGTGCATATCTACATATGATGTGTAACCTTCATGTAAAGTTTGAACCAAATGCATTGAGCCGTTTAGGAGGAGTAGTGCTTACAAGAAATGTGGAGCCGTTTAGGAGGAGTAGTGCTTACAAGAAATGTGGAGGAATGTGCACAGGAGTCCCTCGCAGGTAACTTCTAAGTCAAATTATCTCCCCTTGGAATAATCCGAGGCGTATGATCTTCCTTCATGCATATCTACATATGATGTGTAACCTTCATGTAAAGTTTGAACCAAATCCATTGAGCCGTTTAGGAGGAGTAGTGCTTACAAGAAATGTGGACATACGGACAGACGGACAGACGGACAGACGGACGGACAGACAGGGTGATTCCTATATACCCCCCCAAACTTTGTTTGCCGGGGGGTATAATAACCATATGCATATTGTTTAGAACTTGATTATTTTGCAGGTGAAATATTCAGCCACTACTATACCGGAGAAGCAATGGAAACCAAAGAAGGAACTTGGAATCCAGTTATCATCATGCCGCCCTAAAACACGAGGAATAAGAAACCGATTATCAGCCTAAAAAACATTTAATTAATGCTGGTTATATGATTTCGGGTTATACTGTGAAATAGATTTGAAGAAAGTGATCTCTTATGTATAGCTTAAGTTAATTCTGTTTTCATTTATTTTATTTGTGTTTCACTTCTGCATATATGTATTGCCAAGACACTTCTCTGAAAAATCCATGTCGCTGCTGATCCTGCATGGGAGTCAAGGTCCTAGACTTTTTAAATAAATTATCCAGTAATTAAGCTCTTAATTTATAATTGCTTCCTGGCAAATATAGTTCAAATTAAAGTTGGTCTTTTGTGCAGTTTACTGATTTAGTTTTTGTATCTTATATGTGTTAAATGATTACAGCTATACAATTTATATTTAAATTTGAATGTTCTTTTACATGTACATTTTGGGATGAATCTTTTGTTCAAAATCCCACTGGGATTTCACTGGGATTTGTGATTGAAGTATTATATATACTGTTTTGCCAGAGTTTGTTTTTTTAAATAAATTTGTATGTTTATTTCATGCATATTAATTTTTTTAGATGGTCCTACTGAATCTTGGTGGTATCCCAGTGGGATTTCACTGAAATTTCAAGAAAATCTCGGTGGGATTTTCACTGAAATTTCACTGGGATTTCACTGAAATTCGGTGGGATTTCAACCAAATTTTTCAGTGAGATTCTCAGTGAAATCCCAGTTGGATTTCACTGAAATTTCAAGAAAATCTCGGTGGGATTTTCACTGAAATTTCACTGGGATTTCACTGAAATTCGGTGGGATTTCAACCAAATTTTTCAGTGAGATTCTCAGTGAAATCCCAGTGGGATTCCCAGTGAAATCCCAGTGGGATTCCCAGTGAAATCCCAGTGGGATTCCCAGTGAAAAATTTGGTCGAAATCCCACCGAATTTTAGTGAAATACCACTGAATTTCAGTGAAATCCCACCAACAATCCCAGTGAAATCCCCCTGTTATTTTGACCAAATTTTTCAGTGAAATTTCACTGAGATTTCAGTGAAATACCACTGGGATTTCAATGGGATTTCAGTCACATTTTCACTGGGGTTAAGGAACATTTCTACAAAATTATTTGAAAATCGGCCTGACACTTTCGGAGGAGAAGATTTTTTAAGTTTTCACTATAGCCATATAAGGCAAAAAAGCCCCGCCCCCCCCTTGGCGTCCATATTTTTCGACCAATCAACATGGCTTAAAGGAATCTGATAGAGGGTTATCCAAGAAACATTTCTACAAAATTATTTGAAAATCTGCCAACCAGTTTGGGAGAAGAAGAATTTTTCATTTCGTTGCCATGGAAACCAGAATTCTGCATGGATCCCACAAATTTGAAGGAAATCTGGTGAGGTCATTGAGGGGATGCTTTCTGTGAAGATTCATCCCAATTGACCCACTGGTTACTGAGGAGAAGAAGTTGACGCACGACAGCCCACGCACGACGGACGCCGGACAAAAGGCGATCACAATAACTCACCTTGAGCAAAGCTCAGGTGAGCTAATAACTTATCCAATTATGATTTTTGATTTAAGCCTTTCAGATGCTAGCCTTCGAATGATAGCCGTTGCTATGCAGCTAGCAAAAAAGCTCACCTGATTTTATTTTATTTTCACTTCAGTCATATAAGCCCCGCCCCCTAGCGGCCATAGTCTTCAACCAATAAACATGGCTTAAAGGAATCTGATAGAGGGTCACCCTAGGAATATTTCTACAAAATTATTTGAAAATCGGCCATGCACTTTCGGAGGAGAAGATTTTTTGAGTTTTCACTTAAGCCATATAATGCAAAATAGCCCCGCCCCCTGGATGCCATGTTTTACGACCAATAAACATGGCTTGAAGGAATCTGATAGAGGGTCACCCTAGGAACATTTCTATAAAATTATTTGAAAATTGGTCCAACACTTTTGGAGGAGAAGATTTTTTAAGTTTTCACTATAGCCATATAAGACGATGGACGCTGGACAAAAGACGATCACAATAACTCACCTTGAGCACTTTGTGCTTTTTCCACAGTGTTTTTGACAAAACAAAATAAACAATCTGTTGTCATCAGTTATTTGTGAATGGGAAAAGTCAAAACCTTTCCAACATACAAGAAATCTGAAGCAGAGGACATTGGAAACATCTAGGCAAAAAAATATATGGTAACAATATGTGAATTTAAAAGTCTAACTTTTAAATAGAGTTAAAATCATTATAGCTCATTATGAGCAATTTCTTTTATGTCACAATGTTTTCAAAATGTTGCCTGCTGCAGAATCATCAGCAAACGTCTGTATGTTTGAAAGCATTAAATCAACATGTAAGACAATGGGTTAGGTTTTATAATAGAAAATATGTCACATTTATATTTTACTTCTTTTTTATCATTGATTTGAGTAAAATTAAGATATGACTTCATATTGCCAATAAAACATCATAGATGCAATATACACCTTTAAAACAATATACTGTACTGATATGATGATAATGATTTAATAACACCATACATGTTCATGTATATATATATTATAAAATAATGGGTGAATGTTTGCAAGAACGAATAATCTGAAGAAAGGGATAACCGTTTTCCACATACAACAAATCAGCAGCAGACAACTCGGAAAACATATTGGCAAATATATGGAAAATCTTCATAATGAAAGTACTATATATATTAAATGCAGTTGAAAATATTTTGGCCAAAGGGAAAATTGCTCTACATGCTACATCTTACTTTCCAATGTTATCTGCTGCAGAGGCATCAGAAGCATTTGTATGTTGGTAAGGGTTAATATTCTCTCTCAAAATTGTACCAACACCAGAAGTTCAAAGTTTTTGTTTCTCTTACATTGTTTCTTTTAAGACTTTCTAGATGGAAGGTATTCTTTATATAATTTAACCCTTTCTCAATTACAGACGCATTTCAACACATCTGCGACACACGTCTTTTGAAAGCGTTGTGGTAAAAGTAGAAATTACTCATTATTGCTCACAATGCCTCTGAAGCAGACAACTTTTAAAAACACTGTGGCAAATGGAGAAATTAGTCTCTAGTTTAAGAGGTATAAGATAAAAGGTGCTATTTTATAACAGGTTATCACATTACATAGTACACATAAACATCATAGTAATCACTAGATAATGTGAATCAAAAGTCTTCAGGCACTATCATTTTTCAAATCCATTCAATAACTTTGTTTTCTTTAAGAATTTCAACATTTTTAAACAATGTTTTACGAAGTCGGCTGCTTCAGATATCAAAACATTTTCACCATTTGCCACAATGTTTTCAACTGTATCTAATAATTAAACTATCATTAATGGTAATTTTTCACATTTTTGGTAGAGTTGCGCGCATGCGCAAGCGCAAGCGATACCATTGTTACAAGTTGGATTTTGAAGTCACGTGATGTAAATGCCCCAGAACACCAATTATACCAAGTATCAGTACGCCATTTAATTTAATTTAATTTAATTTACGAATGCTAACAAAAGCAAACATGGAATAATTAAAAAAATATCCAATTATTCAAGCTTGTCATATAAAATTACAAGTCTTATAATGTGTAAATATCATATTTGAATGTATATTATATTTGAATATATTCTTACGCAAATCAACCTAAAATCTCACCACGCCCTGTTTACATTATCAAGTTAGAACCCTTTCTTCAACGCAGAAATTTTTAATTAATGAAGCTTCAGTTTACTCGCCGTGTAAAGGTTTCAGGCATTTTGTTAAGAAGTCTGTCGTAAGTGTCATAAACAACGTAAATTATTTGTATCGGCCAAACATACACACCTCTTTACAAGTAGAATTGAGGTATTGTCTTTTGATTGGTTAATTCCAAATATTACATCACCCCAATGCTACAGCATTTATTATGAATCTCCTAAAAAAAAAAAAATCTCAATTATTGAAGACGATTATCTCATTAAACCATGAATAGATTCACAATATTATCTATACTATTGAAAGGGTTAAAACATAATTCGACTTCCATCTCATTTACATCGGATACGTATTTAATGTTTTATCAGGGGGGCGTCATAATATTTGATATGACAATCGGTTCTTTGTTTATGCAAATTGGACAATCGGTTCCACGTCATTGTTTGTGTTAAATGATTCGATTCTTCAGCTTTTAATGGATATACACTCTCAGTTGTCAAATTACTGATTACGCAACTGTGTATATCGCGAACTGTATAAATCGATTCGACATGGTGCGTGACCGTGATCAGTTTAACAGTGTCTGATGATTATAGGACAAAATTGACGGCGAAGTCAACTTTGCTTTGACTGAGATATTGGCCGAAGTCGACTTCGCTTTGATCGAGTGAATGGGCGAAGTCATAAATTATTAGGCAACCACTTCGCCCAAATCGCCCCCCTCGTGAGAGCCCTGTTTTAATTATACATCACTTAATGGTGGCGAAAGACGACTTTGAACATATTTTCTCAAAAAATTGGAAATCTCTATAATTGAATGGATAACCTATGACTGAAATTGGAAAACATTGTGACAAAAGGTTCTTTTGTCACTATGTTTTCAAAAAGAGCAGTTTCTATATTTGTTCAATATGTTTGTGAAAGTCATGTTCTTCATAGGCCTCAATTTAGATTGAATATGCTTGGGAGGGTAAAATTTAACACTGTTTGACAGTTTGTCTTGATGATATTGCCATTGGCGTAGAAAGAGTTAAAAGTCATAAATAGCCCATTCTCAGGTGAGCGATCCTGGGCCTCATGGCTCTCTTGTTTGATATGCTAAACTGTTACTTGCAATATTATTATGTTTTTGCATTTGCCAAACTTCTTAGAATTGTTTCTTTCCAAATTGTTCAAAGAATTATGAATAATATTCCTTATTTTGATTGCTGCTACAACATCAGAAAGTAAGTAAAAGGAAAACATATCCAAAATATTGTACTTTGGTACATAAAACCATTGTAAAAAGCAGGAATATTTATTATAACTCTTCGCAGACTACCATCATTTTGATGAAAACAAATCTATTTTAACAATTTTCTATACATTTCCATTTATCCAGTATATTGAACTTGTAAGATCAGAATGCTCGTAATGAGCAGTCTGAAGTTTCCTGTACTTTTTCCAAGCAATATACATATTGCTGTTTATGAGCAGTCTGAAGCTTCCTATACTGTTTCCAAGTAAACTTCAAATTGTTCGTAATGAGCAGTCTGAAGTTTCCTGTACTTTTTCCAAGCAATATACATATTGCTGTTTATGAGCAGTCTGAAGCTTCCTATACTGTTTCCAAGTAAACTTCAAATTGTTCGTAATGAGCAGTTCGAAGCTTCCTGTACTGTTTTTTCAAGCAGAAGATACACCAAAAAATATACTTAACTCTCCCTTATTTAGACGCTTTCTGACGCCTCTGCAGCAGACAACTTTTTAAAAACATAGTGACAAAAGAAGAAATTGCTCAAAACGAGCAATATTTCCTTTTGCCACAATGTTTTACACTTTTAGTCATAGGTTATCCATTTAATTATGGAGATGTTCTATTTTTTGACAACATATGTTCAAAGTCGTCTGCTGCAGAATTGTCATATGACGGAAACGGTTAATACGAAAAAAAAACCATGAATGTGTTTTTTCGCTTAAAGGTAACACATGTGAGATATTTTTTTTTTTTTTTTTTTCAATAACCCATGAAGCTTTCTGAAATGAAACTGGAAAAATCCATGGGGGCCGCCATTTTGGATATGTATAAAAAGCAGACGTAAAACACAGATTGAAAATTATTGTCGGCTTTTTAATCATTTTTTAAAATCTGTGTTTTGGGTATGTATAAAATGAGCAGAAAAACACAGATTGAAAATTATTGTCGTCTTTTTAATCATTTTTTTTTAAATCGATATTTAAGATCATTAAAGTGCTGTGTTATGTGGGAATTAATTAACATTTGTACGAAAAGTTAAAAATAAATGGAAATCTGTAAGAAATATGTTTTCCCGTTCGTCGAAAAAAACGACAGCATTAGCCTTCTACGCCCGAAACTAAATTTTGACTGTATCGTAGCCAAAGAAGGACGTGACATCATTTCCATTACACTTCATGTTGGTGTAACGTCAATGGAGCGACGTCGTTTCCCGCAAAAAAGTAGTATCAACATGAAAGACCCCAAATTCCTATACATGAGCTATTGACTCACTCATTCAAAGTATAATTATTTATCAAACATTGTGGCAAAAGGATAACTTTCTCATAAGGAGCAATTGTTCTTGTGGCGACAATCTTTTCCTAAAAATGTGACCCCTTCCATAATTTGTTCCAGTCATATTGACTGGTTGAAAAAGGCAGTCGCCAGGTGGCATCAGAAAAAGGCTGATCTATTTGCTTCTTTACCATAATGCAGGTGATCGATTAAGGATCATCTTGGCCCTCATGTTTTAACCTCGTTCATTATAAATGTATTCCTTGATTTTCTGAAAGTCTTTACTTTATTATTTTCTGTTCAAATAATAGACAACAGCAATACGAATTCCAAATATGTTTTGATAATGCAAGAAACATGACATTAACATTATTATTGTCTAGTCAATTACTTATAAATCCTTTTTTATGGCCAAAGTATGCTCTTTAATTTTTGTTTATAATTATCTTGCGTTTTTTCGTAAATAGGTAGCACCTATAGATATATTAAGCTTGTAAATGTCAAAAACTTGTTCTTGGACTATTTAGGTTTACCCAATCTATTTGTTGTGTACACTTCAATTATTGCTTTCCATAAGGCCTTAATAAATTAATCTGTAAATTTTCATCCAATTTTCTTTTTCAAGCAAAGGCTTGTAATATCATTTTCATACACAAAAAGTATAATGCTGGCTTTTTTTTTGCTACATTAAACTTCAGTAGTCAAGATACTAAATATATGTTATAAATGTTTATTAACTGATCACTGAAATGAATCATTTGCTCTACACTCAACTAACATTTAAGAAACTGTTTTGGCATGAATATGTTTAGGTGATGTTTGCATGGTATCAAGTATCATGTGGACCAATTAATAAGGGGCTAATACATGTTAACACCACCAAGACGAATGTGTGATCAAGGATAGTTTATTCTGGCTTTATATTGCATATTTGTCTATCTGTCTTGCTGAATTAATTTAAATAAAAGATTTTATATATATGCACTTTAGTTTTTCAGTTTTCCTTCATCACATAACACAGCAATTCTACCTTCAGTACTTTCAGTACTTTGATTGATTAGATAGTTTCAAAGTCGGCTGCTACAGATATCTTGTAAGTGGAAAGGGTTAAGATGGCCTCCAGAGGCCTCTGAAAGGAGGAGTATAATACGCCTTTACTCTGAAACATTTATTTTATCAACCATTTAAAACCTTTGTTGTGGGTAGCAAAAAGAGTATTCTGAATCAGACGATTGTTGTGATTACCAACAAAATAGGTTATGGAGGACTAATAAGGATTGAACCCTTTCCCACATACAACAAATTTGTAGAAGACGACTTTGAATAAAATCTCTATTGTTGTAGGTATAATTACTGAAACAAGAGGGCCAAGATGGCCCTAAATCGATCACCTGAATGATAGTTAATTAGTAGCAAATATTTATATGCAAATATCTGTGAAAATTTAATCAGGAGTTCAAATAAAACTGCAAGGAGTGGACACTCAGTAAAAGAAATAGTTTATCAGTAAAAGCCATTTGTATCTTGAAATCTAATGGAATTATAAAGTTTTGTCATTTTGCACCTTTCCTGATGCGGCTTTGCTGCCCTGTTTGTCAACGAAATCAATATGGCTTGAACAGTTTTTGTAGAGAGTCACTCAAAGAACATTTCTGCCAAATTACCTTGGAATCTGACAAATGGATTATGGAGATGGAGGTTTTTAAAGTTTGGGTATTTTTCTCAATTTCTGATGCCGCAGCAACAAAAGTTCTACATAGAATGTAAGTCTTTGAACAATTTTGAAAGAGGACCATCAAAGGAACATTCCTGTGAAGTAACGTTGAAATTGGTCGAGTGGAATGGTAGGAGTTGTCATTTGTAGCTAAAAGTTCAATTTACCCCTTTTGTGATGACGCGAGGTTGCTATGATTTTGTAATCAATCAATACGGTTTGTAAAAATCAAGTAGAGGATCACTGAAGTAAGATTCCTTTTCAATTTTCTTAAAATATCAGACAAGGACTTTCCAAATTTTTTCATTTTGCCCCTTTTCTGATGCCTCCTGACTGCCATGTTTTTCAACCAAACAGTATGCCTTGAACAATCTTTGTAGAAGGTCACCCAAGGAACATTTCTACTAAACTATATTGGAATCTGACATGCAGACTCAGAGGAGAAGATTTTTAAAGTTTGGACATTTTGCCCCCTTTCTGATGCCGCAGCAACCAAAGTTCTAAATGGAATTTAAATCTTAGAACGATTTTGAAAGAGGGCCACCAGTAACATTCCTGTGAATTTTGGATGCAATTGGTTCTGTGGTTTAGGATGAGATGATGTTTAAAGCTAAAAGTTAACGACGACGGACAAAAAGTGATCAGAATAGCTCACGATGAGCCTTCGGCTAATAGGTGATCTAAAAAGTTGGAAATATTTTGTTACAACAGGAGAAATTGCCAGTTTTAAGCCATTTCTACTTTTGTCAAAATGTTTTCAAAAGTCATCCCCTACGGAGTCGTCAGAATGGGTCTATATATATATAGGGAAAGTGTTAACCCTTTCCCTCATATAGACGCTTTCTGAAGCCTCTGCAGCAGATGGCTTTTTGAAAACATAGTGACAATAGAAGAAATTGCTCAAAACTAGCAATTTCTCCTTTTGCCACAATGTTTTCCGCTTTTAGTCATAGGTTATCCGTTCAATTATAGAGATTTCTCTATTTTTTGACAAAAGATGTTTAAAGTCGTCTGCTGGAGAATTGTTGTATGAGGGAAAGGGTTAAGGCATGAAATAGCTATACCTTCTCTTAAAAAGCATCATAAATAAAAATATATAATTCTTTATAGCATTTTACCACATGCAGGCAAGTTTTTACACATCTGCAGCAGATGCCTTTTTGAAAACATTATTGCAAAAGGAGGCAATTTCTTCCTTTGCAACAATGTTTTCATCTCTATTCAATAACTATCTTTCATTTCAAGAGATTTTTTTCATATTTCTGCCTGGATATGTTTAAAACAGATTGCTGCAGATATGTAGCATGTTGGAAAGATAGATAGATATATTTACAATTACAGTTAAGAACATCATTCTTGAATTGACAAATTTACCATTTACGCTCCGTTCCGCTCACGTTCCATCCCTCTCATAAAGCGTTCACTCATTCATAACATTTTGATTGCTTTTTTCCGTTCCGCTCAGATTGAGCGAAGCATTCATGTGATTGAATTTTTCCTTACAATATGATTGTTTCATTCAGAGCGCAAAATTCCGTTTCGCTCATAAAGCATTCCAACTTTTTTCCAATCACGTTCCGCTCAGATTGTCAATTTCATGATGTTCTTAACTGTATTATGGTTTATACCTAAACAAGAGGCCCATGAGGGCCTATGCTCTACTGGTATGGTTCTTTGGTCATTTTCAATCCAGAGCATGTATGTATGGTGAAGATCGGATAGTAAATGAAGGCTCTTTTGTGTTCACAAGCCGTATTATAGCTATTTTTACAATTTCATGGGCCATAATCTAGTCTTGCATGGGCGGATCTGGCTGGTTTTTAAAAGGAACCAAGCTCTCATCAATATCTAACTACTGTCTAAGTTTGGTGAAGATCAGATAGTAAATAGAGCCTATATTGTGTTCACATGCTTAATTATAGCAATTTGGACAATTTCAAGGGCCATAATCCAGTCTTGCATTGGCGAATCTAGCTGGTTTTCGAAAGGAACCGAGCTCTCATAATTATCTAACTACTGTATAAGTTTGGTTGAGAAACAATCAAAAGTGAAGACTGTATCGTGTTAACAAGCTCTTTTATAGCAATTTTGACCATTTCAAGGGCCATAATCCAGTCATGCATGGGCGGATTTGGCTTGTTTTCAAAAGGAACCGAGCTCTCATGGATATGTAACTACTATATAAGTTTGATTGAGATACAATCAAAATTGAAGACTGTATTGTGTTAACAAGCTCTTTTATAGCAATTTTGACCATTTCAAGGGCCATAATCTAGTCATGCATAGGCGGATCTGGCTGGTTTTCGAAAGAAACTCAGCTCTCATGAATATCTAACTACTATATAAGTTTGGTTGAGATACAATCAAAAGTGAAGACTGTATCGTGTTAACAAGCTCTTTTATAGCAATTTTGACCATTTCAAGGGCCATAATCCAGTCATGCATGAGCGGATCTGGCTGGTTTTCGAAAGGAACCGAGCTCTCATAGATATCTAACTACTGTATAAGTTTGGTTGAGATACAATCAAAAGTGAAGACTGCATCGTGTTAACAAGAAATTGTTTACGGACGCACGGACGGACGGACGGACGCACGCACGGACGACGGACAAATCGCCATGACATAAGCCCTTCTGGCCTTTGGCCAGTAGAGCTAAAAACAGTATTAAATAAGACTAGAATACAGCTTTGTTTATTAATGTAAATGAGTTCAACTTAAAACAACAGGGCCATGATGGTCCTGGAATCGCTCACCTTAATTATACAATGTACTGCAATGCAAAACACATCAAGAGAATTATTCTGAATGCAACCTCTACAGTGTTAACAAGATTTTCCTTCATTTGGCCTAGTGATCTATATTTTTTTACCTGAAATGACCCATATTCCAACATAGACTAGATATAATCAAGACAACATTCTGACAAATTTTCAACTTGCTCGAAATAAAAATGCGGCCTCCAGAGTTCGAACAATATTTTCCTTTATTGACCTTGACCCATTTTCGAACTTGACCTAGATATAATTCAGACAAACATTCTGACCAAATTTCAAGCTGCTGAAGCAAAAAATGTGGCATCCAAAGTGTTAACAAGATTATCCTTCAATTTAGCCTAGTGACCTAGTTTTTGACCCTACATGACCCATATTCGAACTTGGCTTATATATCAATTAGATAAACATTCTCATTAAATGTCAAGCTGCTGTAGCAAAAAATGCGGCCTCTAGAATGTTAACAAGCTTTTCCTTCAATTTGACCTAGTGACCTATTTTTTGACCCAACATTACCCATGATCGAACTTGACTTTTACATATCATCAAGAACAAGATGAAACACTGATGCCCCCGAATGGCCACATCTAGGTCAAAGGTCAAGGTCGCAAGGTCAAACATTTTGGTACTGACAGAAAGATCATGTCATAAGGAATACACATGTGAAATATGGTAGCCATACCTGTTATGGTCCAAAAGTAGTGGTCAAGGTTAAAGTTTTTTTCGACAGACAGACAAAGAGACAAACAGACAGACAGACAGGCCAAAAACTAGATGCCCACCTAATCGGTGATTCAGGGGGCATAAAAACATTCTGATAAAGTTTCATCAGGCTCAAGTTAAAAATGCAGTATCCAGAGTGTTAACAAGATTACCCTTCAATATGGCCTAGTGACCTAGTTTTTAACCCGACATGACCCATGTTCAAACTTGACCTACATATTATCAAGACAAACACTCTGATAAAGTTTCAACATGCTCAAGTTAAAAATGTGGCCTCCAGAGCGTTAACAAGATTTCCCTTCAATTTGACCTAGTGACCTAGTTTTTGACCTCATATGGCCCAGTTTCGAACATGTCCAAGATTTGATGGAGATGAATGTTTCATGAAGATTGGATGCAAAATGTAGCATGTAGAGTGTTAACAAGCTCAAATGTTGACGACGCATGCCGGACGGACGCCGGACAAAATGTGATCACAATAGCTCACCTTGCACTTCGTGCATAGGTAAGCTATGATATATTTATATTTCCTTTCAACCCACTTATAATCATGAAGAAAAGATATGAAGAACAATTGGAAGTACAGAAAGGGCCCTTTCTAAACTGCAGACTGTATTTGACACATCTTCATTGTGGCAAAAGAAGTAATTCCTCTTTTCAATAATTGTACAAATATTTCCATTTATAGTTATTCATAATTTTGCCTAGAAGTTTTCAAACTTGTCTGTCCACATGTGTTTTGTTGTATGTGGGGAGAAGCTAGGTTGAATTATGTTGTTAATCATATGGGACAATTATCATCTGATATCTTCACTCCTCTATCTCAGGAATGTCTCGTCCTTTTTTATGTATAATTTATACTTTAAACATTCCACCAAACTATTCTATTTCAGGCCTGTATCTAACTTCTTTTGTTCAGATGGTATCAATTTCAGTTTTAGTACAGTGAACATTGTTGAATATGATACTTTATTTCAAACATGAGTGTTTTAACGCTTTCCCTCATGTAGACGCTTTCTGATGCCTTTGAAGCAGACGACTTTTGAAATCATATATATATAGTGGCAAATGGAGAAATTGATCATGAATGAGTAATTTTTCAATTTGTCACGATAATTTCACCTCTCTTCAATAATCATACTATCATGCATTTATACAGATTTTCTATATTTTGGATATGATAATTTGATAAAAGTCGTCAGCTGCAGATTTGTTGTATGTGGGAAAGGTTTAAGAGAAAAATATCTTTTGTCAGCAAATATGCCAGTTATGATCCCAAGGCGACACATTGTCTGGTTTCAACCCCCACATGCTAATATCACATGATCTATCCATTGTGAATGTTAAATGAAATGATCCACTTTATCCGCCTGGTGTCAGTGATATGATATGTTTTAGTCAGCAGTTAAATCATTCACTGTCCATTGCACAAAACCCTGAAAATGTGAACAAGAGGCCCAAGAGGGCCAGTATCGCTCCACGACCATAAGGCAAAAATCAAATCTCCAAACAGCCCTGCCCTCTGGTGGCTATTTTTTTTACCAACCACCATGGGTTAAAGGAATCTTGTAGAGTGTCACCCAAGGAATGTTTCTGCAAAATTATTTGAAAATTGGCCCGACACTTTCGGAGAGGATATTTTAAGTTTTCACTATGGTCGTATAAGGCAAAATAGCCCCGCCCTCTGGCGGCCATGTTTTTCAACCAATCAACATGGCTTGAAGGAATCTGATAGAGGGTCACCCGATGAACATTTCTACAAAATTATTTGAAAATCGGCTGAACACTTTCGGAGAAGAAGATTTTTTAAGTTTTCACTTTGGTCGTATAAGGCAAAATAGCCCCGCCCTCTGGCGGCCATGTTTTTCGACCAATCAACATGGCTTGAAGGAATCTTATAGAGGGTCACCCGATGAACATTTCTACAAAATTATTTGAAAATCGGCTGAACACTTTCGGAGAAGAAGATTTTTTAAGTTTTCACTATAGCTATATAAGGCAAAATAGCCCCGCCCCCTGGCGGCCATGTTTTTCAACCAATCAACATTTCTTAAAGGAATCTAATAAAGGGTCACCAAAGGAACATTTCTACAAAATTATTTGAAAATCGGCCTGACACTTTTGGAGGAGAAGATTTTTTAAGTTTTCTCTTTAGCCATTAAGCAAAATAGCCCCGCCCTGTGACGGCCATGTTTTTTTACCAATCAACATGGCTTGAAGGAATCTGATAGAGGGTCACCCATGGAACATTTCTACAAAATTATTTGAAAAACTGCTGAACACTTTTGGAGAAGAAGATTTTTTAAGTTTTCACTATAGCTATATAAGGCAAAATAGCCCCGCCCCCCTGGCGGCCATGTTTTTCGCCCAATCAACATTTCTTGAAGGAATCTAAAAAAGAGTCACCCAAGGAACATTTCTACAAAATTATTTGAAAATCGGCCTGACACTTTTGGAGAAGAAGATTTTTTAAGTTTTCACTATTTTTTTCTTTCGGTTGCCATGGAAACCAGAATTATGGATGGATCAAAAAAAATTGAAGGAATTTAAGAGAGGACATTGAGAGGATGCTTCCCATGAAGTTTCAACCAAATTGGCCAAGTGGTTAGGGAGAAGAAGTCGTTTAAAGGAAAAAGTTTACGCACGCACGCACGCACGACGGACAATTCGCCATGACATAAGCTCACCTGGCTTTCAGCCAGTGGAGCTAAAAATGACTAAAAACGGTTATAGACCTTTCCCTAATGCAGACACATTTTGACTCATCTCCAGCAGACAACATTTGAATAATTGTTACAAAGGGAGAAATTGCTCATTATGATAAATTTCACTTTTCGCCACAATGTTTTCAACTCAATTCAATAATTATACTTTCATTTCTAGAGAATTTCCATGGCTATCAGTTTTTAACGTAATAGTTAAAACCCTTTCCCTCTTACAACAATTCTGCAGCAGACGACTTTGAACATATTTGTCAAACAAGAGGACCATGATGGTCCTATATCGCTCACCTGATTTAATCAAACTTAAAAAGTTTTCAGTGTTCTTTCCCCTATATGAGTCTATGAAAAACAAGTGACCCCCGGGGAGGGGTCATATTTTACCCCAGGGCTATAATTTAAACAATCTTGGTAGATGTCCACTAGATGATGCTACATAACAAATATCTTTTGGACAAGAAGATTTTTAAAGTTTTTTCCCTATCTATGTAAAACAAGTGACCCCCGGGGCGGGGTCATTTTTGACCCCAGGGCTATAATTTGAACAATCTTGGTAGAGGTTCACTAGATGATGCTACATACCAAATATCAAAGGCATGGGCCTTGTACTTTTAGACAAGAAGATTTTTAAAGTTTTTCCCCTATATGAGTCTATGTTAAACAAGTGACCCCCGGGGCGGGGTCATTTTTGACCCCAGGGCTATAATTTGAACAAACTTGGTAGAGGTTCACTAGATGATGCTACATACCAAATATCAAAGGCATGGGCCTTCTACTTTTAGACAAGAAGATTTTTAAAGTTTTTCCCCCATATGAGTCTATGTTAAACAAGTGACCCCCGGGGCGGGGTCATTTTTGACCCCAGGGCTATAATTTGAACAATCTTGGTAGATGTTCACTAGATGATGCTACATACCAAATATCAAAGCGGGTGAAACACAATCAAGGGAACAGTAGGGTTGCACTTGAGGGTGAAAAATGAAGGTGTTTATTTTGTTAAAAAAAGGATTTTTTTCATAAGTATAATGTTTGAAGTTAATGAAACCTCAGCGGTTTGCAGCTGGTCACACAGGATATACTGTTTTTACTCTTCGATACACTCCCCACAGTTTGCTGGTTACGGACACTACATAGGACACTAATTGCAATATATTAATACAAAACTGTATTAAACTTTTATTAATTTGAAATAATTTTAACATAATATCATGTATAAACACAAATAAAAATAAAAATTGAAGCCGAGATAGGTTTTAATTCTCACAAAGACACCATATGTATAGGAAACAATCCTGTTGCAAAAATCACCTTTATATCAATTATTGTTACATCTTTAATTTTAGAGTTAATGGTAAGTAATTGTTCAGGAACTAACATTTCATCTTTTCTGTATGAAAGGCAAAAAAATATTTTGAAAGGACAATACTTATTTTTCACTTAAATTTATGAAAATAAAAGGTCAATATTTTGGTTACGGACACTACGTATGCCCTGTACATAAGTAACAATTTACATAATGCACATATAATAAAAAGCTTAGTTGGATAATAACTTTCTTAGAAGGAATATTAAATTTTAATGGTCCTTTAATGTTTATATCTGTCATTTTGACTTCTGTGTCATAAAATTTATAAAATGTACCCAATTTTCAGTGTGAGAAAAAAAAAATATGTGAAACCTGTCTGTTTTTACATAGTACCTTAACCATTTAGCAAGAACATTAAAGTCATAGCAATGCTAACAAACATATAAAACACAATTATAGATCCTTCTATAACACAAATATGTAAATGATATGAAACATCAAAGTTTAATCCATGGTTACGGACACTATGCCATTGACTATCCTAGCGAAAATACCCAGATTTGTAGTCTTTTGACAATTCCACTGCATATTTTGATGAGAAAGAAGTGCTTGGAATATTTCGCAGTTGGTCATCATCGGAATTTTTGGGGTCAGATCTGTTTATCAATCTCACCCGCAATCTCAATTGCCTGTGTTGCCAACTGTCTTTTAAGCTTATTACTTGATTTTACAATGTCTTGTTTTTCTTTGTTTTCTTGACTTTTCTTTTCTTCGACGATATCGATGCATCTCTTTTCTCTTTTGTTTTCTTAGCTTTCAAAGTTTTGTCGTATTATTTTCAGCCTCCTTTTTATTTTCTGTTTTTCGATCTCTATCTTTTTAGCTCAGCTGAGCACGAAGTGCTCAAGGTGAGATATTGTGATCGCCTTTTGTCCGGCGTCCGTTGTGCGTCCATCAAGATCTTCTCCTCAGTAACCAGTAGATTGATTGGGATGAAACTTCACACAAAGCATCCTCTCAATAACCTCCCCAGAATTCCTTCAAAATTGTGGTATCCATGCAGAATTTTTGTTTCCTTGGCAACAAAACGAAAACAAATCTTCTTCTCCCAAACCAGTTGGCAGATTTTCAAATAACTTTGTAGAAATGTTCCTTGGATGACCCTTTATCAGATTCCTGTAAGCCATGTTGATTGATAGAAAAACAATGGTCGCCAGGGGGCAGGGCTATTTTGCCTCATATGGCTATAGTAAAAACTTAAAAAAATCTTCTCCTCTGAAAGTGAAACCGATTTTCAAAAATGTTTGTAGAAATGTTCCTTAAGTGACCCACTATCGATTCCTTCAAGCCATGTTGATTGGTCGAAAAACATGACCACCAGGGAGCGGGGCTATTTTGCATTATATGGCTATAGTGAAAACTTAAAAAAATCTTCTCCTCCGAAACTGTCAAGCCAATTTTCAAATCATTTTGTAGAAATGTTCCTTAAGTGACCCACTATCAGATTTCTTCAAGCCATGCTGATTGGTCAAAAAACATAGCCACCAGGGGGCGGGACTATTTTGCCTTATATGGCAACAGTGAAAACTTTAAAAATATTCTCTGAAAGCCATGTTGATTGGTCAAAAACTATGGCCGCCAGGCTTATATGGCTTTTGTGAAGACAAATAATATCAGGTGAGCGATCTAGGGACATCATGACCCTCTTGTTTCTTTAATTTTTCATTTGCTTCTGTATTCAATTTCTGTTTTTCTCTCCACTTTCTAACCTTTTTTGCATTTATTTGCCTTTTGAGTTTCTGTATTTCAGTTGTTTCACTTGATCTCGAATCCATCTAAAAAAGGAACAATTAGATATATATCAGATTCATTGAAGTTGTAGTTTTCTTACATTTATTTATGAACTTTGGTTTTAAATGTTGTTTGTCTATTGTTTTTCTTGTCCCAAGGTTTGTCTTTCTCCTTTGATTTCCGAGCCCCAGTAGCTCAGTCAGTAGAGACGCAGGCTGTCAACCCAGGGGTTGTAAGTTCGAATCCCAGCTCAGCCAACATTCTTTCCTACGTTTCACAAAAGTCACTGTGACAAGCGTCATTCGTCTTTCACCAATTGGATAACAACTTCTATGTGAAAAAGCAGCCAGTTGCTTGGAAAGTATGTTGTGTTGAGTAATGGTTGAGAAAACCAGGAAACATATGAGAAGGTGAACTGGCCGACTGAAAAATTGTTTAAAACGACGTTAAACCCCAATCAAACCCTTCTTCTAGACTAGTGCTTTTGGTTGTCTACCCTTTCAATGGTATTTGGACTTAAATACTTGTATGTTTTTTTCTTTTTAATTAACACCATTAGTTTAATTTTCTCATTTATTATCATCCATTTCTTTTGAATTCTTTTGATTACTTTCCTTCAATACAAAACACAGTTGACATTTTGATATAAACTGTAATCTGAACAATGATAAAATATTGTAGTGTCCGTAACCAAATTGTGCTCTTTTAAGTAGCTACTTCTGATAAACAGAATATGGTAACATTAGCAGTTTGGTGCTTTATTTGGAAACCAGATACTGCTTATATGGAAATCCATCACATATATAGAAGTTTTTGTTTCTTTTACACTATAATGAATGTAAGAAGTACTTAACCGAAAAAAACGTGACTCCGTGTAAATAATGATAAAGATTTGCATGTTTGTAAAGGCAAACATATCAATATAGTTAAAAATGAGTGTAAGTTAGTGATAGATATCATTAAAATTTGTATGAACACAATTTTATGTAAAAATACAAGTTCTAAATTTTTAAGCATTTAAGGTTACGGACACTACATATTCATCAAACAAAAGTTTATAGAATTAACTTACCTTTATATATGGACAAACTTGTAAACTTTGCTAAATATAATTCAGGAAACACAACATTTTAGGAAGAAAATCTTGAATGTAGCATCCCCACTTGCAGATTCGAAATATTTCCTGTCTTCACACAGGATGCTGCTCAAGGAAAATGATGCTGTTCCTAAAGATAATGCAATCCGGAATTTCCATTCAATTACATCATCTTTTTATGTGTTAAAAATTAGTTGATTGACTTCTTTTTAAAATAAAACATGCAACTAGCATAAGGCTACTGATAATAAATGCAAAAAAAAATCAATATAAACATTACAGAAAAGCAGGTTACGGACACTACACTGTTTTTGTAGTGTCCGTAACCATGTTTGTGTTTCTACAGCAAAGCTATAGTAAAATATCCAACAAATGAATTCATATTTTAACTCTCCAATGCCCTTAATTTGTTTGTTTGGAGTTTAACGCCGCTTTCAACAGCTTTGGTCATATCACGGCGGTCAGTGCACCTACCCATGTTTTCCTGGCTTTCCCACACCAGTACTTACACAACATTCTTTCGAAGCCACTGACTACTTTCTCACATAGATCAGAGGTGAGAGGCAATGGAAAACATCGCCCGAAAGAATGTCGCCGCAACCGGGTATCGAACCCGTGACCTCCAGATCACGAGTCAGATACGCTACCAATTGAGCTACCCGGCCGGGCCCAATGCCCTTAAGGTATCTTAAAAGAAAATGGGCTTTATGAAGACTTTGTAAGTTAACTATTGACACAGGGTTACAGACACTACATCTTTTCAGAAAATAGCATTTTCACATTTTGAAAATTCATGAAAAAAATATTATAATATGTACACAAAAGATTTTTTTTGCTCTAAAATTAACTACTTTAGAGCAATGATTTTTTTGCAAAGACTGTAAAAAAAAGTTATTAAAAGCTGGTTTTAATTTATTATAACACATTTTAAAAATTGCACTTGAAAATTGTTTAACAGACCACCATTTCTGCGTTGCTGATCATATCTTCACCAATTGTTATCTGATTTCAACAAAACCAACTCCAAAATAATTCTAAATTAATTTACTGTTTACTGAGTATGCAGAAATTCTCCATTTTGTATTTGACAATGTAGAATTTTTTCTGGGAAAAAATGGAAATTTTGAAGCGCAACCGCATAACGCTGTAAAACAGCTGTTTTGTGTATATGTTTTTAACACCTGTGTGAAAACTATTGAAGGTAGAGCCTTGCAATTTGGTCTGAAATTTCATTATGCATTGTACATTAGAATAAAATTATTTCATACTCTCAAAGCAAGACGAATTTGATAAAAACTGTGTATAACATTGTACTATTTTAAATGCTCCCTATATTGTGTTTCACCAGAAGGCATGTGCCTTTTACTTTTAGACAAGAAGATTTTTAAAGTCTTTCCCCTATATGAGTCTATGTTAAACAAGTGACCCCCGGGGCGGGGTC
Organism: Serripes groenlandicus; assembly: GCA_031761405.1. Taxonomy (NCBI): domain Eukaryota; kingdom Metazoa; phylum Mollusca; class Bivalvia; order Cardiida; family Cardiidae; genus Serripes; species Serripes groenlandicus. The sequence goes on along the minus strand of JASEVX010000043.1, from coordinate 486,624 downwards.
ATTTTTGACCCCAGGGCTATAATTTGAACAATCTTGGTAGAGGTTCACTAGATGATGCTACATACCAAATATCAAAGGCATGGGCCTTCTACTTTTAGACAAGAAGATTTTTAAAGTTTTTCCCCTATATGAGTCTATGTTAAACAAGTGACCCCCGGGGCGGGGTCATTTTTGACCCCAGGGCTATAATTTGAACAATCTTGGTAGAGGTTCACTAGATGATGCTACATACCAAATATCAAAGGCATGGGCCTTCTACTTTTAGACAAGAAGATTTTTAACGTTTTTCCCCTATATGAGTCTATGTTAAACAAGTGACCCCCAGGGCGGGGTCATTTTTGACCCCAGGGCTATAATTTGAACAATCTTGGTAGAGGTTCACTAGATGATGCTACATACCAAATATCAAAGGCATGGGCCTTCTACTTTTAGACAAGAAGATTTTTAAAGTTTTTCCCCTATATGAGTCTATGTTAAACAAGTGACCCCCGGGGCGGGGTCATTTTTGACCCCAGGGCTATAATTTGAACAATCTTGGTAGAGGTTCACTAGATGATGCTACATACCAAATATCAAAGGCATGGGCCTTCTACTTTCAGACAAGAAGATTTTTTAAGTTTTGGTTAATTTCCCCTTTTTTGTTGCCGTGGCAGCCAAAGTTATGCATGGAATAGAATTTTTTGAACAAGTTTGAAAGAGATCCACCCAAGGAACATTCCCGTAAAATTATTTTGAATTTGGTTAATTGGTGTAGGAGGAGAAGTCGTTTGTAGGAAAATGTGAACGGACGGACGCCGACGACGACGACGACGACGACGGACGGTGAGCGATCACAAAAGCTCACCTTGCACTTTGTGCATAGGTGAGCTAAAAATAGAAAATCTCTATAATTGAATGGATTACCTATAACTAAAAGTGGAAAATATTGTGGCAAAAGGAGAAATTGCTTGTTTTGAGCAATTTCTTCTTTTGTCACTATGTATTCAAAAAGTCGTTGGCTGCAGAGGCGTCAGAAAGCGTCTAATTGAAGGAAAGGGTTAAAGAAATATATGAAGCAAAAGAACCTGCAGGAACTGTTGCATGATGTTGCGTAACAAGGTCAGTTTGGTCTATCTGAGAACGAACATGTAATCCTTTTCAAATATTTGAAATTCGCATCAATATATAACTTTTATTTCCAGATGTTAGGTACATGTATGTTTGACTTCAGATGATTTCACAAACATCAACACCCACACACATCTGCAGCAGATGACTTATCAAGACAATCCGGTTAAAGTAGGACTTTTAAAAACATTGCAATAAAAGGTGAAATTGCTCAAAACTCTTTATCGATATCAATTTTTCAGTTTTCTACATTGATAAAATTGTTTGTCTGATGATTGAAAAGATGACACCCTTTGAAGGTAATGGGTTTAAGAGATTTTCCATATTTGTCCCAAATGGTTTATGCTACAGACTTTTTGTATTTGGGAAACGGTTGAAAAACGATCTGTATGCGGTATTAAGTTATCAAACAATTTCTTCCATCAGATTCAATTCACCCGTTAAATAGTGAAATTAAAGGTGCTATGAGAACCAAGATGAATGCTGAAATAATACAGGAAAGTCAGATTTATGTTCCTATAAAGTTTAAACAACTGCTCTCCACAAAATACTTCATATGAGTTAACCCTCTACCTCATAAAGACGCTTTCTGACGCCTCTGTAGTAGAAGGCTTTTTGAAAACATAGTGACAAAAGAAGCAATTGCTCAAAACGAGCAATTTCTCCTTATGTCACAATGTTTTCCACTTTTAATCACTAAGGTTATCTATTTGATTATAGAGATTTTCTATTTTTTGACAAAATATGTTTAAAGTCATCTGCTCCACGTGAGGGAAAGGGTTAAGTTTTATTGAGTTTACATGAATGCTCTCCACAAAATACTTCATATGAGTTAAGTCATGGGAGAATACCTTCAATGGTTTTTAATTGTTGACAGAGGAGATCAAATTGCATACTTAACTCTTTTCCTCATACAGACGCATTTGGACGCCTCTGCAGCAGACGACTTTTGAAAACATTGTTGCAATGAGCAATTTCTCCTTTTGCCACATGTCAGGAAATACATTGGTAGATGAACTGGCCGTCGTAATATGACTAAAAGAGGCCAAAGAGGGCGGGTATCGCTCCACGGCCATTAGGCAAAAATTGAAATCTCCAAATATCCCCACCCACTGATGGCCATGTTTTTTGACCAATCAACATGGCTTCAAGGAATCTGATAGAGGGTCACCCTAGGAACATTTCTTCAAAATTATTTGAAATCAGCCCGACACTTTCGAGAAGAATATTTTTTAAGTTTTTACTATAGCCATATAAGGCAAAATAGCCCCGCCCTCTGGCGGCCATGTTTTTTGACCAATCAACATGGCTTGAAGGAATCTGATACTGGGTCTCCCAAGGAACATTTCTGCAAAACTATTTGAAAATTGGCCAAGATTTTTTAAGTTTTCACTATAGCCATATAAGGCAAAATAGTCCCGCCTCCAGTGGTGGCCATGTTTTTTGACCAAACAACTTGGCTCAAAGGAATCTGATAAAGAGTCAAACAGGAAATATTTCTACAAAATTATTTGAAAATCGGCCTTACACTTTCTGAGGAGAAGTTTTTTAATGTTTACACTATCTTTTTCTTTCGGTTGCCATGGAAACCAGAATTTTGCATGGATCCCAATAATTTGAAGTAATTTAGGAGAGGACATTGAGAGGATGCTTTCTATGAATTTTCATTCTAATTGGCCAAGTGGTTAGGGAGAAGAAGTCGTTTGAAGTAAAGAATTAACGCACACGCGCATGAAAGACAATTCGCCCTGACATAAGCTTGACTGGCTGACTGGCTTTCAGCCAGTTGAGCTAATAACGTATCCTTAACGATTTTTTATTTAGGCCTTTGTTTTCAAATGCTAGCCTTCCAAAGATAGCAGTTGCTATGCATCTAGCAAAAAACCTTGTTTTAAGAACCCAAACAATTTTTCTATCTTCTCCTACAGTTATTTATGTGGAGAGCTGAAACTTCGGTTAAAGATACTTCGAGATATTTAGAAATCGTATCCGTAACAATTTTTGATTTAGGCCTTTGTAATTAAATGGTAGCCTTTGAAAGATAGGGTCTTTTTACAGTCATTTTTTACTTCTATCGTCCCTAGCACTGCAGTGGTAGCGTTCAATGGCAATTTTATTGCACCATCTGATAGAGCTATTCAAGAGCTACAAAAGTAATTGACCTCTGACCTCGGGTTTCCGAGCTAGTGCCGGAAGTTTGCAAAATATGAAAAGGCGAAAAAAGAAAAACGGCTTGTTTTGATATATTTGTGTTGTGTAAAGTTAAGAGTTTGATGTTATTTACATAGTAACCAAGCTCTCTGTAAAATAGAGGAAATAAGTTAATGTCGTTGTGCAAGCATAACAAGAGTCCCCTACCGGACCATTGACCTCTAAGTGTGCCCTTGACCTTTGAGGTACAAGTCTGTGTCTTGTGTGCCACATGTCACCTCATCATGAAGAACATGTGTGCCCAGGAATACTATGATGCATGGTTAAGATATGAGCCGGACAAGGTAGTCCTATAAAACAGTAATCATTTTGACCTTTGACATCTAAGTGTGACCTTGACCTTTAATGTACAGGCCTGGGTCTTGTGCGCGACATTCCACCTAATCATGGTGAACATGTTAACCTTGTAACTTGGGAATCCTATGTTGCATGGTTGAGATGTGAGACAGACAATGTACAGTCCTATCAAACAGTACTCATTGTGACCTTGACCTCTTAGTGGGTCCTTGACATTTGAGGTACAGGCCTGGGTCTTGGGTGTGACACGCCGCCTCATCATGGTGACCGTTTGTGCTAAGTTTCAAGGAAATCCTATGATGGATGGTTAAGATGCGGGCCGGACAAGGTAGTCCTATCAAACAGTACTCATATTGACCTCTAAGTGTGACCTTCACATTTGAGGTACAGGCCTGTGTCTTGTGCGCGACACGCCGACTCATCATGGTGAACATTTGTGTCAAGTTTCTTGGAAATCCTATGATGGATGGTTAAGATGTGGGCCGGACAAGGTAATCCTATCAAACAGTACTCATTTTGACATTTGACCTCTAAGTGTGACCTTGACATTTGAGGTACAGGCCTGGGTATTGTGCGCGACATGCCGCCTCATCATGGGCCGGACAAGATTAGGTGGGACTGACAGACAGACTCGACCAAACCTATAGTTCCCCAAACCGGTTTTCGACCGGTAGGGGACTAATAAAAAGATATATAATATTATTGACGCCGCGTGGAAGCGCGGCGTCAGTATGGAATAGGTTTTAATTTTGTACCATGGGGTGACGTAATCAACAAGAGGGCCAAGATGGCCCTAAATCGATCACCTAATTGATAGTAAATTAGTAGCAAATATTTAACTGCAAATATCTTGGAAAATTTTATCAGGGAATGCAAATGAAACTGCAAAGGAGTGGACACTTCTCAAGAAACAGTTTATCAGTAAAGGCCATTTATATCTTGAAATCTAACAAGAACTTTAATAAGAATGGAATTATAAAGTTTTTGTCATTTTGCACCTTTCCTGATGCCGCCTTGCTGCCCTGTTTTTCAACGAAATCAATATGGCTTCAACAGTTTATTTAGAGGGTCACTTAAGGAACATTTCTACCAAATTATCTTGCAATCGCACAAGTAGATTATGGAGGAAAAGGATTTTAAAATTTGGGTATCTTTCTCACTTTCTGATGCCGCAGCAACCAAAGTTATCAATGGAATTTAAATCTTTGAACAATTTTGAAAGAGGACCACCAAAGGAACATTCTTGTGATGTTTTGTGGAAATTGCTCTATTGGAATGGTAGGAGTTGGTTGTCATTTGTAGCTAAAAGTTCAATTTACCCTTTTTGTGACGTCGCCTGGTTGATATGATTGTGTAACCAATCAAAACGGCTTAAACAAATTAAATAGAGGATCATTACAGTAAGATTCGTATTATATTTTCTTAAAATCAGACAAACACTTTCATAAAAAATGGAATTTTCAAATTTTGTCATTTTGCCCCTTTTCTGATGCCGCCTGACTGCCATGTTTTTCGACCAATCAGTATGGCTTGAACACATTTTATAGAGGGTCACCCAAGGAACATTTCTACCAAATTATATTTGAATTTGACAGGCAGATTCGGAGGAGAAGATTTTTAAAGTTTGGACATTAAATCGATCACCTGATTGATAGTGTATGGTGAGTGTAAGGAACGACAACTCTGCGAAGGAGATTGCCCTTGCATAATACTCTGCCAAGTGTTACCTCCCTTAGACCATCAATCTAATAACCATATGTCATTTGAAGCAAAAAGTTAATTTTACTCCTTTTCTGATGCTGCTTGGTTGCTATGCCTTTCAACAAATCAATATGGCTTGACAAAGTATGTAGATGATCAATGAAAGAACATTTCTACAAAACTATCTTTAAATCAGACAAGCACTTTTATAAGGATACTTTATTAAAGTATTGTCATTTTGCCCCTTTTTTGATGCCGCCTGACTGCCATGTTTTTCGACCAATCAGTATGGCTTGAACAATTTTTATAGAGGGTCACCCAAGGAACATTTCTACCAAATTATATTTGAATCTGACAGGCAGATTCGGAGGAGAAGATTTTCAAAGTTTGGACATTTTGTCCCCTTTCTGATGCCGCAGCAACCAAAGTTCTCAATGGAATTTAAATCTTTGAACAACTTTGAAAGAGGCCAACCAGAGGAACAGTCCTGTGATGTTTCACGAAAATTGTCCTTGGAGTTTGGGAGGAGTTGATGTTTAAAGCTAAAAGTTAACACCGGACGGACGACGGACGACGGACGACGGACAAAAAGTGATCAGAATAGCTCACCTTCAGCCTTCGGCTAAGGTGATCTAAAAAGGGAGAAACCCACAGATATTATTGTAAAGAAAAACTCTGTAATATGTTTGAAAAAACAGCCTATATGGTTGAATAAATTGTATTAACTGATTTAAGAAACAACAAGATACAAAATATGTACATCTTTCACAGTTGTTACAAAACTTTAGATACATTTAAATTGTGTTTAATAACTGTTCCCCAACCAATTAGGCTAAGCTTTTTGTTATGAGTTGATTTACGGAGTTCACTAGGCTACGCTGTTTTAATTGTTTGGTTTACAAATTTATTGAAAATCTTGTTAACACTCTGGAAGTCGCATTTTTGACTTGAGCATGTTGAAACTTTGTCAGAATGTTTGTCTTATGATATCTAGCTTGAATATAGGTCATGTCGGGTCAAAAACTAGGTCACTAGGCTAAATTGAAGGAAAATCTTGTTAACACTCTGGAAGGCATATTTTAAACTTGAGCATGTTGACACTTTGTCAGAAAGTTTGTCTCGATTATATCTAGGCCAAGTTTGAAACTGGGTCATGTCGGGTCAAAAACTAGGTCACTAGGCCAAATGTAATGAACATCTTGTTAACACTCTGGAAGCCGTATTTTTGGCTTGAACATGTTGAACATTTGTCAGAATGTTTGTCTAAGTGATATCTAGGCCGAGTTTGAATATAGATCATGTCGGGTCAAAAACTAGGTCACTAGGCCAAATTTAAAGAAAAGCTTGTTAACACTCTGGAAGACGCATTTTTTACTTGAGCATGTTGAAACTTTCTCAGAAAGTTTGTCTTGATGATATCTAGGCCAAGTTTGAATATTGGTCATGTCCGGTAAAAAAACTAGGTCACTAGGCCAAATGTAAGGAACATCTTGTTAACACTTTGGAAGCCACTTTTTTGGCTTGAGCATGATGAAACTATGTTGGAATGTTTGTCTTAGTAATATCTAGGCTAAGTTTGAATGTAGGTCATGACCGGTCAAAAACTAGGTCACTAGGCCAAATTTAAGGAAAGTCTTATTAACACTTTGGAAGCCACATTTTTGGGTTGAGCATGTTGAAACTTTCTCAGAATGTTTGTCTTAGTGATATCTAGGTAAAGTTCGAATATGGGTCACGTCAGGACAACTAGGTCACTAGGCTAAATTGCTGAACAATCTAGTTAACACTATAGGGATTGCATTTTTGACTTGAGCAGCTTGAAATTTTGTCAGAAAATTTATCTAGATGATATTGCCATTGACGCTGAAAGAGTAAAGTCTTATATAACCCATTCTCAAGTGAGCGATTCCAGGGCATCATGGCCCTCTTGTTTCCAATTTATTTCTGTTGTATTACTAAACTTAAAACGTTCCTCCCCATACAGTTGTTCATTCAGACCATTGTATTCTTGCTATATGTTGACTATACATGAAAACTTTTTCTTTTAATTTCATAAATGCTTAATTTCGATATTAAATATCTTCAAACTTGTTAGAATTATTTGTATATTTTGTTTATATACTCTCGTTTTTTGTTATCATACTTCTGCTCAACTGGAAAGAGAATCGACTTCCCTCTCTCCCTCCAAAGCTTGTGTCACACTTAACTTATAACTAGAGGCATTAACACTTAAGTTAATATCTGTTAATATTTCAGTATCTATGTTTTTTGTTTGTCTAATTGATCTAGTTAGAGCAGATTTAAAATTAAGAAACTTCAGCTTGTTTTGTTGCAGTCAATGTTAAGCAAACGGTAAAACAAATAGTTTGAAGACTTAACTCGTCATTTCACGACTAAATTTTACATGCTGAATATCATATAGATCGTACCATATAAAGTATATACTCCACTCCCTACGTCAAAATGGACCCTTTTTGCTATTGATAACATTTTATTATAGACTATGGTATCCAGGTGAGCAATAAGGAACATCTCGGCCTTCTTGTTTAAGATAAAGGTACATTTGGCCTTCTTTACATCCTGTCCGTTTGCACAGGTTATTTAAATGTATTGAACTGCATCTGCTTTCCTTTAAGTCATGCCTTAAAAGCATGCGCGGCGTCTTTGATGCTTAGCATCAAAATTCGTCTTGTATATGTTTTGCCCAGTTCCAGGGTAAACAAACGCAGAGAAACAAAGTCCAGACAGAGTGAAGTCTGATCACTATGTATTCAGAACAAACTGCAGGCTATTGCGGATGAGCTAGCTGATATGCATTGGCTCTAATGCTGGATCATTAAAAATTGTGAAATATCAAACAAATATCTAGGGGTCACAAGTTTGTGATCATAAGCATTAAAATAATCTACGTTGTCCAGTACTATTAAAATGAATTTTTAGACATCAGAAAATAGTTGCACACTTCTCAACTGACTGCTCTTACCAAGTAATGGGGAGAAAAGCACAAAAATAATAATGTCAGGAACTAAGGTAGATCACGACGTTGGAAGGCTCTCTGATATTATATGAACCAAAAAAAGGTTACAAGTTAAAATTCAATGTATTTTAATTTAATTGTGACTTTTCCTGACAAAATAGGCCCAAATGCGGTTGAGTTATGCATATTTTCAGAAACTTCAGATTGTCTGCAAACCAGGAAAATTGATTTTAGGTCCATGCGAGCATTTCTTCCCATTAAAATAATGGCTTAATAAACAACTACTAAAACATACAATTTCAGAAACTTACTTTCTATTTATTCATTCTGAAAGTGTGCTTCTATACTATAAAATACTGTCCAGTTTTGACTTAAAAATCATTTTTAGAGATTTTGAAAATTGCATATTTCAGTTCATATATATATATATATACAATATTCAATATTATTCATACACTTTCATGACAAAATAAGACAATGTATGCCATCAATATAAGCGTCAAGCATCTCATCATTACAAAATACAGGCACTTCAACCTCAATATACCAGAATTCAATGTTTATTTGTTAAGGTTTAAGGAACCCAAACGATGGATTCTTAAAGTACACAGTGAAATGACATTATAAAATGATGCATTAGTATTTTCAGGGTTTTGCAAAACCAGTTCAAACACTGGAATATTTTATGAAAACTGGTTGCTATAGAAACAACATTTTCAGATTTTGCAAATTGCAAAATTTAACGGCATTCATACCATATTCATTAAACTAGCAAAAGTGTCATGCAAACTAAAATAATGTTTGCCATGAATATAATTCAGAGCATGTTTTCATAAGGCACCGAAAAGAGTCTCATACATTATACCTATACAGCGCCTTTCCAACTACTATATTAGAGGCCGATCTTTGGCTACTTCACAATTTGAACAAGAGGGCCATGATGGCCCTGGAATCGCTCACCTGATTTTTTTTTTCACTTTAGCTATATAAGCCCCGCCATCTGGCGGGCATAGTTTCCAACCAATCAACTTGGCTTTAAGGAATCTGATAGAGGGTCACCCTAGGAACATTTCTACAAAATTATTTGAAAATCGGCCTGACACTTTTGAAGGAGAAGATTTTTTAAGTTTTCACTATAGCAATAAAAGGCAAAATAGCCCCGCCCCCTGGCGGCCATGTTTTTTGACCAATCAACATGGCTTGAAGGAATCTGATAGAGGGTCATCCAAGGAACATTTCTACAAAATTATTTGAAAATCGGCCCGACACTTTTGGAGGAGAAGATTTTTTAAGTTTGCACTATAGCTATATAAGGCAAAAAAGCCCCGCCCCCCCCCCCCCCCCCCCCTGGCGGCCATGATTTTCAACCAATCAACATGGCTTGAAGGAATCTGATAGAGGGTCACCCAAGGAACATTTCTACAAATTTATTTGAAAATCGGCCTGACACTTTTGGAGAAGAAGATTTTTTAAGTTTGCACTATAGCCATATAAGGAAAAATAGCTCCGCCCCCCCCTGGCGGCCATGTTTTTCGACCAATCAACATGGCTTGAAGGAATCTGATAGAGGGTCACCCGAGGAACATTTCTACAAAATTATTTGAAAATCGGCCTGACACTTTCAGAGGAGAAGATTTTTTAAGTTTGCACTATAGCCATATAAGGAAAAATAGCCCCGCCCCCCCTGGCGGCCATGTTTTTCGACCAATCAACATGGCTTGAAGGAATCTGATAGAGGGTCACCCGAGGAACATTTCTACAAAATTATTTGAAAATCGGCCTGACACTTTCGGAGGAGAAGATTTTTTAAGAATTTTGAAGTTTTTTCATTTCGTTGCCATGGAAACCAGAATTATGCATGGATCCCGAAAATTTTAAGGAATTCTGGTGAGGACATTGAGAGGATGCTTTCTGTGAAGTTTCATCCCAGTTGACCCACCGGTTACAGAGGAGAAAATGTTGACGGACGACGGACGACGGACGATGGACGACGGACGACGGACGCCGGACATAGGGCGATCACAATAACTCACCTTGAGCACTTCGTGCACAGGTGAGCTAAAAAGCCATATATGTTCACAATGTTGCAGAAAAAATTCACAAATGAAAGACAAAATCTACATAGCAAACTAATGAAATGTACGCTTGCATTTGTGAATTTCCTTTTTATGCGGTAGATAAAACAATCATAACTTTTCTGACACTCGCACCCTCAGTTTTATATGATTGTTTTGGTTTTTGTCCGTATGCGTCATATGAGTCATTCGCTTTCATTAAAACCTCGATTCTGATTGAATAAAAAAGAAAATTACATTCAATGATTTGCCGCCTTATGTTATGATTTCGGCTTGTGTCAAAATTAGCTACCTTAATCTTAAAATTCAAAACAAACCATGTCGCATAATGGAAAGTACTGCGTCAAGCGTTTAAAAAAGGCTTCTGACACATCACAGAAAAGTTTGCTTGTTTTTGTTTTTGTGGCGATTGGTTGACAATCGCCACAGTGCTACCAAAACAACAACAACGAAAAAAAATTATATAGTCGGTTTTGAACAGTCGGTTGGATATTTCTGCAAAGGCAATTTACTCACTTCCGTTAAACCGCCATATATATATATATAGTTCCATCAGTGATGCAGGCACACGATTTATAATGATAATGTTAGTGCTACTTTGATACCGGATTGGTACTAATATTTGAGATTTATCGAGAAAATATCTAAATAGAGTTAAACTATTTACATATTATCTTTCTTCATGTTTGGGCAGATAATAAATATCATCGCGCGTGTTGTGCCTCGTTTTATTTTTACTGTAGTCAACCGTAACCTTTTGACCTTTAACCTGATTCGGCCTGAGGGTAAACTATTACCGTGTTTACAGGAGTTGGTTGTACTCTGAAAGCACCTCGCCAAAATAAAACGGCCAATTAACTTCTTTTGTAATTTTAACAATCATGGTCCGTGGAAAGTGCTTATTTCGTACCTGGTCCCGTTTTGGTACCGGATTGTTACTAATATTTGAGTTTTATCGAGACATTATCTACATAGAGTTAAAATATGTAAATATTATCTTCGTCATGATTTGGCAGATAATAAATATCATTGCGCGTTCTTCCCTGCAAATAACGACAACTCTGATGATACTCAAATCTGGAAATTCCAAAAGGTTCTATAAATAGCTCGCGAGCCCAAAATCCAGAAGAGCTTGTAAATCTCAACGTTATAAACGCTTTATTTTGTAGTTGTTTAAATATATGAAAGCGTCTAGATGATAAGACTGGTTTACAAAGGTTTAAAGGCCACACAATGTCAGTGTGTACACACGTTATGTTTACACGTCTGCAATAAACCCGCACCAGAGTCATCGCAAGCCCTACACCGATATACTGCTTGTTACTTTGCAGGATTTTCCATACGATCGCCACTACAGTGCCATTGGCGCTTTGATTTAATATGTAAATGGTCCGGCTTCTGTTATCAATACGAGACAACATTTGACTTAGGCGACGCTGATGATTCGATAGAGCAAACCTTGTCTGAATCGACCGATAAAATTAACCCTGTTAATCATCCCATTTCTACCACAAATATTTCTTCGGATCTCGCGGAGACTAAGTTCCTAGAACCAGAACCAATGGAAGTTTCAACCCCACCCTCTGACCCATTTCCAACATCAAACTGTTCTGATTTTAATACTGAATGCACATAAATGGTTGAAAATAGTGAATATATTTAAAAGTTCTATTAGTTTTATACACTATTTTATTCAACTGTTCGGCCATAGGCCTTTCTTCATGTTATATTTTACAAATGTCACACACTAGTATGTTATGTCCATCTTGAAAGATTAACCCTTTCCCTCATACAACAATTCTGCAGCAGACGACTTTGAACATATTTTGTCAAAAAAAATGTAAAATCTCTTTTATTGAATGGATAACCTATGACTAAAATTGGAAAACATTGTGGAAAAATGAGAAATTGCTTGTTTTGAGCAATTTCTTCTTTTGTCACTATGTTTACAAACAGCCATCTGCTGCAGAGGCTTCAGAAAGCATCTATATGAGGGAAAGGGTTAGCGAAAGGGTTAAGAAAATGTTGAAAAATACAAAATATTCAAAATATGCTGATGTTTTTTTGTGAATGTTGACCACTATAGACCATGTATGATTAAAGCCCCTTATCCCTTTCCCCGGTAACATACAGCAAATCTGCAACAGACAACTTTGAAAATGTCTAATCAAAATTATGGAAAATTTCTATAATTGTAGGTATAGTTACTGAAAAAAGGTTGAAAACATTGTGGCAAAAGGAGAAATTGCTCGTTTTGAGCAATTTCTTGCTCGTTTTGAGCAATTTCTCCTTTCGTCTCAAATGTTTTCAAAAGTTGTCTGATGCAGACACGTCAAAATGCGTCTACAGGCATTAAAGGGTTATTGACCAAAGTTCAGTTTTGCAGAATATATTGCCATGTCCATTATATTTCATAACACAACATGTAAAGAAATACATTCTTCATCATTTTGCAATCTTGTGCATCGGTTTTTTTCCACAATTTTGCGATTTTTCGCACGTTGATTTTCACAAAACCAATAGGCTAGGGAGTCTTAACAAAATTGAGTGGAAAGGCGCTGACTATATATAAGAATAAGGTTTTTGTTGTTGGGATAAGCCTTATGAGAAAGAAATACAATGGTAGTGTTACATTGTTTTCTACTACCAGGACTTCCCCTGGAACATTTTTCTTCAATTGTATAACAAAACTCGCGTGACCCTTTATGTGAGCTTTACAAATAAAACACTTGTAAGTTGTAAGGCATGTTAATTTCTTATACAGCAATCTTATTCACATTGCCAGGCGCAATTTGACTTCTGTGAAAGATCTGAAAAAATATTTATATATTATCATTCAATATAAAAACAACAAGAGATGTTTGTCAAACATTATGCTCCTCCCCTGAGTGCCAAATGTTGTCAGGAATATTTGGACAATTGAGTAAAATTTGCATGGACCGAAATGCCAGTTGATTTTCATTTCACATTGGATGTCTATGAGTCAGTTTTAAGATTATGAACAATGTTCATTCAAAGTTTGAGGATGGTAGGTACAGTTCTTAATCACATTGTGATGACGACTGATATTTGCAGATATTATGTATCCTCCAGGGGCTGTATTCACAAAGCTCCTAAGTTATTTCCTTAGGAAATTCCTTAAATACCCGATTTTCCCCTTAAGTGAGAAAATTCCGTAAGTTCGTATTCACAAAGCTCCTAAGGAAATTCCTTAGGTAAGAATATTATTTTTTCCTTAAGTGTAAATATGTGACGTCAGAATTAAATTTATTCATTATGTTTGGACGAAAGTAGATACGTCATAGTGGTTTAGAGATTATTTTTCTGCATAAATTCGTTTTTTCCCAGTTGTTGGAATTATAGGCTATGACGAGTTGTTAACCTCTGATTTCTGTTTGTTTTTATTATTAGATCGACCTTGTTACAACAAAGTTAAAATCGTCATGGTTGAATATGTATCTGTCATGCAGTTCAATATTTATAATTTGTTGAATGTCAACCATTTCTTGAATTGTCTGGAATTTGAGACAATTTGTAAATATCAATGCTAAATTTACACTTTATTCCTGCATAGTGTTCATCTAAAAAAAGGCATTTTTTGAAGGAGTACACATTTAATTCAAATCAAAAATTTTACCTCGATTTGTCTTAAAGTTAAATGCAAAATATGAATCTTCTGCTATAGAAATTTCATTCTTTTTGTTAAAGAATTTTTATAATGAAATTTTAAGTTTTGATGGGCACTTTGCAATAGTAAACTGCAATTCAGTATACGATGACAAATGTTGATTTAATAAAAGGTAGCATTTTATAAAAATATTCCTTGTTATTCAAATCATTACCCTAAAATTGTAAAAAGAATTGTGAATAGTTTAATATCCCCCTGACGCCGAGCCCCGTAGCTCAGTCGCTAGCGAAAAGCGGGCTGTCAATCAAGGAGTTGTGAGTTTGAATCCCAGCTCGGCCAATATTCGTTATGGCGTTTGACAAAAGTCATTGTGACAAGCGTCATTTTTCTTCCACCAATAAACCAACAGTGTATGAGGAAAAGCAGCCAGTTGCTTGGAAAGATTGTTGTGTGGATTACTGGTGTGAGAAGGCCGGGAAAAACATGAATAGGTGAACTGGCTGCGGTGATATGACTAAACAATTGTTGAAAATGGCGTTTAATTAACCCCAATCAATCAATATATTCCTCTGAGCTGAATCAATGAGATAATCTATTCTATGTCAGTCTTTATTATTTAACCTCAAACAACATCTCATCCTAAACAATAGTGTTGCCAAGCCGCAAAAGCTTAGTCGGGAACGATGAGGGCTATCACTCCATTGGACATATGGGTCGTGAGTTCGATATCCCAGATTGCCATTCATTCTTTCAGATGATTGACTCAACTCATTGTGACTAGCGTCATTCGTCTACTACAAATGTGCTTAACCCTTTCCCACATGTAGACGTTTTCAGACACCTCTGCAGTAAACTACATTTGAAAGCATTGTGGCAAAAGCGAAATAACTCATGAACAATTTCTGCTTTTGTCTAAAATTTAATGTTTTCAAATCTATTCAATTTTTATACTTTCATTTATAAACATTTTCCGAATTTTTGTCTAGATGATTTCAAAGTAGACTGCTGCCAATTTGTTGTATGTGGAAACTGGTTAATAGTCTGTGGGAATGTAGCCAGTTGCCTTGGAAGAATGTTGTGTTGAGTACTGGTGCATTTAGAATGCTCGATTATGCTATACATAACCACATGCATGAAATTGCTATCATTTACAACTTTGTTGTAATAATTAAAATGTAGATGGACATAGCCCTTTACCACATGTGGACATGTTTTTATGCATTTGCAAACATATGAGATTTTCCATGTTTTTAAACTTGTATTGTATATATGGGAAAGGGCTATGAAAGATTGTTTGAATGATCAAATCAAACTGCCATGTTCTTCAATTAGAAAATTGCCCAACAATTTGGTAGAAAAATGATTTTAATGATTTTTTGGGAAAACATAGAGAAATTACTAGCTGTGCAGTTTCATCCCAATTTACACACTGGTTACTTAAATGTTGATGGATGCAAACCAAACAGAAGGCAATCACAATAACTCACTTTCAGTACTGTGTGCTGAGTGGAGCTATAAAACCAAAAATAAACAAATACATTAGAAAAGTTCATATAGTTTTATTATAACAATTTATATTATAAAAAACACAGCATGGTTAGTCTGCTAGTGCTACATGATTGTATACAAAACAAATCAAACAGTTTAAACCATTTCGTTTTTTACCCCAGTCATTTAATATGCATAAATGTCATGAGAAAATGGATCATTTTGGAATTAGATTATGAAAACAATGAGGAAAAGTAGAAATGACAGAATGATAGTCATGTTGATCAATTGTTTTCTCTCTGGTATGACATCTAATCAGGGAATAGTAGTCTAAGATCCAATCAACAACAGGATATAACCCAATTTATCAACATCAAGTAAAATTTAAGTTTGCTAACACATTATGTCCTAATTTAAGAGAAGAATAACTTAAATGTTAATTAACTGCGACCAATTGCCAAAATTTATACAATATATTTAAGCTTGCAACAGCATTTCCAGAGAAGACAAACTTAAATAGGCCTAATGCACTTTTATTAAAGTATTATTACATGTCCAATCAGGCAATGTCTGTAAAGCATAAATAGTAAATTTGTGCAATATCTCTATACTTTTAACAACTTGGTTGAATATGCTGAATTTAGCATTTGTATAAAGGAAATGTTAACTTAACCCTTTCCCTTATACAACAAATATGCAGCAGACGACTTTGAACATATTTTGTCCAAACATAGAAAATCTCTATAATTGAACGGATAACCTATGACTAAAAGTGGAAAACATTGTGGCAAAAGGAGAAATTGCTCGTTTTGAGCAATTTCTTCTTTTGTCACTATGTTTTCAAAAAGCCATCTGCTGTAGAGGCGTCAGAAAGCGTTTATATGAGGGAAAGGGCTAAAAACAGAGGAAAAATATTATTTTTTGTTTGCATGCAAATATTTATATAAATCCTTCTATTAATACATTTTCCTCATCAATCACATCAAATTGAGACTACATGAATCGTGTTAAACTTGCAAAAATTAGGTAAAATGTAATACCATGATTAAGTTTCCAATCTCATGAACATTAAAGCTTACCATCTGCAGCAGAATGCTTTGAACAATTCTGGACAAAAATGTGTCGAGTGAAATTATGATAATTTCTTGTTTTTCTCAATATCTTTTCAAAATTAGACTTTTGCTCAAAATGTGTCATTATCAGTTATGATTTTTTCATTGATATACTGCCGCACATCTTATATAAGTACTCACATCAATTTGATACATATACAAGTAAACACTGTCTGAACACTGATATAAACATGTCTTCAGTTCTGTCTTTATTTTCTGTCTGCAAGTTTTACTCTTCTCACTATTTCTTTTCTTTCATCAACAAGCTGAAAGCATAATATACACATCAACATATGTAGTTTATATAGATCTACAGAATATCATTATGTGTTAAATTTCCATTCATATCAACAGCTTTTCATAATGTCAAAAGTACCATTATTATCTAAACAATGAAAACAAAACACACTTTCGAATTACTAATAACTATTATTGCCAGTTTAATTCTCAGTTCAAATGAAGTAACATGTGTAACACTGTAACAAACTATCAATAAAAGATCAGTGTGCATTTTAAACAATCAAACCGTTGGCACACACGTTTTTCCATTTTGACACTTGGCAAGTGACGGATTTGTGGGTGGGGTAAGGTCCCACCGAGTTGATCATTTCGGACTGATAAATTCACCTTGAAATATAGTTTAACGATTTATTCTCTTACGGTCGTCAAATTATGAGGATTAATAAGCAATTTATTTGGTGACACAGGGCTAATAAAAAGAAATGTACTCATCCTGACACAGATTTCGACAGATCGCCTCCGACTTTTTGTTGTTGTCTATGTACAGCGAAAAAGACACCGATACGTCACATTTCTTTACGCAATCTTAGCATTCATTTTTTTATGCGATATTCAATATTATTTATGACCAACAACGCATACACAAACATGTAAAAACGTTTTGGTTATTTCTAGCGATGAGACGGCGGCCATTGATATCGAGAATATGCGATTTAAGGGGAAAGTTAAGGCATGGTACAGTGCTCCTTAACTTTTAAGGGAAAAATGGACCGATTTAAGGAATATTTTTACCTTAGGAGTTTTGTGAATAGCTTCTTAGGAAATTCCTTAGAGATAAGGAGAAAATGATGAAACTTGAGGGAAATCTCCGTATTTAAGGAATATTTTTTTCCTTAGGAGATTTGTGAATACGGCCCCTGGTCCAGGCATTGTTGAGTTATCACTCGGACAAGCTTAAACAAAGTTTTTGTGTTCAAGGTCACTGTGACCTTGACCTTTGACCCAATGACCTCAAAATAAACAGGGTTCATCTACTAGTCAGACCCAACCTCCAAGTCAAGTTTGAGGACCATAGGTCCAGGCATTGTTATCACTCGGACAAAGCTTTGGTATACAAACGGACCGACCAACCTACCGACATGTGCAAAGCAATATAACCCTTTTCTTCGAAGGGGGCATAATAAGATTGATTGATTGATTGATTAGGGCTTAACGCCGTTTTCAACAATTTTTCAGTCATATCACTGGCGATGGGGTAGAAAGAGACGACCAATGGCTAATGACTTTTATTGATACGATTAACTGCAATAAACATAAAATGTCAATCAGTATATCTTATACTAAATCATAACCTTTCAGTATTTAAAATATACATACATGTAGCAATGCATATATATGAATGAAATACATGACAGTACTTTACCGTCTAAAAATCTAATTTTGGATCCCACGATTTGTAACAAGAATCAGAAACTGTTTATCAATCATTTGACCTTAGGTCACACCAATTTGATGTCTTGGTCATTTGATTTTTTTTTTAAATTAGGGGCGAGCGCAATTGTTTTATATATTTTTTTTAATGTTTGATCTTCGGATTGTCCGTTTAAAAACTGAGGCGATAATTTTTTCTGATCAGTTATTATAATGAACTTTAACTTGTTGGTATCAAGGTCTATTTATCTTACTATAAACAGTTTAACACTTATTATACTATACGTTTAACTGATTAATTAACACTAAAACTATAACACTATATTTATTATTGATGTAATCCACTTGGAATATTACTTTTTATTCACATTCATTATTTACTCGTTCTTATATTACAATACTCCCTTTACAACCAATATCATGCTGTTTACAACTTGAAAACCATCATTTAATCAATCAATTATAGATTCAAGTTTCTCTAACTTGTCTTTATTTGTAGTAAGTTGTTTAAAAGATAGACAGACATCATAAATCATGTATAGACCAGAATTTAAGTTTAAAACCTGAAATGAAGCTCGAACAAACAACAGTGATCTACAGTTGAAGATTTTAAGCACTCGATCATAGTCAAGTTAGTAAGTGGGGAATATGGGCTCAACATTAAAATAATTGCAACAGAAATGATATTATTGTTTTTTGATAGTTTGTTACCTATAAAATCACTGGTAAAAAATCTACAGAGGGAAAATCGGTAAATTTCTCTTATTTATATAACCCAAAAGGTAGAAAACAACAGAGATATATAAACACATATGTGTTTATAAATATGTCTCTGAAAAAATCAACTGTTATCAACACTGTTTCTAAGTATCTATGCAAGGAACAAATTTAAGCGGACATTGTACCTTAGTTTTAACATATATATATATCTAACCCAAATGTAATCTGAATATAAAATGTACTTATAAAAATGATTTTACCAACTTTGTATCAATTTATAGACATTTGTGAGCATACTTTGAGGTATATCTTACCCCACCCACTTGCGCAAGCAGGCATACACATAACACTAAACAGTGCCATAAAGTAACTTAGATACACAAGCAATCAATCAATTTGAGCAAAGGCTTGTGCAGAAGACTTCTTCAACTGTAAAACAGGCCGACTTATGCACACCTGACGACAAATATTAACTAGAAATATCACTGAAGGTGATGAATACCCCCAGCTGGTGCCTGACAATATACAGATGTATGATAACTTCAAGGGGCCATAACTCATTTAAAAATAATTCCAGTGCAACACGCCGACAATATGCACAACTAGGCTTGGTATCAATCATTCTTCTGAAGTTATATTGATTTCTGATCAAGGGTTGCTGTAAAATAGTATTCACAAGAAATGTTGACAATATGCATATGTATGAGAATGCAAGGGGCCATAATTTATTTAAAAATAATTCCAGTGCAACATGCGACAATATGCACATCTAGGCTTGGTATCGATCATTCTTGTGAAGTTATATTGAATTCTGACCAAGGGTTGCTGAGAAATAGTGTTCACAAGAAATGTCGACAATATACATTATGTATGAGAAATTCAACGGGCCATAACTCATTTAATAAAATAAAAAAGTTCACAAGAAATGTCTACAGACCAACGGACCGATCGATCAACCGACCAACTGACAAGCGTGACTCCTATATAGCGCTCACGTTACTGGACGTATTGGGCGTTTTTACGCCCGAAAAGTGTTCCTGTACGCCCAAAATTGACAACAGAGACGTCCAAGTACGTCCAGGAATTAAGGGTATACGCCGGCAATCAAAACACAGGGCGTATACTTCCAGTTGAAATCGTGTGTAATTATTCTGCAATCATTGTGTATTGTGTTTGATTAAGTCTCAATGATGGACAGTGGGAGTTATCAATTGGTAGATTTAAGCCAATCACTATCGAGAATACGTACCCCACCCAATTCCAGATTTGACACTAGATAACTACTTCACATCAATCAATACTATTTTTTCATTTCAAGCACCATAGGGAGAACAATTTCAATAACTAATTTGACGAGCATACTAGCGACGATGGTTCTCTGTTGTCTCTACTCTCACGACACCGCACGAATAATGAAACAAGCTATCGAGAGAACAGCGTCAAATTCACTTGAATATTTCTTCTCGTGTAAAAGTACGGGAAACGGAAGTTGTAATGGCTATGTGAAGTGCTCTCTGGTTGGTCGATATTTGGTCGTGTCCGGATTTTTAGCCAATCAGCAATAATAGGAAATCATTTCTTTTTGTGTCAATATATTTAGTTTTGACGTGTCTGAGTTTTCCGCGGAAATGGTACCCCTTACGGCAACTCAAATATTAAGAAAACGAAGAGACGGATCAAAAATCGGGTCGATCATTCGATGTAGCAACTGATGGGCTACACAACGCACACCGAGTGGTTTCTAAATTCGAAAAACTGTGGGAGGAGATAGTTTTTGCAGGAAATGCGTATTTTTGCCCGTTTCCATCTATGGCAACCAACTACAAAAGGAACAACTAGAGCCTAGAATAGTTTTGGCGCTACGCTTGCCACAAACAAACAAACAAACGAACAGAAACGAAGACTTTAATGGTCTCTAGAAGAGAGAACCAATAACAAACTAGGATAGAATGTCCCTATATTAATTTAACTGTTTAATGATTATGTTTTTGTTTACACGAATCCATAGGAAATTATTTTCAATTGCCGATTTGGTTTTTTTTGGCTATTAAGATCAAATTCAGAGCCATCTGTAAAAAAAGACTTGCCTATACAACTAAATAACATTTTTGGCCATTTTAGTTTATTTCTTTTTAGAAGATAAGAAATAATGAAGACGAAGGAGAAAATAAATATTGTAATGGGTTTTCGTGCATTTTTCTACTTTCTGAAAATCGGATATGTCATTCAAGAAAGCATTTCTTGTACTTATTTGTTTTAAAATGTTATCATTGTAAGAGTTTAGTATGTGTTTCGTTAATACAACTCACTGCAGAATAGTTGATTTACTGGTGTTTAAAATGAAAGCACTGCACACAGTCTCTGAATATCAGAAATCATTCCTTTTTCCACAATGCATGTGGTTTGAGAACATGATTCATTATATATGCATAATCAGTACTGAGCATAATAGATCGCATAAAACACCTACTGGTTTTAAAAATGTAATGAAAGAAACTAAAACAATAACATTATTTACAAAGGGGCAATACAAGCTTTTTGTAACAATTTGCTTCTTTTCTGTGAATGTTTTTAAAAAATGAAACAAAGGGAAACAAGTGCAAGATGTGGAAAAGCCAATGCAGTACATGGGACTTCCAAGATTATTACCAGGACTTCCAAAATTCAGACCCTGTTTCAGAAAGTTAGTGCAAGCAATGAATGTTATACCCCAAGATACATAGTATATGGGGGCTATATTATACTGGGGGTATAAAAACATTGTAGACAAAGATGGTAATGCTCTTACAAAGCATACCTTTTCAACACTGTTTAACATGTTGTTCCGGATTTTAATTATTTTCCTTACTCAATAGCTATTATTAGGCTATATGTATATGTAATGAAAACAAGAGCGCTAAATGTCACAAAATACGCCCATCCTGTTTTTTTGAGACCAATTAAGTATAGTGATAATTGGTTGTACATTAGGCAAATTTAGAGAGCAGACACTGTTAGTACAGTTTTGGCCATTTTGAGGGACATATTAAAGTGTGTAGTGACTAAGATAACGTGGTAAGTTAACAAACTTGTCCAAGATATTATGCCAATAAACATTCTGACCAAATTCGGTGATGATTGGACAAAGGCTTCTAAAGTTATTGAGCTGACAAGACCAATTTTAGGTAATTTCTATAATTAAAGGGCGATAACTCTCGATTGACTTAAGGAATATAGCTAGTTATCGAATGTGTCCAAGATATTATGCCAATACACATTCTGACCAAATTTAGTGAAGATTGGACAAAGGCTTCTAAAGTTATTGAGCTGACAACCCCAATTTTAGGTAATTTCTTTTATTAAAGGGCGATAACTCTTGATTGAACTAAGCAATATAGCTAGTTATCAAGCTTGTCTGAGATATTATGCCAATACACATTCTGACCAAATTTGGTGATGATTGGACAAAGGCTTCTAAGGTTATTGAGATGACAAGACCAATTTTAGGTAATTTCTTAAATAAAAGAGCGATAACTCTTGATTGACTAAATGATATGACTAGTTATCGAACTTGTCTGAGATATTATGCCAATACACATTCTGACTAAATTTGGTGATGATTGGAAAAAGGATTCTTAAATTATTGAGCTGACAAGACCAATTTTGGGTAATTTCTATAATTGAAGGGCGATAACTCTCGATTGACTAAAGCGATATGGCTAGTTATTGTACTTGTCCGAGATATTATCCCAATACACATTCTGACCAAATTTAGTGATGATTAGACAAAGGCTTCTTAAGTTATGGAGCTGACAACGTACTGGACGCCGCCCGTCTGTACGCCGCAAGTAAAATTATAATACGATCCGTTTTTTCAAACGGGCGTTTAAAAACAAAAACATTGCTGACAAAAGGAGCAATCTAGCTACAAAGTTTTCAACACTATATATAAATAGTTCTTCAAAATTTCCAAATATTACATTTTGCTTCATAAAGTAATCAAAGATAATGAATTTAAATCAGCATATCGGGGAAAGACAGTATAATGCAAGATTAAGAATACAGAGAGTTATACTTATTACTATAAGAACTTACAGACTAATCTCTAATATACAGTTAAGAACATCTTGAAATTGACAAATTAACCGTTCACGCTCCGCTCCATTCCGTTCCGTTCCGCTCCGCTCACGTTCCAATCCGCTCTCAAAGCGTTCACTCATTCATAACATTGTGATTGCTTTTTTCCGTTCCGTTCAGATTGAGCGCTTTTTTACGCTCACTCGGAACGCTTTTTTTCGATCAAAATCCGTTCAACGATTTGATTGGCTTAAATTAATTTCGTTTCGTTTATATTTTTTTTTACTTAACCCTAAATATCAACAACAAATCGTATTACGAAAATGATCATATTAATAATATTTGTAACATTCTAATTCAATCGGATACTTGAGTGTCTTATAAAACAAAAGTTTAGTATACAAATATGACTTTTAACCCTTTACCGGATATAAACGCTTTCATACACGATCTCAATATAAACGATTTTCGAAAACCCTAATCGATTTCAATATAAACGGTTTTCGACGACCCTAATCGATTCTAATCGATTTCAATGTAAACGCTTTTCGACGCCTTTGGAGTTTGAATGCTTCAAAAGTATATTTATCGTGTGAATAGGTCCTCCAAAAGTGTATCACAATACAATTTGTTTATTTACAAAGGGATCTCATACTTTAAATCATAGTGTTACTATATAAAGTTTGTAAGTAAAAAGCGTCCAAACATGTATATAGTGTTTAAAAATTCAGTACCCAGGTTGAATGAAATGCGTCGGGAAATGATAAGCTTGAAAATACCTTGTTCCTATGAAAAATATCCCTATGATAATATCCGTTTCCATTTGTAATTGTAAATTTTAATTATTTCACAAGGGTTTTCTAAAATTACCATTATGCACCATATACAGATTGAGTCGCGACACATAAAAATAGGCAATCAGTTTTGTTCCAAATCTTATAACAGCTGGTATCAATTTATTTAATTGTAATGCCGGCGTTTGATCATAACTGTTCTCAAAAGACTTCGATAATTGTTATGTGACGATTTACGAACAGTGATGATCCTAATCAGTCTTAACAGAAGAGCATATTGATCTGAATATTCCCAACTATCGGAAGGCGGGTTTTCATTTGACACGGAAGTATTATGTGTAAACCACGTGCAACCCAGATCAAATGGAAAATTACTGACGCATGCAGTAAACATGACCTTGACAACAGGGCTTCATTTCTCCCTTTCTTCATATTAAAAAATCTGGAGCAGATGACATTTAAAACGAGAAAAAATTGCTCACAATGTTATGATCCCATGCAAACACAATGAAGCAACCCTGTATACATCTATTCTTCTGCTGTAGAAATTGTCTATACGTGAGAAAGGGTTAAATAGTTAGAATTTGTTGTCAAGATGTTTTTAATTTCGTCGTTATAATTGTTGAAAGAGGAAAGGGTTTACTCACACGTGCAAAGTCGGTTCTTTGTTTGACCGATCACATTTCCGGTGTATATCAGTTTTGACAATCAAGTAAGCTACTGGGAAATACCTCTTTCACAGATGTAGATTCATATTGACGCAACTAAAGCTGACGAGTAAACATTGCAGCAAAAGGAGAAAGCCTAAATGCATTAAATTTAATAGATAACTTTTGCCACAATGATATGAATTAATTCAGTAATTATACTTTCCTTTTTTATAGATTTTCTTTATTTTTGTCTCGACATTTTCACAATCTTTTGCTGTGATTTGTTGTAATGTGGAAAGGGATGAACAGCTGACATAAGTGGTTATTGTTTTCATCTACACAATACCGGCGGGTCTTTGATTGATTGATCTAGTAAATCAGAAGGGCAATAAAATGGGTCATTTACGGGTGCAGTTATGACACTTCCGCAAAACTGAAGCTGTATTTTTTTTTTTGGCTTTACCCCGTCAGACATTCAATCAGATATTTCTGATCTGGAAGTTGTTTCCGATGATTGTTCTTCTTCCGACAACAATCTTTTCTCTATAGGAGCTTGGAATAATGAGTTTCAACAACCAAGGGTAAGTAAACAAAGAACGAAATGGTCCTTGAGAATACGGGGAAATACGCAAACATGTGTTTACATTCGACTTTTTTTGGGTTAACAATTTTCTATTGCCGATCTATTTCTTCAAAAAGGAAATAGTTAGAAATGAAAACGTAAGGACATTAGACATTCAAAATATTTATATGGGATGTTTTAACATTTATTCTCGTGAAATCGACTTTGAATCATGACAGGAAGATGGGTGATTTCTCCATTAAGTTTTACTAATTTTACTCCTGTATGTCACAGAGTTGACTTTTGAAAACTTCGTAGAAATTAAGACATATTTCCTTTACGGAGTATCTGGTTTTAAAAAATTAAACTTGAAATTGCTTTTGTTATATTCTGGACTAATTTCACTTTTTTTTTTTCGCAATAACAATATTTGAAAAGGTAGACATGAGCAAAATACATTCATCATTTTCAAGAAAAAATAAAAAAATAAAATTGCCCTGCTTTCGTCGCCTGTTTTGCTTCAGTTCTTTTCATGCTGAAATAGTGTATTTTACACCAATGTAAAGGTAATTTAATCTCCCACAATGTTTATACTGACATATAAAAGGTAGTTACACTATTTTATACAGATAGTTGGGTTTTATTAGGACAGGTGTCAAATTCTTATGATTTTCCCAATACCCTGTATGGAGATAGTATACAGGCTTTTATCAGTAGTTTATTGACTATTGGTTTATCAAATAGATGCCTATATATGGAGATAATATAGGTAAATGGGCAGTTGGGCTATCCAGTAAAGGGTTAATAAAATAATTTCGTAAAATAATTATCGGATAGTTGTTGCAACCGTTCAACGAGCGAATGATTGGATTTTTGCAATCATTATGATTGTTTCGTTCAGAGCGCAAAATTCCGTTCCGCTCATAAAGCGTTCCAACTTCGTTCCAATCACGCTCACGATCCAATCACGTTCCGCTCAGATTGTCAATTTCATGATGTTCTTAACTGTAACTACGATGATACTCATTGATAGTTTAGTTTAAACTTATTTATTTTATATCGATTGCGAAACAAACCTTTGACTTAGATTAATCACTTTCGATGTCTGCTTTCTGGAGACTTAACCAGTATGGAAAAATACGAAAGTCAGAACCCGCTCATCACAGGACTCGAACCATGCAGGGACCTTTGACACGAGAGGCCGACGCTTTACCTCTGCACCGCTGTCTTCCACAGTGATAGATATGTGGGAAATGGTTAAAACATGTGCCATTAAATCTAAATATGATTTTGTTTGTGTGCCCTACAATGGGGATTTAAAGAAGATAGCAATTAATATCTATATTTAAGTATGAAAGGCATTTATATTTTATTGAGGGGAAGTTCATTATGTTTTAGCCCTATCATGGCAAAAGGGGTCTTGTTGCTTCTGTATTGTATTGTATTGTATGTTGGCAGGGGTGGCCAAATCCATTGTTCGTATTGCCCAGCTTGTCCCAGAGCCTGTACGGACAAGTGAAATTTTGTAGGGATTTACTATATAAATATCATATAGACAAGTGCAAAATAGCATTCTGAAAAAACGGACAAGTAAGTCAAAATGATATTTCGCCACCCCTGGTTGGTATCACATCAAGGTAAAAGAGCTGGGCAGCACCTCATATTTGTCATAGAAACATACAGTTCCCCCTCCCTAGATCAATACCGTACAGAGGCAAGTTAACCCTTTCCCACATACAACAAATCTGCAGCAGACAAATTTGAAAGTATCTAGGGAAATTCTAAGGAAAGCTCTATAAATGTAGGTATAATTACTGAAAAGAGTTAAGAACACTGTGGCAAAAGGGGAAATTGTCATTTGCTGCAGAGGCGTCATTTTTCGAGTCATCTGAAAACTGACAATTTAGGAAAACATTATGGGAAATGGAGAAATTGCTAATGGAGACCAAACGTCTCCTTTTCACACAATGTTTTCCACTCTATTCCCCTAAAATAACCTGACTTTTTTTTAATAATACTGTTTGCTTTTTGTAAGAATATGGAGAATGTGGTTCTTAGTAGAGGTTGCTATTTGCTCCACAGAGGTGACATTTTGAGAGACTACTTTGGTGAGCTTATAATTGCTCATCTTGATGTAGCAGAACAGGGATGACTCGGATGAAATTGTGAAAATGTATAGTCCATCCTATCGGAGCTCTAGATCACGCTTGTACAATGTATTTCAATCTACAACCTCCTTTGACGACCCTCAAACCCTATGTTGTTGGTATTTAAAAAAATCGTCTCACTAAGATAATTATTTTGCGTACCCACGACATAGGGTTATGTATGTTAAGCCAAAACAATGATATTCTTTCAAAAAGGCCTGTTTACTCCTTCTTAACTTTTTCCCACATATATACACACTCTGACGCCTCTGCAGCAGAAGACGACTTTTAAAAACATTGTGGCAAAAGAAGAAATTGCTCAAAACTTCTTTCAGAAATCGTACATTTATTTATAGAGATATTCCATACTTTTGTCTAGATGTCAAGATGGAAAGGGTTAATATCTAGCTCTCTGTCTTAAGTCTTTGATTTTCACAGATGCAAGATTTAGAGCCCTTTCACAGCAGACTCGACTCTTCTTTATTTACAGTAACTCGATCATTAGTTACGACATTGTTTACAAAATGGACTGACAATTACTCCTATATTGTATACAATGATTTCAGCTTGACTGACAAAAGAAGACCCCTTCAAAGATTAACATTTGTATAGAAGCAACGTGTTTCTAAAGATCGCTGTTTTTGATATCAAACAAACATGTTTTAAACTATAATTGGTAGAAAATTACTGGTGAATACTTTAAATAATTGAATTGAAATATCTGTTTTATCAATTTTTTCCTATCCTTTGCTCAATAATTCTTAACCCTTTCCTATATACAACAAATCTGCAGCAAACGATTTTGAAAACATCTGAGGAAAATGTGGAACATCGCTATAAATGAAAGTCAAATATTCAATGGAAATGAAAACATTGTGGCATAATGAGAAATTGTTCACTATGTATCTCTTCTTTTGCCAGAGGGTTTTCACATTTTGTGTGATGTAAATATCTCAACTGCATCTGCATGTTGGAAAAGGTTAACTTAAACATTTTGGCAACCAATATTGGCTCAGACATGCTGATGATGATGATTAGTTGGTATTAAAAGACAAATGGTTGTTCCAAGATTGCATGTCCTTTTGACTTTTGACAACATTGTTGCAAAGAGAGCAATTTATCCTTTTGCCTTGATGTTTTCAAAATTATATATTCAATAACTGTACTTTTATTTTTAAAGATGTTCCATATTTTTGTCTTTATGAGTGGGCGTTCCAACCTTTGGGAAAGGACACCTAGCGTGTTCTCGAGTAGCGTCCTTTTCACTGATTTGTATACGCTCATTATTTGTTTTGCTATCAATTTCAAGTTTTGCCTGCTATGGTTATAAATAACCAGTGTCTTTGAACGTAAATAATACAACCGTGACATTGTAGGGAGTGAAAAAAACTAGGGGGCCCTAAATTAGAGAGGAAATCATTATTATCTAACGAAAGCTCTGAAAAGAATTTTAATGGGAATAACCTTGGCAGTCGTAAAAAAACCGATGCCTCTGTATACATATATGGAAAAGAAAGGACAATGCACAAAAAATGTTAACCCTTTCCCACTAACAGAAAATCTGCAGTAGACGACTTTGAAAACATCTTGGCAAAAGTATGGAAACTTTCTATAAATGAAAGTATAGTTATCTAACAGAGTTGAAAACAAAGTGGCGAAAGGAGAAATTACTTGTTTTGAGCAATTTATTAAATTGTGACAGTGTTTTCAAATGTCGTCTGTTGCAGAGCTAGAAGTCAGAAAGCACCAATATGTGGGACATTTAAGAGTTAAACTTGACACAAGTACATGTAATGTTGTTTAGAAAAGATGGGTTAAATAGTAACTTTTATCATTTCCCACATCTCAACAAATATGTAATAGACACCTATGAAAACATCTGGCCAAAATATAGAAAAAATTCTTCTTTTGTAACAATGTGTTCAAAACTCGTATTTCAACTATTTAATTATTTGTAATTTCATAATTATATAGAGAATTTTCATATTTTTTGCCTAAATATGTTCAAAGTCGTCTGGTGCAAATGTGGTGTACGTGGTAATGGGTTAACTTCATGGACTGATTCCTGTCTATCCTCTGTGCAGCATAGACTTGTGGGGAAACATAACATAAGCACTCAGGGATCAAGGCCAGGATGACGGTTTCGGTGAATTACAAAGGCAGCGACACGCTGTGAACTTGAAATACTGTTGAAACAAGAGGGCCATGATGGCCCTGGAATCGCTCACCTGATTTTTTTTTTTTCACTTTAGCTATATAAGCCCCGCCCCCTGGCAGCCATAGTTTCCGACCAATCAACTTGGTTTGAATGAATCTGATAGAGGGTCACCCTAGCCTAGGAACATTTCTACAAAATTATTTGAAAATCGGCCAGACACTTTTGGAGGAGAAGATTTTTTAAGTTTTCACTATAGCCATATAATGCAAAATAGCCCTGCCCACTGGAGGCCATGTTTTTTGAACAATCAACATGGCTTGAAGGAATCTGAAAGTGGGTCATCCAAGGAACATTTCTACAAAATTATTTGAAAATCGGCCTGACACTTTCGGAGAAGAAGACTTTTTAAGTTTTCACTATGGTAATATAAGGCAAAATAGCCCCGCCCTCTGGCGGCCATATTTTTCGACCAATCAACATGGCTTGAAGGAATCTGATAGAGGGTCACCCAATGAACATTTCTACAAAACTATTTGAAAATCAGCTGAACACTTTCGGAGAAGAAGATTTTTTAAGTTTTCACTATAGCAATATAAGGCAAAATAGCCCCGCCCCCCTGGCGGCCATGTTTTTTTACCAATCAACATGGCTTGAAGGAATATGATAGAGGATCACCCAAGGAACAGTTCTACAAAATTATTTGAAAATCGGCCTGACACTTATAGAGGAGAAGATATTTTAAGTTTGCACTATAGCTATATAAGGCAAAATAGCCCCCCCCCCCCCCCCCCTGGCGGCCATGTTTTTCGACTAATCAACATGACTTCTAGGAATCTGATAGAGGGTCACCCAACAAACATTTCTACAATTATTTGAAAATCGGCCATGTTTTTCGACCAATCAACA
Organism: Serripes groenlandicus; assembly: GCA_031761405.1. Taxonomy (NCBI): domain Eukaryota; kingdom Metazoa; phylum Mollusca; class Bivalvia; order Cardiida; family Cardiidae; genus Serripes; species Serripes groenlandicus. The sequence goes on along the minus strand of JASEVX010000043.1, from coordinate 456,364 downwards.
TGGCTTCAAGGAATCTGATAGAGGGTTACCCAAGGAACATTTCTACAAAATAATTTCAAAATCTGCCAACCAGTTTGGGAGAAGAAGAATTTTGAAGTTGTTTTCGTATCGTTGCCATGGAAACCAGAATTCTGCATGGATCCCAAAAATTTGAAGGAATTCTGGTGAGGTCATTGAGTGGATGCTTTCTGTGAAGTTTCATCCCAATTTACCCACTGGTTACTGAGGAGAAGAAGTTGACGCACGACGGACGCCGGACAAAAGGCGATCACAATAACTCACCTTGAGCAAAGCTCAGGTGAGCTAATAAAAATAAAAGAGTTTCAAAAAAAAGTTGCCATCTTTGGTTTTAACCCTTTCCCACGTCACCTGAATCTGTAGCAAAAAACTAACGGATAACAAGAGGGCCATGATGGCACTGGATCACTCACCTGAGTTTTTTTTCACTTTAGCCATATAAGCCCCCTAGGCGGCCATAGTTTCCGACTAATCAACATGGCTTGAAGGAATCTGATAAGAGGATCACCTTAGGAACGTTTCTACAAAATAATTTGAAAATAAGCCTGACACTTTTGGAGGAGAAGATTTTTTAAGTTTTCACTATAGCCATATAAGGCAAAATAGCCCAATGGCGGCCATGTTTTTTGACTAATTAACATGGCATGAAGGAATCTGATAGTGGGTCACTTAAGAAACATTTCTACAAAATAATTTGAAAATCGGCCCAACCCTTTCGGAGGAGAAGATTTTTTAAGTTTTCACTATAGCCATATAAGGTAAAATAGCCCCGCCCCCGTGGTGGCCATGTTTTTCGACCAATCAACATGGCTTGAAGAAATCTGGTAGAGGGTCATCCAAGGAACATTTCTACAAAATTATTTGAAAATCTGCCAACCAGTTTTACAGGAGAAGATTTTTTTTTTTTAACTTTTGAAAATGGTGCGGGAGATTTGTTAAAAAAAATTTTTCTCAAAATAAACAAGAGCGGGAAATCCGACGACCAAGATATCAGTTTGATGTGGCCTTAACCATTTCAACTTAAGATTATAGCAGGTTACGGTAACAACTGTCATAGATGACCAAGAACATTAATTAGTGATATATCTACTATGTATCTAGTTCTAATGAGTAAGACTTCAGGATCCTAATATTTAATACATTCAATATCACACTACGAGACATGTAACAGGGGAGACAACTCCCCATAAACTCTAACAACACATACATGTAGCTTCCAAATTGAAATGATCAAATGATCCAATTGGTATTAAATTGTGTCATGAGTGCAATGACAGTACCCAATTTAAATGTTATACCCTCACGATTACGTGTACTCTTAATGAAGCAATTAAAGGCGTGTTTCTACGATAACAAATTTGTCAATGTATTTTTAGAATCCAGATTACTTCTGCAAAACAAAGGTGCATATGTATACAAATATTGCATACAAAGACTAATAATCTATAATCTGTTTTCCAAATGGGGTCGAGACGATTCGTAACCTCTCTGTTTCGTAACAGGAAAAACATGGCCGTTTGGTAACCAAACCGTTTCGTTACCGGAAAATGTTTGGCTGTTTGGTAACTGATACTGTTTTTACCCGAAAACAAATTGACTGTTTCGTACCCGAAAATAAATTGGTTGTTTCGTACCCGAAAATAAATCGGCCGTTTGGTAACTGAACCGTTTCGTACCCGGAAAATGTTGGCTGTTTGGTAACTACTGTTTTGTACCCGAAAACAAATTGGCTGTTTCGTACCCGAAAATAAATTGGTTGTTTCGCACCCGAAAATATATCGGCAGTTTCGTACCCGAAAGTGTTTTAAGCGTTTTGTAACCTATATCTTATTGAGCTCCTAATATTGCTCAATATAATTTGCAACAGTGCAATATCTTTTAATAGCTAGATGATATCTTGAACAAGTTTGTTTTGTTTAGACAAAGAACACCTTTGATTGTCAGTCGAAAATGTAACATGATAAGATATGGAACGCACTTATTCCTCAAATCTGCTTTAAACATTGTAACCCTTTCGTTTCGTAACCTATATCTTATTGAGCTCCTTATACATATGAAAGCGTTATAGGTTACACATACGAACACATAAGAGATAAAAAAACGAGAATTCAGTACAATCTTGCTGTTTTTCACATATCAAATCTCAACCCCATAGGACTTTTTTTTCGGCCATTTAGCTTCTGGTTTTACTGGACTTTTTTCATTACCTGGCGATTTTTCCTTCTTAAAGGTTTTTATGTGCTTTGTGATTTCTAGTGTTTCAAAAGTGCTGTCCATTACAAGGTTGTGAGTTTGGGATGTAGATTGACGTTGATCTTAATCACGGCTTTCTAGTATATGCTTTTCAGAATGTCCTTCAATAATATTATGATTTGGTTTGTATACAATGTACCTGTTTGAAATGCTGGGCAAAAGTGTTAGCCATAGGTCATTTTCACTGATCGCACAGTAATGTAAAACTTATAAATGCATTTTCCCTTAGTTACACAATTCAACTAAAACTTTCCTACTCAACGGTTAACATGATAAAACCATAAATGTACGTTTTAACTCTTTCAGCGGCGTCTTTCCAAAGAGCTAATGGACTAGTCCATGTTCAAGATTGGGCGACTCAATTTCTCATGTTTCAAGAGATTTGGAATATTTTGATAACTCTATGCTGTTTTCATGTGAGACAGCTCATTACGAGCTGACTGACCCAATTCTGTGTTGTTCACAAAAACTTCCTTATTGCCATTTGCAAAAAGGTTAAAACATCTAAAACCTTTTGAATTCATAAACATTTTATAAATCAAAATGATAAAATGTTTGCATCTTTAGAAAATTTGATTTATTCATAGCCTGGTGAATTCATCACTAAAACTCATTTCACTGAAAAGAAACTCTTTTCCCTAAAACACAAGTTAAATATGTTGGACTACGTATACACATATCTAAGAAATGAATGGTCACTAGAAAATTAAATTCCCAAGGAAAAGGATGGATGGATTTACTGATATGTCGAGTTTAAACCCGTTTCATAACAGCTTGCATAACTGCAGTTAGCATTCTCCACTTGAACACAATTAGAAAAAGAGACATGGTAAGATGAGAAAAGAAAATTGTATATATTATGGTTCCCTTTGTGAACCTTTATACACAAATGAAAAGAGTTATTTATGATTATACAATGATACTCTGAATAACCATTTCCCACCTGAAGACACAATTTGGTGTACACGTAACCGCATCAGACGACATTTGAAAGGTAAAATTGCTTATAATGAGCACTTTCTCCATTTGCTACAATATTTTCGAATCCTATTGAATGATAATACTATTATTTAAAATCATTTTTAATGTTTTTGCCAAGACGATATTTTAAAGTCGTCTGCTGCAGAATAAATGTAAAGGAGAAACAGACCAAAAGAACTTTGAAAGTGTGTTGAAATCAGATATCGTATATAATTATGAAATGTGAAATGTTTTATGGTAGTGAAACCCACATAGCGACCATAACGGGCCGTGCTGTACGAACATCAGTGTTCATAATGACTAAATATGCACTGCCACGCTATTTCATATCAATGTGCACTATGTGCCCGAGACCTCTCTCCGCCTCGGTGCAGGATCGATCCCCGCCGGGTCATACAGAAAACTTTAAAACTGGTGATTATTGCTGAACGATCAGAGTTTTAAGAGTTAAGGGTAAACAGATAAATCAGATCACTTTCCAGTTTTCTTCTTTCGTTGTGTTGGCCTTCTTTTTCAAATGTTAATATAGGAAGACGAATATTTTCATGAAGGTGTCTCCGTTTGGTAATAAATTACTTCTCTATACGAAAAGGTGTTGGGTCCACATTTGTCAATCCACTTTCTCAGCTAAACCAATAGACTAGATTTCAATTATTACCACATATGACAATCAGCAGCAGACGACATCGAAAACTTTTATTCAAAACTATGGAAACTCTCTTTAAATGAAAGTTTTTATGAGCATTTTTTTCTTTTGCCACCATTGTCAAACTTTGTCTGCTGCAGAGGCATTAAAAAGCGTCTGTATGTGGGAAGGGTTAAATCATGAAATCATAAATCTACAGAAGGTATTCGACAAGCAATATGTACCGCGGATCAAGTAACATCACGATTAGTTCAGCGTCATATATTTTAGGACGATGGTGATATTTAACATATTTTAGACCCTTTATGTATGCCTTGCAGATGTTTATTAATCGCAGTTGTTTGCGCCAAATGATCAGAGAATAACAGGGGAAAATAATTAATTGATTAATTGGGCTTAAACACCGTTTTCAACCATTTTGAAAATAGTCCAAAGATAGCGATAGCAAAAACTTGTTCTCAACATAGCGAGGAGTCTTTCCGACTTGTATACGCATGTTTACGCATTTGTAGCGGACGACTTGAGAGAAACATATTGGCAAAAGAAGAAATTTCTTATAACAAGCAATTCTCCGTTTGTCACAATGTTTACTATTCTGTTCAATTTTTATACTTATATTTTTAGAGATTTTCCATATATTTTTCCAAGATGTATGTAAAGTTCGCTGCAGCATATTTTTTTCTCTGTGAAACAAGATGTATGTGATAAAATAAAATTCAAAACAATTCGGTCTTGATTATTGATAGCCTTGGGTTTAAACTAAGTACGTATATTTTCCCCCTAAATAAACTTTTAAAAAGAAAAATTGTTATTTTCTCTTTTAACTAAGGCCAATAATCTTACAATACTCAGTCATATGTTTATATACATGTACTTTTTTTCTAATATTTGCTACATCCGAACTAATAAACGTGTCATCGCTATGAAGCAATGCAAATGTATGCAAACATCTTCAGCAAAAAGAAAATTGGCGAAGCATAGCCATATGAAGAGAATGATCATGTTATCTATATAAGCCAAATAAGGTTTGAAAATGAAAGATTTCGATGAGTAGCCTCTGCCTTAAACACTAAAATTGAAAATCATTTTGTTTTCAAGGGGGAATTAACTATCCCCCTAATAAGTATTAGAAGCTCAGATAAGAATAAAATGGATTAATATGAATCTACAAAGATATATATGAATGTATGCTCATTTTGATATTTCATTGCCAGAGATCTGCCAAGATTTTGAAAACATTGGGCCCAAGGCCCACTGAGTCTGAAAAAGGTGGGCCATTTTCAAAAACTTTGGGCCATTGTAAAAAAAAAAAATTTTGAAACGTCGGACGTTATTTTCACAACATTCTCCTTTGATAAGTGTGCCTCTGTAGGCCTTGTTATACCATAACTGCAGACGACGTCGATGGATTTGTGGATAAGTCAATCGTGTCTGACAGGTTAACGAATTCGATATTTGACACTCGATCACGCGATTTACATAAAACAGACACTTTTTTAATGTTACTGTTATCATCTTTATCCATTGTTTACTCTTTTGGGGCATAGTCATTAAAATAATTAAACAATAACATTGACAGTTTTTGTTTCGCCGCCATATTGAAATAAGCGTCATCGTCTACCAATGCTGTTTCTTTCCCATTCGTATTCGCGGTTATGGCGATTCGCCCCATATCGATTTGGTTACACGACCAATGCACATGCTTAGCAGGTGCGCAGAGATTCCCAAGCGTGGGGATGCCCAATTTTAAAATGAGGCACAATGTCATAGGAAAATGGCGACTACTACATTATTTACTAGTGTTTTGGTTAATCAAAATACTGTTTTGAGTTGGAAATTTTTTTCAAATGTCTGGGATTTTGTCTCATGAAAGGTCGGATATTTATATGGTATCTGATAATTCGTATTTTTTGTGTTCTCCCTTCGACTTTATTCCTGTTTTTAAGTCAAAATAGTAAATTTAAGCCTCAATTTCGGCCGCGCCCAGGGCCCATTTGTGGGAATTCTGTTGCGCCATTCTCAATTAAACTGCGCCAATGGCGCAAAAACGCAGCATCGGCAGATCTCTGATTGCTGATGCAAAGTTCATCCAATCAAGATATTTCTAATTGTATTGATATCTCTTAGAAATCAGACCGCACATGTGACATACTGTTGTTAATTTGACCCCAATTATCTAGTTAATGACATCTGCGAGGCCCTTTCTCCAACAATTGTATCAATAGTTTCGCAAACATGATTGAGAAGGATAAACTTTTTTGGGATATTTTTTTTAGAATGAAAAAATATAGTGTGACAAATATGAAATGAGATACCATTTTAGAGGTATTTTCACTGTGTTTATTCTCAAATAGTTACTTTATCGGTTTAAGGGCTTGATTAAACAAGTTAATGTTGTATTGCAAGCAATACAAAAGTTCCCTACCGGACGAGGACAGCACATTGTATCTTTTGACCTCTAAGTGTGACCTTGACATTTAAGGTACAGGCCTGGGTATTGCGTGCGACACGCCACCTTATCATGTTGAACATGTGTGCCTAGTAACTTGGGAATCCTATGATGCATTGTTAAGTTGCGTGCCGGACAAGGTACAGTCTTATCAAACAGTTCTCATTTTGATTTTTGACCTCTAAGTGTGACCTTGCCATTTGAGGTACAGGCCTGGGTCTTGTGCACGACACGCCACCTTATGATGGTGAACATGTGTGCCTAGTAACTTGGGAATACTATGATGCATGGTTGAGATGCAGGTCGGACAAGATACAGTCCTATCAAAGAGTACTCATTTTGACCTTGTAAGTTTGATCTTGACATTTAAGGTACAGGCCAGGGTCTTGAGAGCGACAAGCTTCCTCATCATAGTGAACGTTTGTGCCAAATTTCATGGAAATCCTATGATGCATGATTAAGATGAGGGTCAGACAAGGTACAGTTCTATCAAACAGTACTCATTTTGACCTTTGACCTCTAAGTGTGACCCTGACATTTGAGGTGAACATTTGTGCCAATAACTTGGGAATCCTATGATGCATGGTTGAGATGTGGTCCGGACAAGGGAAACAGTACTTATTTTTACCTTTGACCTCTTAGTGTGACTTTAACATTTGAGGTACAGGCCTGGGTCTTGTGCCCAACACTCCGCCTCATTATGGTGAACATGTGTGCCAAGTTTCTTTGAAATCCTATGATGCATGGTTGAAATGTGGGCCGGACAAGGTACAGTCCTATCAAATAGTACTCATTTTAACCTTTGACATCTAAGTGTGACCTTGACATTTGAGGTACAGGCCTGGGTTTTGAGCATGACCTGCCGCCTCATCATGGTAAAAGTTTGTGCCAAGTTTCTTGGAAATCCTATGATGCATGGTTGAAATGCGGGCCGGACAAGGTAATCCTATCAAACAGTACTCATTCTGACCTTTGATCTCTAAGTTTGACCTTGCTATTTGAGGTAGAGGCCTGGGTCTCGTTCGCAACACGCTGCCTCATCATGGTGAACATTTGTGACAAGTTTCTTTCAAATACTATGATGCATGGTTAAGATACGGGCTGGACAAGGTTTTGTGGGACTGACAGACAGACGGACGGACAGACGGAATCGACCAAACCTATAGTCCCCAAACCAGTCTTTGACCGGTAGGGCTAATAAGACATGATGAGCAGTTTCTTAGATTTTTTTTAACTTTGTGGATTAAGTGATTGATTGATTGGAGTTTAACGCCGTTTTCAACACTTTCTCAGTTATATCACGGCGGCCAGTTCACCTACTCATGCATTTCCTGGTTTTCTCACACCAGTACTCCACACAACAATCTTCCCAAGCAACTGGCTGCTTTTCCACATAGACTTAGCCCATTGGTGGAAGACGAATGACGCATGTCGCATTGACTTTTGTCAATCGTCGGAAAGAAAGTTGGCCGAGCCGGGATTCGAACTCACAACCCCTGGATTGACAGCCCGTGTCACTACTGACTGAGCTACCGGGGCTCGGCAGTGTGGATTAAGTGACAATGAGGACTAACATTAGTAAACAGGTATGTGGAAGTTAATCTTGATCTTCAAAATTTGATAAAGGAGACCCGATTCAGCATCTTCTAGATACAACATACCATTCATCATAACAAAAGTTTGATTTTTAATAACATGCTGCCTGCCATCCAAATTTCAATTACAATTTTCCGTTATGAAACAGCCGATAAATATTAGGGTACGAAACAAACAATTTATTTAGGGGTACAAAACAGCCGATTAATTTTCAGGTACGAAACAGTAACAGTTACGAAACAGCCGAACGTTTTCTGGGTACGATTCGGTTACGAAGCAGCTGAAATTTTTATTTTGGGTAAGAAACAACAAATTTATTGAAGGGTACGAAACAGCCGAACGTTTTCTGGGTACAAAAGGGTTCGGTTACGAAGCAGCTATTTTTTTTCGGTTACTAAAAGGACAGGTTACGAAACGACACTACTCCCGCACGTTCGTTTGAGAACATGTGCAGAAGTAATCTGGATTCTAAAAATACATTGTTATAGTAGAAACAGGTAACCAGAAAACCCGACACCCAGATAACTCGACATGCCCTTAATTGCTTTATTAAGAGTACACGTAATCGAGAGGGTATACATTGAGTACTGTCATTGCAGTCATGACTCAATTAGCATATAACAATGTATTTTTAGAATCCAGATTACTTCTGCACATGTTCTCAAACGAACGGTGATGCATATGTATTTGCATACAAAGACTAATAATCTAATAAAATAACATGTTTTCCAATTGACATAAGTATAGGTAAGGATGCAATAATCAGAAATAACGGGAGAACGAAAAGCGAACTTACGTTTACACTGGGCGCCGCCATGTTTGTTGACATTTTTTTCAGGCTTCAAATGTTCATATATCTCCGTAAATAACGATGCATAACTAACATGAAAATGCCTGCACTTAATTTTGAATAACCCTTTCTAGTTTTCAGTACAGATAACATTGTTTCTTGATCATATTTTAATGGCCACAACGTTCTTATCAAAGACTGCTTCTCCTTTCTAACCAACATATTCGCACCGCTTCACGTTCACACTTCGCTCTTTGGTTCGAAAACTTTCGGCCCTCACACAGTATACCACACAACATACTTTCCAAGCAACTGGCTGCTTTTCCACATAGACTGTCAAACAGCCCATTGGTGAAAGACGAATGACTTTTGTCAAACGTCGGAAAGAATGTTGGCCGAGCTGGGATTCGAACTCACAACCCTGGATTGAGAGCCCACGTCGCTACCGGCTGAGCTACCGGGGCTCGGTAAAAATAAGAAGATATAAATCATTCAGTATATTTCTGGGAAGAGTTAATTAGAAAGCAACAAAGGTCAGGCGCGTAGCTGGCTCGAAATTGAGACTACGCACTATTCTAGGGGGGTCCGGGGGCCTGCCCCCCCCCCCCCCCCCCCACCCCCGGAATTTTTGTTTCGTCTATATCACCTCAGATGACTTTTGGCGTATATTTCACAATATCTAATTGACCCTAATCAATACCAAAATGAACGGCATAAATACACGAAATACCCTTAAAACATTTGCAGAATTTGGAATTTATTTTTTTCTAATATTGACTGTCACTTCAACAAAGTGAAACCTCGAAGACGAAGAGTCCACAGTTAATAGTTCGACCTATCGGTAGTTCGATGTATTAAATTTCGGACATATTGACGACGAAGAAGAATCTTATCCTCTAAAAATACATGTAGTAAGCTTTATCGAAATGAAAATGCAAGTAATCATTGTGACACTTTTATTGCGAAGAAAATGGAGTACTTACGCAGACAAAAGAGTACTCCACAACTTTATTCTATATTTTTATTATTCCTATCCAACAAACAGATGTTGTCTGAAGCATCTGCAGCAGATGACTTTTGAAATCATTGTGACAAAGGGATTTTTTTAGAACAAGCAAATTCTCCTTCACCACAATCCTTTCAACGCTTTTCAGAAACTATACGTTCATTTTTGGCGAGTTTCCATACATGTACATCTAGACGCTTTCAAAGATGTTTGCTGCAAATATGTGTTAAGGGTGAAAGGGTTCTTTCTATAAATGGCCAATATAAAATGATATGTCAATCGTATACATGTATCCTTACAAGTACAATAAAACGCGCTTACAGCATGTACAACGAGTGATTGATTGATTAGGGTTTAACGCCGTTTTTAACAATTTCTTAGTCATATCAGGGCGGCCAGTTCACCTACTCAAGCATTTCCTGGTTTTCTCACACCAGTACTCCACACAACAATCTTTCCATGCAATTAAAATCGAGTGAAAAATACGCACTGCCTTTTAAAATCAACTAAACAAACAAGTTACGAGATGATTAACAATATTAATAATAAAGATTTGAAAATAGTCGACTGAATTGATTGATTGATTGGGGTTTAACGCCGTTTTTAACAATTTCATATCACGGCGGCCAGTTAAATAACCTACTCATATGTTTCCTGGTTTTCTCACACCAGTACAACACACAACAATCTTCCCAAGCAACTGGCTGCTTTTCCCCATAGACTCAGCCCATTGGTGAAAGACAAATGACGCATGTCGCATTGACTTTTGTCAAACGTCGGAAAGAGTGTTGGCCGAGCCGGGATTCGAACTCACAACCCCTGGATTAACAGCCCTCGTCGCTACCGACTGAGCTAGCGGGCTCGATAGTCGACTGAAAGATGACATATTATTCATTGGAGCTATACATGTGTTCTTTGAGCTTTAAATGAAGTCAAAGGAACCGTGTTTTAATTCGAGAATTCGAGTCTTTCAGAAATTCTTTTAAGCCTATTAGCGAAATAGAAGGGCCAGTCGTCGCTCCTTTCTACTTGCAAATACATCCATCACTAAGTCATTGCTTACATTGTATGTTTCGATTACGGTGAATGTTCATCATTGTTTTTCTGTTTTTGCCACAATGTTTTCAAGTTTATTCAATAATTCATTTAGGGATGGTAACGAATATTCGAAAAACGGATAATATTCGAATACTGTTTTCGAATAAGAATATTCGTTTTCAGTTTACGATATTTTTTGAAGATAAAAACAAAAAATGACCAAACATTATTAGTAAATTTCTGACAGAGGTCGCGAGTTGGAGCTAATAATGATTAAGGGTGAAGTGTTTAGATTGTGTATGTGTCGTTTTGTGTGTCTTTACGGTTGGTTCCTTATACGTCGAGTCGATTTAATCCCTAGCTGGTCGGTAGAGCGGATCGAGGGGACCATTAGAGGGTAATTATTTGACAGGTAAATATGTATACCTGTTGCTTTAGACTCATGATTTATTGAGACGGGTATGTTTTTATATATATGATACAGTTGAGTCTTCTTTAATGTCTTTAAGATGTTTTAACCCATTGTCTTGTGTAGACATAAATAGTTCATTAATATACGATTTTCTGATGCGTTTGCACCATACGACCAGTAGAAAATAGTAAATTACCGAAGAGCTTTGATTTCTTTATTTCCCTTAATGTTTTCTGCTAATTTTAGTGAATCCTTACTAGTGTAGTCGAAGAAAATGTAACGGTTCATTGTACAGTACATAATTCTTAATGATCGGAAATTACATGAAACAAACTCATTTTGTTATTTATTTTTTATTTATGCATAAACAATTATGATCAAGAAAATATATACATACAGAATTTCCCTAGAAGAATGCGAAATTTAAAACATTTGAGAAAAGTGTAACCTAGGATTACCCTGCAAATAGTATTTGAAAGACCCTGCCTACACATACGTGCAAGTTGATCTTTTGCTGCATTATCGTGTTTTTTCATTCCATTAATTGTCTCTTAGTTTGGTCAGCTCTTCTGTAAAATATGTGGGAATTGGTCGAACTGCTTCTGCGTAGCGCTGAGATATCTTGCTCATGATCTGTTTGGCAACGATTATGACTAAGTGGTTGTTAGATTTTTCATCTCTTCACCTATACGTAAGTTATTCGTATGTTTCTAACAGTTTGAACTTAATTAAAATCAATGAAGAGACAGAACAGTTTATTTTTTCTTTAAAAGCAAATAGATTAAAAGGCACAGTTTTGCATTTAATTTGTTCAACAGATACCTTGACAGTTTGAACTTAATTACTTATGACTAGAAAATAATACCTTAAGAATAGGTATGGTAGATGCTAGAGCATCTATTTGACTGGAAAAACGTTGACGTTCTTACCACTTACTGTAAGACACCTACTTCAAAGTGGACAAAAAGAGATTAGGAACTTTGTGACCGGCTAAGATAATAACGTCGATTTTGACGTCAAAACGTATGTATTTGCGACAATGATAGTGTGGTTAAAGAAATCGCCATCACGATTTGAAGTGGTATTCGAATCAAATTGACGACAGAAAGCAGCGAATAGTATTACCTGCGTGCTTATATCAATTGCATACATCTGCTATGACACATAATATAACTTAATGCGAATTAAAACGAACGTTTCGCAAAAGATAGTTTAACAGTTACAAGATTATTTTTAGTTCATTTAATATTCGATCGAGAGATTTTTATCGAAAAGATATATAGTTTAGGCTCCCGTTTGTCTACCATTTGCCAACATTTCAAGACTATCTATTGAGCAGATCTTAAATCACAATGTCGTTAAACGTATATTTATATATTACTACGCATCCAGGATAATAACATGAACACTTATATGTTCATTATCATCAATTTCAATCTTTTAAGAAATCTACTCCCTTACACACAATGGTAGGTTGTATTAATGTGCTTCGCTTTAGAGTAGTTTTAAAATACATTAAAACTACAATAAAATGTATTTTGATTTTCATAGTATATTAACTGTCTTGTTTACTTCAATGTTTTTCTGATTTGCATTTTTGTCACGTATTTCAGATAACTTTTAAAGAATATCATTTCACCCTTGAAAATGAATCTGCAAGTATGAAACGTCACGTCGCTGGTGACTATATTTTTAAAAGGCATTCGTGTTTCCAATGTTTTAAGTTTGTGATTCATTAACCTCCTATTTCATTTTATTACATGCTCTTTGCGAGTATTTACTCGTCCCTGATTAGACATGTAGCAAACGTTTATAAATCACGGAAGGTCCTTTAAGCAGCCAGCGAACAGGCAGTCAATTGACTCCAACAAACATCTTGTCATACTTACCAAATGGACAAAGCTTGGGGGCGCGTAAGTAATTGGATGCTCCAGTAATGGAGGTAATAAGAAGACAATGTTTCTTAAATAATGTTGTAATATGTAGTTTTATGTATTGAGTAATGTCAAAGTTTAACGTATTTATATAAATTGAACATATGTTATATCAGAAAACTCATTTGATATGTTGTGTTGTGTTGTGATATGATAAACAATTAATGATATTTTATTATTTGTTATTTCAAACTCCAAAATACTTAAGTGAGGATTGTGAGATTTTTTGACGGATTGCTTAAACAATGCATTCGTCTCTCAGTGCCGGCACGTGATATGATTCAAATTGAATTGCACCTTTGCTTGAGAGTTGCGGGAAGTACAGAACAGTGCGAGATGGACTTCAAAAAGTAAACATCTAGGTCCCAAGGTGCGCACTTCCCCTTTTAAATATTGCCTTTTCTGTCTCTTGTTCATAACTTACATTATATTGTGCAATGCTTACATAAGGGGTAGATGGCTACGAGAACAATTTAAGTAGAACACTTTTCGATCATTCACTATTTATAATACAACTATCAATCGAACATCAGTCATCATTTATAAGTACTTGAAGTATCCATTACCGCTGAGAAGAAAGTTTTGCTCGTTGAATATATATAGTAAGTTTGTTTCAAGACCAATATACCGTTATTAAATTAATATACTTTTAGGGGTGTTTTGCATTGAAGATAAAACAACTCGTAGCACTGCATAGCAGAAACGTACACAATGTCGTATAACGTAACACACCGTAACATAATACAGCTCTTAACGTAGAACAACGTGTTACAGCATACCATAGCTTGGCATAACGCTGTACGAGGAACGTGGTAGCAACGAGGCCACAACGTAGCATAGCGCAGCACAACATGTCAGCAAACGCAACTGAACGTATCAACCGGTGGGACGCGCTATGTACACGTTCTATTAGGTTTTTGCTACGTTTCTGCTTCGTTATACTACGCTGTACCACGCTCTCGTCACATTGTTGTACGTTGTGGGGAAACGTGAGCGAATTTTGAAAATGTCCAAAATTAAAATGTCCACTTCACGTTTTGTCACATTTGATCACGTTTTAGCTACGTAGTTCTACGTTTGCTCACGTTGTAGCCACGTAGTTCTACGTTTGCTCACGTTGTAGCCACGTTTCCCAACGTAGCTAAACGTGGCGGCCAAAACTTGATACTATGACTGGGGCTTAATGCTTAAAAGAAAACAATTAAATTATAACATGCATTTTAATTGTAATTAATCTGATCAATTACCGTCTATCCTTCAGATATATTGACAGTTTGAACTTATGAAAAATGTTATTCTAAATTTAGATTTTTTTTATCAAGAAACATTTAAATTCCGTATCCTTAAAATCAAATAAATTGATTTATATTTATATTTATAGTTCTATACCACTTTAGGTACCCCCTAATCGCGGATAATATCATTACGATCATAACCAACACATAGTCGACGTTTACATCATAGACAGCTATTGCAACACTTAAAAAAAATCATATTTAACATTGCATTACGTCTCAAAAGTATGCAGCTTTCCTCTTTATTAGTCGCCGGGCAGAAGCCCGCGACTTCTATTTTTAATAGCTTTTCGGAAATCACATGGGAGGAGGGATAATTATTGGAAAGAAACACATTAAGATGTTTTGAACATATTACAATTGTGTTTGTTTAAAAACACTAAGTAATGACACATCTAAAATGGAATAAACATTTCGATGTTTTAGGTATTTTTAGTTTCATTTTGTTGACTTGCATTTAAGTGTTTTTGTCTTATTTACGAAGACAAATGTGGTCCCTGCTAGACTTGCAACCAACTGCTATATGTCAATATTGAGATATATTGAAATAAAAATCACGTCAAATTCTACTTTCAATAGTAATGTTAACTTACTGAATGTTATTTTCATGTTCAAAAATATGTCTTGATTTGTGAAGAATTCATTTGATAATGTTAACTCGTGTATATCTAAAATATGAACTGTTTCTAACCTAGAACTGTTGATTACGTCACTACCGAGTACCGCCCGCATAGATGTGTAAATTTTGCACACGCTACTATATACTACTGTACTTACTGTGTGTGCGTTAACCAATGCGCGCACCTGCTTGCTTTTATGTAAGTCACGTCGAATTCTCCTTTTAATAGATAAGTATCAACATAAACTGGTAACAGAAACAAATAAGATTTTTTTTTGTGAAAATATGTCTCAAATATAAGCCTGTTTATCGGTCGTGAACGTCGAAACGCTTTTTCCTCAGTTTGTGACCTAGTTTCATATTGCCAAAATGTAAACAAAGCGAAGTAACCGGAAGTAACATGTAAACTTAGAAAAGTGACTTACGCAGACAAAAAATGTCGCACGACAAATTGATTTCTTAAACGTCACGATTGAGTGCATGGGTCGAATGTAGGAGAAAGAAATATACTATAGAAACGCTTTTTTCTCTCGAATGCAGTGGAATAAAACATGCACTAAAGCTTTGCCTGATTTTTTATTCACTTTCTTCGATGTCTGACACTCGACTCGATCTTGAAACAAAGGTCAACATTTTGAAAAAATGCTCAAACACCTTATTACAGATAGATAGCTAATATTACACACTTAAATGATTAAATATATGTGATATTAAATGTTTATTTGGCTTGAAACAAATTAAGAGAAGAACAAACTCTGATAAACAATAGATTTAGAAATAAAGAAAAACTGCTCTTTCGCACCCAATTAATTTCATACTTGCCACCTATTAAATAGTAATGGGACTCGCAACTGGCATTTCTCTTGCGCCAAACATATATTGTATGCATCAACGATTTATATAAACAATTTAGCTGATATGTTGTTTCAAGTGTGGTCTACTTTTTAAACATATGAGGATAAATTTTAACATCTGTGAAATATTTATTATAATTATTATTAAAAAGGAGGAAGTTAATGTCTTCAGCAATTTAACCGTTTTCTCAATGTTTTAAGCATTTAAAGGTTTTCATTGTTGCTTCAGACATGGAAAGGGTTTAATAGCTTTTTATTGCAGGTAGATTTAAATCCCAAAATGTATTAATTTGTTGTGGTTTTATTGACAAATACAAAACATCCAAAATCCTGACCAAAAGATATCCTGAAATTTGTAGATCTATGTGGAATTTCAAAAATCCTGGAATTAGTCCTTATGAAAACATTATGTGTATGTTTAGACTAATGAAAGTCAAGAATACATGTGTGTTAAAAAATTAATCAATGCAGTCTTTTCCGGCGACATTGATGCCTTGCATCAACTTTCTCTTGTTACCTCTTTAAAATCAAATTCACATCAGCAAACAAATTGAATCGTCCGCAATTCCTTCTAACACGCGGTTAAATTGACTAGACGAAATCGGTAAAAAAAAAAGTTAACGAAATCCCTGGACAAAATTGTCTGCCCGGCAAGCCGATCCGATTTACTTCCCTTTGACGTAAATAGAATGACTTTTTTCGAAAATCACATGATGATAACATTTTAGTTTACGAATTGCGGAATAGTGTATAAAGTTTGCGATTGATTCGGTTCAACAGTTAGGCAAATAAGGCAATTACCCTTCACACTATACTGTTCCTTTAGCTCACAAATGGATACCTTTCTTGTGTTAAAATTAAATGTTTTCAGTGTTTAATTTTAGTCATAAAATATCATGCTAGATAGTAGTTTATGATGGTTTCACTTTGTAAGAGTGTATTCAACATGTCAGTGAGTTGATTTGATATGCAATTTCAATCTTTCTTATTTTTTATGAAAATTTAATGGCATGACCCCTTTTTTCTGCTTGAAAAAACAACATGTTGATGATATTTCTCTAATAAAATTCTGTTTTGGCATTATTTTGTTTAACATGGAAGCAGAACTGCTTCATGCCACTAAATAACATTGAAATAACACTGATATACATAACTGAACACCTTTACCTCTTATGTTTTATGACTATAAAAGTCAAGAGTGCGAAGTTAAAAATCCCTAAATATGCCAATATAAGCGTGCTTTGCTGTAATAACCTGGAAACAAAAGATAGTTTCTATTCCAGAATTAACTCATTTAATAGTAAGGAGGCCTCTAGGACACATTCAAGCATTGGAAACACAGAAATGTGCACAAAAAATCCCTATTGTTGGCAAAATTAGGGTTTCAACAAAAAAATCTGGTTGATTTTTCAGAAATGACACAGGAAAAGGGGTCTTGGAAAAGGTGCAAATTGTGTACATCCAATACATTTCTACTGCTGAATGGGGCAACCCACCACTCGCAGTCATGGAAAATTTCCGGATGCAATGAACACGGCAGATTTTAATCAAAATGGACCTAGCGGAGGATTTTTCATTTGTTGCAGATATCCAATGGCCCTTTTTTTCCTGCCGCGCAGTCCAAAATAATGTATGAAACAACTGTGATTTGTGTCGAATTTGGAAAGCATAAAAGGGAGGTAACTGAAATAGTGTTATGGTTCAGTCAAAATCTACAGCTGTTTGGCCTTTGAACACTCTAAATGATAGACTTAGGTTAAGCAAGAATTCCTTTGCATGTATATCCGTTGAAATCAATCAAGAATATGTTAAAAATAGACCAAAACCCAGCTTTTAGTAAAAATAAATTGATGTGAACAAAATGAAATTGCTCATAAATAGGAATTTATACCACTTTTTCCAAAATGTTCCCACAGGTCATTGGCTAAAGGTGCATGACATGGCATGTATGTGAGAGAAATGTGAAGTACCTGTTCATATATGCTGCTGAATATGTGGCTTGGTTCACATCACAAGATTCCCAGGTTATTGTTTTAGCATTCTACCCCCAGTCTGACAGAGAACAATCAAAGCGCTGAAAGCTCTAATGGTATAGGGGCATATGTAAGTTGAAAATATATGGCATAGATACTATCGACAAACATGGTTGAAACAAGAAACAATGACCTTTAAAACAAACCAAACCAAAAATGTGTGAAGCAACCCATACTGCCTGCCAATAACATATACATTATTTATCAAAGTTTGAGCCTTTTCTTGTATAAACAAAATAAATCAGGAAGGACAACAGATTGACAAAATACCGAACAGCGACGCTTAATTAAAATATTTCCAGTTCAGAAATCACTAAAGATCCAAAGTGCATATTGTAATCATGCTGATAAATAAAAGACAATCAAATAAAGCATGCTAGAGTTATGTTTCTTTTTGAACTGCACATCTGTAGCTCTGCGTTCCCAATACATCATTAAATCGATACATTGAACATCTATTGAGACAATAACCGAAGAAATGAAAACATGAGTTTACACCTAAAAAACCCGATCAGATTTGTGTTCAAAATATTGTATCGATCTCTTAATCCCATTGTATACGTGTGACGACTTTGAAATGGATCCTCAAAACAGAAACAAAGTTTTGCCCAATTAATGCAAACCGTAACGGACAGACGGACGGATGGATGCAGACAAAGACGGACAGACAGTCAGTCGCTCCTGACAAAGTACACAGCTTGGGGAAGCATTCATTAACGAACAAGGGTTTTGATTTATTGGGGTTTAACGCCGTTTTTAACAATTTCTCAGTTATATCACGGCGGCAAGTTCACCTACTCATGCATTTCCTGGTTTTCGCACACCAGTTCTCCACACAACAATCTTTCCAAGCAACTGGCTGCTTTTCCACATAGACTTAGCCCATTGGTGGAAGACGAATGACGCATGTCGCATTGACTTTTGTCAATCGTCGGAAAGAAAGTTGGCCGAGCCGGGATTCTAACTCACAACCCCTGGATTGACAGCCCGCGTCGCTACCGACTGAGCTACCGGGGCTCGGCTAACGGACAAGGGTATTTCACGCCGGGAACGCATGTGTTGCATGCGAAAGTCATATAATAAGTGAGAACATGGAAAGACAAAAATATACAGACTCCAAACGCAGCATGCTAAAGTTATGGTAATGGTGCACTGCAAATCTGTAGGTCATACGTTACCTACAAACCAAGTTTGAAATGGATACAATGGAAATTAATTGAGACAATCGCTGAACTAAATAAGGAAAAATGGAGATAACTAAAATAAACAGACCAGAGTTATGTACCTAGTACTTTGCCGTTCTCCTGATCACACGGTATAAGTGTCACCACTTTGAAATAAATCTGCCATACAGTAACAACGTGTTGACCAATACATGCAATTCATGACGGACGGACGAATGCACATTCAGGCAGACAGCCGGCCGGACGCAGGATTATACCTCCAAGCTTTACAGACAGAGACAACTCATAAAGTATTGATTACAGAAGACTGGTTCGATGCGTCTTCGAAATGGGACTGTACAAGGTTAATTTACAAAAAAACCCATTTAGACTACATTTCTCTTTTATATGTCAACAGAAACATCTAGGACTAGATTACACGTTGACGGACGTTGAGTCTTCAATTAACGCAAATTATAAATTATTGCAACATTAATCCGACTTTTCGAAAGCAGCCTGAGTATGGTATAGTGGCGAAACGCCCCTATCCCAAAAACAATACCTTCATTGATTGAAGCCCTCCATACTTGCTCTGAGCCTCTGAGTATTTTTTTTGGCTTGGTTTCTATGTTTTCACACAGTATTTCATTGCTGACAGGTTAAATGAGCTTGTCTGAAAATTTCGTCCGCTAACGGCCAAAGTACCTAACCCAAAAGTAGCGACAATGAAAAAAAAAATCAAATATATCTGTTGAGAAAGAAAGAGAGTGTAAGTACAGTTGAAAACATGCAAAATATACGTAAACAATAGCTTATACTTTTACTTGGAAAATCGTCATTATTTTAAAAAGGAAATGGAAAAGTACCAGTAGTCGGATAAACCTGAAATCGGATATCGATTTTTGATTCGAAAAACGAATATTCCAATATCGTTTTCAGTATTCGTTCCCATCCCTAATTTAAATGTATTGTTACAATAACATCCCATTAGTTCTACTGTCCGATTCCAAAGAAAATGTAATAAATAGGATGATTGTTACAATCTCCTTTGAACAGTGTGGAAAAGGGGAATTTAACAGATTGGTGATTATACTAAGTACATGTATATTATCAATTAATATTATGGCAAGCGCAAGCTTTATAGAATAAACTTAATTTGTTATTTCAACATAACAACAGAAGGGAAGTAACTATTACCACACACTGGAAAGTGACGTTACGGATTAGGCGGGTTATCACCCATGACATGTATCGTGACGATGTACTAACCATGGACTCTCGATGTCATCATTCGGACCACTGCACTCGAAAAGTGATCTACAGATGATAACTCTTTCAGCACCGAATTCCTAAAGTAGACTCCTCCATGTTCAGAATCGGGCGACCCCATTATTCATGTTATACGAGTTAAGGAATGTTTAACTAATATATAAACAATACCGATTTCAGGTGAGACAGCTCGTTACGAACTGACTCCCCTGAAGCTGGTATGTTTGCAGACAACGAGGGTCATCCAGTAGGTTCAAACGACGGTTCGGTCGTTCATTCTTTCGGAGTCATTGTCTTTCACCAATGCCGAGCCCCAGTATATCAGTCGGTAGCGATGCGAGCTGTCAATGCAGAGGTTGTGAGTTCGAATCCCAGCTCGAACAACATTCTTTCCGCCGTTTGACAAAGGTTACTGCGTCATTCGTCTTTCACCAATAGGCTAACAGTCTGTGTGGAAAAGCAGCCAATTGCTTGGAACGTATGTTATGTGGAGTACTGGTGTGATAAAGCTAGGAAACACGTGAGAAGGTGATGTGGCCGCCGTGATATGAATAAAAAATTGTTAAAAAAGTCGTAAAACCCCAATCAATCGATCAATCTACCACCAATAGTATGTAGGAAGAAGATAGGCAAGTTGCCTAGGTATAATTTTGTGTGGGAGTACGTTAATCAAAGCACTGCAGTGCTGACGGCCTGGGGGCTGCTGGTTGGAGAAGTAGGGGAAATGTGAAAGGAAATTACAATTGCAGCTTATGTTTATGTTTTTATTGTCAAGAAGTTGAAAGAACATGTCAACAATAATAAATGTTATTTAACTGCCAATTTAAAAACAGAAGGACCTTGTTGGCACTATATCGCTCACCTGAGTGCAAGAGCTCACAAGAATACTGTATTACACATTTAAGACATGACGAATCAAAGGGAAATTTGACAGCAGGTTTAGGCAGAATATTTTGAAGTTTCTGCATTTTTATATTAAGAAATATGTCAATGTTAAATCACGTTCCATCAACTTGAAATAGTTCTCTAAACCATGTACTGGACTGGGAGAAAGTGCTTGAAATATGCAAAACTCATCAAGTCAATTATTCTGACAAAGATTCAAAATGCAACATCCAGTGTGTTATCAAGATTTTCCTTCATTTGGCCTAGTGACCTATTTTCGTTTACCCGATATGACCCTTATTCGAACATGGACTATATATCATTGAGATAAACATTCAATATGTATGATGCCCGACCGGGTCGGGGTGTTGTTGGGTGGGGGAGTCGGGCACGGGTCCTATGGGCCCCCGCTAAATCCGCCACTACATTTGCTACGCTTTTTCTTTGTTTACCATTAATTTTTCGACGCACGGGCCCTATGGCCCCCCGGTTAACCCGCCACTGTATATTGCACGCGACTTCTTTCTTTTTTCTGTTACACTTCGCGATTGTTAATAATGTTAACAAGCGTCAATATTTGACCTGTCGGCGCAGTAGTTTCTAAAGCATTTCTTAAACTTATATTGGAGTACTCACGCCTTAAGGTTTTCACTGATGTTCCACCAACATTAAAATGATATTTATGGGGGAGATTCTAACCTTTTAAATACAGTTTTGTTGAATCCATGATGAACTATTTTTCTCGCGCAGTTCTCAGTACGTTGTTTGGTGCTAACAGCAATTGGCAGGCTGCCAACTCCGAAAAAATGGTATTACTACTATGACCAGGGGCTAAAGCCCCAGGCCGTAAACGGTGTTAATTTCAATTTATTAATATATAAATAATTGGCAATATTTCCTTTTAGTTACTTTCTACATTTCGCCTTTTATTTGTCAATGCCATGTTTAATTTTGGGGACTTACACTGCTAAATATTTTGTTCTGGCTTTCGAACAACCCAGAATACCCCTAAAACATATTTATTATAGCTGAACTAATGTTGTTAACGGCAGAAAGTGTAGTCACAACAAACTTAACAGACAAGTAACAAGACCAATTTATGTATAAGAAGGGTGGTTTACAGGCTTGTGGCGTGCTCAGTTTTGTTTCCTGTTTTCTGGTCGGTGTTTCCGTTTAAAATACGATATTGTCAGATTCACTCTTTACCTGATCGTCATTCGGTCTGTCGTAGCAATCGCTATCTTCGCTCCTGGTATGCCCAGTGTCGTCATCTACCCGCTATGGTCCTCTGGGCTTTATGGCATCCATAATCTGCGAACAAAAAGAAATAACACGAATAAGCGGTGCTCAATTAAAAAAACCTTTGCGTTGGTATTACAAGTGGTGATAAAGATCTCCCTGTCAA
The DNA here is from genome assembly GCA_031761405.1 of Serripes groenlandicus. Lineage (NCBI taxonomy): Eukaryota > Metazoa > Mollusca > Bivalvia > Cardiida > Cardiidae > Serripes > Serripes groenlandicus. The sequence goes on along the minus strand of JASEVX010000043.1, from coordinate 433,718 downwards.
CCTATGGAATTTGATCTTAATAAACACACATTTCTTGAAACTGTCTTTGACTTATTGACGAAAAGTGCAGAACACGATCAATCTGCGTGGTGAATGCATGTTTCTCTGGTTCTACACTAGTCGACACAGTTCTAGCGTTGGTTTACCTTGAGAACTGTTCAAACTACAATTGATTTTGGTTATGAAATATAACTAATCAACATGAAGAAAAAAGCGATATTCGAAGCTCATGATATAAATTTCAATAACGACCTAATTGTATACTCGAGTCTCCTAAATTATCCCCCTGTGACACAGTTAATACGGGAAATTCGCTTTTTATAATAGCATGCGTGAATTACTGCAAACATATTTGAATGACACAAAACATTATACATCATTATACATCTGCGAAAAGTGAAGTTTCTTGCGAACCTGTATGTCTGTTCAGTCTCACAGAAATCTTCACTTTCCATTTATATGTAATATAGCCCTCAACGCTTCTTTTGATATAAAACCGAGAACTGTAGCCCCGAAATAACGGCAATATATCTTTCTATGGTCCCGTTAAGGAACATCGTTAACTATTTCCCACACACAGACGCCTTCAGACGCCTCTGTAGCAGACGACCTTTGAAACCACTGTGAAAAAGGTGAAATTGCTCATTTGTCACAATGTTTTCAATCGTTATACATTAATTTATAGAGATTTTCCGTATTTTGTCAAGATGGTTTCAAAGCCGTCTGCTTCAAATTTGCTGTATGTGTAAAATGATTAAGAACTTAGTTTCCTTGACACGGCACATATTGTGAGTGTGTAAGAATTCGCGCAAGTTTGGAGATTTGAAGATTATTCGCGTTATCATGAAGATGCATGAAGTCGCGCAGTATGACAGCAGTTAATATAATCAAGGGAGACAACTGTTTTAAACTATTTTGGATATTTGAGCCTTTATTAAGGCGGTAAGCTCCCTTTTTCGTTCTCCAATTTGTATGTACAATTACTCTCTGGTTATGTAAGTTACTGTAAGTATTAGTTCAAAGTATACCAAATACATCCGCGGACAGGCTGACTGATCTACAGAACATAACATGTTAAGAACACTAATCTGTCTTGCGATTTTGGGTCTTAATGCATTTGCTTATTGAAAGGACTCTTACGTCAAAATATCTTTACACTATCCCGTTACGGATGTATTCGAGTGGCGTGTAGTCCAGTGCTAAACACACTGGACTGTCCGGGTTCTATAAATGTAAATGGTGCTTTTAAGCGTCTCCCACTCAACTAGAGGAAAAGTACTGGTCCTTCCCATGAAAAATAACCTCGCTTGTATAGGTTATATACACCGGGCACGTAAAAGAACCAGGGGTTCTTTTCGGAAATAGCAATGATATCGAACCCGGACTCCCTTGTATACAACTTTGACTTTTCTCGCCAAATAGTTAATTTGGCACGGTGAGGGTTAATAAACACAAACAAACAAACAAACGGATCCGATGTATTGACCAGAAAACTGAACTGTAGCGCGGTACAAAGTAAGATATGTTTAAACAGAAATATACATTCGACTCAAGGCTTGATAGTTCTATTATGTGCTATTTCGAAGATATCGTTTAACTCGATCAAATTCTAGATCTGTCTTTTTACAAAAAATTGACATAGTATTATCACTGGCTAACGTTGCGCCGAGGGTAAATAGCTCAGTCAGTAGCGACGCGGGCTGTCAATCAATGGGTATTGAGTTCGAACCCAAGATCGATCAACATTCTTTCCAACGTTTGACAAAAGTTAATGCGATAGCCGTCATTTGTCTTCCACCAATGGGCTAACAATGTGGAAAATCAGCAAGTTTCTTGGAAAGACTGTTGTGTGGGGTACTGGTGAGAGTTATCCAAGAAACACATGGTAATGTCAACTGGACGCCTTTACATGACTGAAATGTGTTTGAATCAAAGCAAACCAAATGATAATGAGAACAGGGGTACGCATCATTAGTATCCCAATGACCTCGCCCCAGCCCGGGGCTTCTCGTCTCTTGTAACTTCTTGCTCATTCGTAACCAATTGCAGAAGCTATCAATAAGAACTGAAATAAAATTTGTTGCAACAGTTTAACAGTTATATCGTGATATTTTACTTTGTTTTCACCAATGTAATAGCACCATCATAAGGAACCATATACTAATGATACCAGGGGTTACTAACTTTAGGTTTACAAAGGCCTCGCATCTAGCCGGAGCTTCTCGGCATTTGTACGATAGGAATGTGCGTTTAGCATACCGACGGACTCGATGATGCCAATATAAATTAACCACTAACTGGTAGGTAGCTTGCGCAAGAAACGCAGTGATGTAAATGTAGAATTGCTAAACACGCCTGCCTTAAACACAATGCAAACAATGACTTATTCTGATGACGGGGCCTCAATCGTTATGCTATATTCAAACAAGAGGCGTCAGGAGGGATGTCACTTAAACCATGTTCAGAGTATTTGGTAGGGGCGTACCTGGAATAGATCACCAGTCACTCGCTTAAGTGGCGGACGCTTTAAAAACAATCGGAAAGTAAACTTGAACGATGTTTTATTCGATCAAGTGCCTATAAATTATATGTTGGAAGGTAGCCATTTGCCTCGGAAGAATGTTGTGTAGTATAAAGGCGAGAGTAAGTAAGGAAGCACAATATAAGTCACTTGGCCTTTTTAAAAAGTGAAAGAAGACAATGTGAAACACCGGTTTTGTTCTGGTCCGATTTGGTCCAAAATGACGGTAACTATTTTTGCCTAGTGAATGAATTCTTTCTTGCATAATGCATAACGCACAGCAGAGTTGTATCTAGTTCTCACATAACCTTTCAAGAAAGATTTTTCTATAATTAAATTATGATAGACTTGTGAAAATGAACAAGTGGCTCTTTTTGACATTGAAGCCGCGGAAGAAGTAACACTTGTTAAGCAATTATGGACATCTTCCTTCCTTGCATTATAGAAATATGTAGACAATTCTGTTTTCATAATGATAACACGCATATAACATCTAGTACTTTATTAATATGTGGGAGAAGACTTTGAATGGGTAAGTTACCAGTACTACTGATCCAAATATCCTGACACCAGCCAGTCCATTCAAGCATAAAGGTGGCTACTACTGTAAGGATTGCGACATTTCTACTTGCACGGACAATTCAAGCAGATATTTGTCTACTACTGTATGGATTGCGACATTTCAACTTTCACGGTCTATTCAAGCATATATTGTTCTACTAATGTAAGGATTGCGACATTTCAACGTTCACGGCCCATTCAAGCATATACTTGTCTACTACTGTAAGGATTGCGTCATTTCAACTTTCACGGACCTTTCAAGCAGATATGTGTCTACTACTGTAAAGATTTCGACAGTTCAACTTGCACGGACCATTTAAGCAGATATGTTTCTACTACTATAAGGATTGTGACATTTCAAATTACACGGAAAATTCAGGAAGATGTGTGTCTACTACTATAAGGATATCGACAGCTCATCTTGCACAGACAATTCACGCATATATATGTCTATTATTGTAAGGATTGCGACAGATCAAGCATATTTTTATCTACTACTATAAAGAGAACACTTGTTCAACTTACACGGACAAATCACGTATATATTGATCTTCTACTGCAAGGATTGCGACAGCTCATCTTACACGGGAAAATCAAAGATATATTTATTTTTACACAGACAATTCAAGCAGATTTTATCAATCACTGTAGAGAATGCGGGAATTCACTTTACACTGACTATTCAAGCAGATATCTATTTACTATTGTAGACAATGCGACAGTTTGATTTACACGGACAATTAAAGCAGATATTTATCTACCACTGTAGACAAAACACTACGGTTGGTTTTCATGGCGCGCATCTCCTATACGAATAATTAAAGTAACGTTGCGCCGAGGGTAAATAGCTCAGTCAGTAGCGACGCGGGCTGTCAATCAAGGGGTATTGAGTTCGAACCCAAGATCGGTCATCATTCTTTCCGACGTTTGACAAAAGTCAATGCGATAGCCGTCATTTGTCTTCCACCAATGGGCTAACAATGTAGAAAATCAGCAAGTTTCTTGGAAAGACTGTTGTGTTGGTACTGGTGAGAGTTATCCAAGAAACACATGGTAATGCCAACTGGACGCCTTTACATGACTGAAATGTGTTTGAATCAAAGCAAACCAAATGATAATGAGAACAGGGGTAAGCATCATTAGTATCTCAATGGGCTCGCCCCAGCCCGGGGCTTCTCGTCTCTTGTAACTTGCCCATTCGTAACCAATTGCAGAAGCTATCAATAAGAACTGAAATAAAATTTGTGGGAGAAGACTTTGAATGGTTAAGTTACCAGTATTATTGATCCAAATATCCTGACACCAGCCAGGAGTCATAATGATATCCCCTCAACCCTGAAGGCATCAAGGTTGGCAACCATTTATACCATTTGTAAAGTCTTTGATATGACACGGCCGGGGTTCGAACTCACAACATCCCGCACCGAGGCGGACGCTCTACCACTTCACCACCAAGGCGGTTAGTTTGATTTTAAGCATTGCATATTTCTAGGAGGATCGCCTCTGTAGTGTAGTGGTAGATCGTCCGCGTCGGTTGTTGGAGGACGCAGATTCAATTACAATTTGATAGTTGACGTTAATTTAGTGACGTCAATTAAATGTTACAATAATTTGGCAAAGTATACTAAAGTGATAACGAAACGCATAAACATGTTGTTATTGATTCAAACTGAAGTCATACATTGTATCTACATTTTTTATTTGAGTATAAAGAACTTTTCCCTTTGAGTAAACCTGAAAACAATGGTGACTTATTTCTCAGTATCTGGTACGTGCCAGGTATTTGGTATCGCATCGCTGTTACAGCTCTAAATATTCTGTGTATGGAGTTTATCCGTGTATTGGTCCTTTTCATTGGACTATTTTCCAATTTGTTCAACAGGGCAGTTATTGAATGACCGACAATAGCGAGTGTATTCTGTCGAAGCATTTTCCATGTACCGTTAAAAAAGAATGAACGTAGACTCTTCCGTGAAAAATAAACTTTCCATGCCTTCTTGTTAATGGTCTGGGAGCATGTGCCGACACCGAAGTCAAGCGGCACATTCCTTGTGTAGACGAATACATTTGCTTCGTTTTGACGTCGCGTAGACGCCAAGATCGCGGTCGGTCTGCCAGTATCTCTCAAACATCGAACAAGACTTTCTGTGATGAAAATATCCACCCTGAATTGCTTAGCAATATGTCACGACGTACACGTGGTCTTGCTTCATAGTTTTATATCATTGTGGGAAAGGAGTAATATTTTTATAATGAACAAGTTTTCATTTTCCCAAAGTGTTTCGTTATGTTCTGAAAAGTATAACACTGTATATCTGGATATGTTATTTTTTACGTAGATGACTTTCAAAATAGCGGACCAGGGACAAGTTACAATACAACAACTGTTTCAAAATTCGTTTTATTGTTTTTGTTTTTTGCGTGTGTGCATTCTTTTGAGAACAACAATTATAAAACAAAATTAATTAGAGACACGGACCTAAACAAATGTCACAGTTCGTCACTCGTCAACCTAATTTCACGGACCTAAACAAATGTCACAGTTCGTCAGTCGTATATTCGTCACTCGTCAACCTAACTTCACGAACCTAAACAAATGTCACAGTTCGTCACTCGTCTATTCGTCACTCGTCTACCTAACTTCACGGACTTAAACAAATGTAACAGTTCGTCACTCGTCTATTCGTCACTCGTCGACCTAACTTCACGGACCTAAACAAATGTCACAGTTCGTCACTCGTACATTCGTCAACCTAACTTCACGGACCTAAGCAAATGACACAGTTCGTCAGTAGTCTATTCGTCACTCGTCGACCTAACTTCACGGACCTAAACAAATGTCACAGTTCGTCACTCTTACATTCGTCAACCTAACTTCACGGACCTAAACAAATGACACAGTTCGTAAGTCGTCTATTCGTCACTCGTCAACCTAACTTCACGGACCTAAACAAATGTCACAGTTCGTCAGTCGTCTATTCGTCACTCGTACATTCGTCAGTCGTCTATTCGTCACTCGTCTATTCGTCAATCGTCTATATGGACACTTCCTACACTTCTAAATGATGTGGGTGATTGATCATTTCAAAGTCCTCTGCTACAGATTTAGAGAAAGCAGACGCGGCTCTATCATATTCATACTGCAAATGAAAGAAGGTCATGAAACCCCTTTAATCACAATCGAGATAAACCCTTTACCATATGGGCAAGAATTCACTAATGCAACACAAAGTGTGACATTGAAACAAAAAAATAGATCACCTTTATTCATTTTATAAAATGCCTTACTACTAAGTTCTTCTAGCAAGACATCTAAAACCAAGAGACTTTTTTTTAAAATGTGTCTTCTTGTCTTCTTTAAATGTCATAGTTATTGAAATATGGAGTATGTAACATTGACACCAAGATTATTTCAATTGTTCATATCTCATATAATTGAAAGAGGCTCTAATTTGTGCTATGGTGTGAAATGATGTTGGAGTTTGTTCCAACATTTACCCTTTGAATGAGAAATACTGTCTTGTCGTTTAACAGGAAAAAATAGCAAAAAGATATGGTTGGTGTCAATGTTACACTTGTAAAGTTTGTGCAGACTTATGTTTGTTTCAAATAATATATCTTGCTTCTGTCCTAGCCTATTTCATGGCTGTTGGGGTTAGTGTGTTTTTTGTGAATGAATTTCATAAGTAAACATCCTAAAAAATAAAAATAAAGCTCCATTTGATGCATGTAACATTGACACGTTGATAGCCATAGATTAAAATGTCATTTATATCCATTAAACATATAAAATCTTCTTTAGTTTGTGGATTATATGTTAGAAGTTGGGACCAGGTCTTCTGATTCAGGTTGTATTTACTACTGTGTATGTTTGATTGCCAGATATTTGAAGTATGTAACATTGACACTTTCGTGTCAACTGAAATAGTTACATACATTTAGAAATCTCATTTATTTCTGTTATATACAATATTATTTGTTATTTTTTTTACTTGTAGCAAAAGCATGTGATGCAATATATCAAATAACTTCAAACATCTCTAAATTATGAACTTACTAGATAGGCGACACCTTAAGGGTTTCGCGGGATAGAATGAGTGAAGAGGAGCAGAATTATACCGAACTACCAACTGGCCACACGCAATACTAAATATATATGTTATAAATATGTAATTTCAATTCTTACATGATTCAAACGTAACAATTGATGACACTCAAGGTTTTTTGGCAACACCAAAATTATTTCCGCAAGTCTAAAAGATAAACACACCATACTATTGGTTTTGGCGCCAAAGCGATAACGTTATGACGTCATACCGCTGAAGTGCTGAACGTGACGTCACTTTCCAAGTATTTGGTCACGTGAAAATATTTGATTCAAGAGCCCCTATTAAAAGCATTCTCCAACTATCAAAACTAAATGTATGAGAAATTTAAAAACACCGCTGTTTGCACTGGATCTTTGACAAGTTTCAGTTTAAATTTCAGGTCTCTAGCTGATTCCGTTATTTGCTGGTACGAGATCTACAGAAATATGTAGTCAAAATGTCGATTATTCGGGTTTTAACCTTAAAAATATCTAAAACTAGATTTTTCCCAGATATAACGAAACCGCCCAGACCTAGATCGCATTGTGGTCTATCAGTGTGGCTAATTTCAGCGAAATCGTTCTCACCGATTTCTTTGTCCTCAAATCGCTGAATTTTACAACACATTGTGTCCCAATAGCCGTATAGACATTTGTTCCGTAGAACAGAATAGAATAATTCTGTTCCACTACACTCATTCTATATTAATATTATACTGTTATATGTACTAGAAAGGCGACACCTTAAAGGTTTCGCAGGATAGAATGAGTGGAGAGGAGCAGAATTGCACCCGAACTACCAACCGACCACACACAATGCTGATACTATTATTTCGATTCTAACATGATCCAAAACGTAACAATTGATGAAACTAGTATTTTGCAACACCAACATTATCTCCGTAAGTCTAAAAGATAAATAGAACATTATTATCGGGATTTGACGCCCAAGTTTAGTTTAAACTTATTTATTTTACATCGATTGCGAAACAAGCTTTAAGCTCAGATTACACACACTCGATGTCTGCTTCCTGGAGACTTAACCAGTACTCGTGCCGTTTTGTGTGAAAAAAATCTCAAAAGGACCCGCTCATCACGGGACTCGAACCAGGGACCTTTGATACGAGAGGCCGACGCTCTACCTCTGCACCACTGTAACGTTATGACGTCATACCGCTGAAGTGCTGAACGTGACGTCACTTTCCAAGTATTTGGTCACGTGAAAATATTTGATTCAAGAGCTCCTATTAAAAGCATTCTCCAACTATCAAAACTAAATGTATGAGAAATCTAAAAACACCGTTGTTTGCACTGGATCTTTGACAAGTTTCAGTTTAAATTTCAGGTCTCTAGCTGATTCCGTTATTTGCTGGTACGAGATCTACAGAAATATGTAGTCAAAATGTCGATTTTTCGGGTTTTAACCTTAAAAATATATAAAACTAGATTTTTCCCAGATATAACGAAACCGCCCAGACCTATATCGCATTGTGGTCTATCAGTGTGGCTAATTTCAGCGAAATCGTTCTCACCGATTTCTTTGTCCTCAAATCGCTGAATTTTACAACACATTGTGTCCCAATAGCCGTATAGACATTTGTTCCGTAGAACAGAATAGAATAATTCTGTTCCACTACACTCATTCTATATTGTTGCATGTAACATTGACAGAATTGTTGTCAATGTTACATACAAATTTGAAAATCAATTTTATTTAGTTAGATTTGAAATTTAATATGTTGTTTTGTGGTTTGGAGATTAATTGTCACGAGTGGAATTTTTCTAAATTAAATAGTTTAGCCTGTCAGCTGCTGTATAGAAGATATGGCTATGCTGGATGCATGTAACATGGACACGTTTGTGTCAAATTAAACAGTTACACACACATATCAAAGGTTGTTGTTTCTGATTAAGAGAAAAAAAAAAGAATTTTTTTTATTTATAAATGTTCTACCAAAAAGCATAGCCAGTGATTGGAGATACTTGTCTAAAGAGAAGCAAATAATTGAAGTTTTAAAAAAGTATGGTGTAGGTAACATCTTGTCAAGGTTACATGCACATTTTGATGTCAGTTTATTTTTTGTCATACATTATATTATGAATTCATATTATTACAGATTTTCAAATCATCCAATAATTTGTAAATTTTATTAAATTAAAACAACTGAAAGCATTCCATTATTGAAGTATTTGATCAAAATGTGTAAGATTTATTTGACACCAAAATTTAAGACATTATGCTGGGCCTTCATAGATAAGTCACTCAAAGATTTGAAGAAAATGTGTTTTTATTCATCAACTGGGTAAGGAAAGCATAATATAAGGCAAAAATTTAAGTCCTTTGGTGCTGCAATTTATGTTTGTTTAATAAATGTATGCATGTAACAATGTTTGACACCAAATGTTACATGCACATGTCAATTTTCATTCTTTTTTTGTAAAACAATTGTTGCAGACAAATACACTGGATTGATTTTTTAGGAAAATTTGATTATTAGATATAAGTTTTGAATCAACTACACACTAAAATGAGGCAAAATAAAGCTGTTATACACACACATTAAAGTGCATGTACAAAATGTCACACTTTTTGTCATACTAAAACCTTAAATATGATGTTTTAAGGCTTTATTTCTCGCAACCAATACTTTTTAAGTTCATTCTTTTTTTACAAAAGGATGTGTAAGGTATAAATGTGTAAATAAATGTCTTAATTTTTTTTCTAAATCTGTACTTAATTGAAACTACATACAGAATAGAGTGTTGACACCAAAAATTCCAATAGTGAATTCTTGCCCATATACATCAAATCTGCAGCAGACGACTTTGAATATATATAGACGACATCGATAACAGTAAGATCTATGTGTAGTATAGTGGTCTGTCCCATAGATAGAAGATAATTCTGTAGCTATGAGTTTGTATAAGGGGATACTTATACTGCCTTGCTATGGAGCTAGCATTTATAGCGACACGGTAGAGTGTTCGCCTACGGGACAAGAGGTCCCGAGTTCGAGCCCTGTTCGGGTCGAACTCCTTAAGCCGGGTTACATATGTAAATGAACGAATACTTATTGAATAGAGTTGAAAACATCGTGACAAAAGGAGAAAATGCTGATTTTGCGGCACTGTTTCCTAAAGTCGTAGTCTGCAGATACGCCAAAAACGCGTCTGTTGGTAGAACAGGGTTAAAGGACAGATAAGGTATAAATAGCGTGACCTCATTACGCGAATATCTAGTTCTTCTTCCATTCTTCCATCAAAGATCTGCCATACTGCCTGAGACGGTAAATACTTTTGTTTTTTTGTTGTCTATTCAAAGTAAATGTATTGCTATTTCTGTTTATTTGCTGTCTATTCAAAGTAAATGTATTGCCATTTCTGTTTATTTGCTGTCTATACAAAGTAAATGTATTGCCATTTCTGTTTATTTGCTGTCTATTCAAAGTAAATGTATTGTCATTTCTGTTTATTTGCTGTCTATACAAAGTAAATGTATTGCCATTTCTGTTTATTTGCTGTCTATTCAAAGTAAATGTATTGCCATTTCTGTTTATTTGTTGTCTATTCAAAGTAAATGTATTGCCATTTCTGTTTATTTGCTGTCTATTCAAAGTAAATGTATTGCCATTTCTGTTTATTTGCTCTCTATTCACAGTAAATGTATTGCCATTTCTGTTTATTTGCTGTCTATTCAAAGTAAATGTAATGTAATTTCTGTTTATTTGCTGTCTATTCAAAGTAAATGTATTGCCATTTCTGTTTATTTGCTGTCTATTCAAAGTAAATGTATTGCCATTTCTGTTTATTTGCTTTGCTTGTATAACGTGTGCCGGAGTTATGCCATCGCTGGTCACCCATCAAGGCACTAACCGCGATAAACGTTGCTTAACTTTAAGAAAAGGTCAACCACTCTAACAACGTCGCTATAAAAGCCGGCTTCCACAGCAGGGTTGTAGAAGTGATATTTATACCTATACCCCGTTACCGTTGCATTTGTTTGGTGATTTCCGCTGCCTTTTCAGTCATATCACGGCGTTTCCTTGATTACCATTACTAATGACACCAGCGTGTCAGTCGTAATGCTAACTCAACAATCTTGCACGACAAGGAGAAAAAGAAAACATTTCTTACATGTTTAAATTCCTTGATTTGACGTGGGCGGGTATCGAACCTGCGACCTCCCGTACCCTAAGCGATGCGCTCTACCACTACACCACCTAGGCGGTACCATGCCGTTTATGTTTAAAAACTTTAAAATAATTTATTGAAAAATATATTGAGGTGAATACCTGACCCCTAACAAGTAAATATGTTATTCGGGCCAATTCGTACTAGGGATTCGTGTACGCATCCCTGATTCAACTCTGACAGTTTTCAGATATATTCCATGGCATATATCTGCAAATATAAGGGTTACATTCTGATATTTAAGGGTTTTATGGGACACTTGGCATTTTGCTATACATCGAAGTCAGTTTCAAAGTCTTCTGCTACAGATATAGAGTATTCATACTATAAGTTTACGAAGGTCATAAGCAACTTTAACACATACGAGATTAACAGACAGACAGAACATTTTATTGTTGACGTATACAAAGTACATTGTCTAAAAAACATACATATACATACAATATACATGACAGGAAAATACAAACAAACATGATTTATTTGGAATTTATAGGATGATTGAATTAAACATGAATTCAGCATGAGAGTGATATAAACATGAATTTAACATGAGAATGATATAAACGTTGTGAGGATGAGCAATGTATAAATATGGGAGTGTTATTTGGAAGCAAAACACATTGAACAATTGTTCCTAAATTTAAATGGTGAAGTGGATAATGTACAATGGAAGAATCAATCATAAAGTAAATAATGAACCCTTTTTACTATATACATCAAATCTTGGGTGACCCTCTAAGAGATGTAACTTACGGCAATGTTAATTGGTGAAAGAGTTATCGTGGTTGGTATGACATATCACATTGCATTATTCAGGTGAGCGTTCCAGGGCCATCATGGCCCTCTTGTTTAAATAAATGCAACCAAGATCAAATTGCAAATATTTTTGGATCTTCATAGTTTTGTTTAAATAAATGACAATTATTATCAAATTGCAAATATTTTTGGATCTTCATAGTTTTGTTTAAGTAACAGACTATTATGATCATATTGCAAATATTTTTGGATCTTCATAGTTATTTAATTGAATGGGAAGTACAATCAAATGGCAAATATGTTTTTGGTCATAAATCATTCATCAGATACGTAAATATGGATTGTTAAATCCTGACCAGACTTTGCCAAGGAGCAAGCTGATCATGATCTATGTGGGTCACCAAAACCTGAAGGTTAGATTGTGTGTGATACGACCCACTTTAGCAATATAAATCACATGTCATGACCTTCATTCTGTATCATTATGTGGGCCTGGATGCGTTTGTCTTACATTTAATGCTAGATATTTTACCATCATGATTGCTGTGCTTTCATTGCTTCATAAAAAATAATTGAATGAATTATGCTTAAAGGATCCTTTTTTGTATGATGGTCCTGATTGAAGCTTTGTTGCCTTGACATCTGATTTAATTGACTTTCTTTACACGTATTACTAGAATGACATTTAACCCTTTCCCACATACAACAAATCTGCAGCAGACTACTTTCAAACTATTTAGGCAAAATTAAGAAAATCTCTTTAAATGAAAATAATATTATTGCATAGAGATTAGACCTTTGTATGTGTCAAAATGTGTCTGCAGGTGGGAAAGGGTTAAAGGGTCGTCTTATAATCATTATACCCTCAGATACATAGTATATGGGGGCTATATAGGAGTCACGCTTGTCGGTCGGTCAGTTTGTTGGTCCGTTGGTCTGTGGACATTTCTTGTGAACACTATTTCTCAGCAACCCTTGGTCAGAATTCAATATAACTTCACAAGAATGATTGATACCAAGCCTTGTTGTGCATATTGTCGGCGTAATGCACTGGAATTATTTTTAAATAAGTTATGGTCCAATGCAGATCACTGTGTCAGTTACAAGGCATTAAATCCCTTCCCTCATATAGACGCTTTCTGACATCTCTGCAGCAGACGGCTTTTTGAAAACATAGTGACAAAAGAAGAAATTGCCCAAAACGAGCAATTTCTCCGTTTGTCACAAAGTCTTTCACTTTTAGCCATAGGTTATCCATTCAATTAAAAAATGGGCTAAGTCTATGTGGAAAAGCAGCCATTTGATTGGGAAGATTGTTGTGTGGAGTACTGGTGTGAGAAAACCAGGAAATGCATGAGTAGGTGAACTGGCCGCGTGATATAACTGAGAAATTGTTAAAAACGACGTTAAACCCCAATCAATCAATCAATCAATCATTGAATTAATTTCACTTTCAGCACTCATTACTAACAAAACCTTCATCATGACATCCTTATATTTCCTGTGACCTGCATTTTGACCTTGACATTGGTGGCTGTTTATCTATTTACTAAATTTTTGAGATCTTACTAACATGCATTCTGTATCTAATTATCCTTGCAATCTTCACCTTTTTCATCATGTAGATGCATTCTGGCACATCTGCAGCAGACGACTTTTGAAATTATTGTGGCATACGTGGAGATTGCTTATTTTGAAAAAAATTGTCCCTTATGTGACAATGTTTTCAACAGACGACTTTTTAGATAATTGTGGCATACGTGGAGATTGCTTATTATGAATAAAATTCTCCCTTATGTGACAATGTTTTCAACCTTATTCCATAATTCAACTTTCATTTATTCAGATTGTTCAACTTTTTGCCACAAAGTTCTCAAATCTTCAATAATTAGATTTCATTTATAGAGATTTGTTCATGTCTTTTTCCTGTATGCTTTTAAAGTTGTCTGCTAAAGATTTGTTGTATGTGGGAAAAGGGTTACAATAATTGAACTAGTCTTTATACCTTTTTACAACATAGATAACATTGTAGACAAAGAATTATTTCTGTTAACCCCTTCCCTCATAAAACAATTCTGTAGCAAACAACTTTGAAAACATTGTGACAAAAACCTGAAAACTACCCATAAAAGATAGCTCAATTGTTAAATAAACTGAAAACATTGTGGCCAAAGGAGAAATTGCTCATCATGAGCAATTTCTCCTTTGGCGACAATGTTTTCAAAAGTTGTCTTGTTTTGAGCAATTTCTTCTTCTTTTCACTATGTTTTCATAAAGCCGTCTGCTGCAGAGGCGTCAGAAAGCGTCTATATGAGGGAAAGGGTTAAGTGACGTATTGGCATGCGACACATGCGTTCCTTTGAACATTTTTGTTTTTCTTGAGAAGAATCTTAAAACTGTCAAAGGTTCGTTAACAATCTAAAGATTGATGTCACTTTAATCCTTTACTCGGTCCAGACAACATTTTATAAACATTGGGGGGACAAGAGGAAGTGCTCAAAATAAGTAATTAATCCTTTTCTCAGATTTTTTTTAAAGTTGAGGACGGTCCATTATTATACAGTGGGACATGTGTATAAAGACCAACCATGGGACAACTGAACCAACTGGTCTTTGTTCACAGGTGGTCTTTATTTACAGGGTCCTTTATTCAGAAAACTGAGTACAGTCAAACATGTGCTAAAGACGACCTTGGCATAGCGATTCCCTGTCTTTAGGAACCACACTTTTTGTTTTAATAACCCTTTCCCTAATACGACAATTCTGCAGCAGACGACTTTGAACTTATTTTGTCAAAACATAGAAAATCTCCATAATTGAATGGATAAACTATGACAAAAAGTGGAAAACATTGTGGCAAAAGGAGCAATTTCTTCTTGTGTCACTATGTTTTCAAAAAGCCGTCTGCTGCAGAGGCGTCAGAAAGCGTCTTTATGAGGGAAAGGGTTAATTACTCATTTTCTGCATAAATGACCCTGCAAGTAAAGACCACCTGTGAACAAAGACTGTATAGTTGTGTTCCCATGGGTGGTCTTTATACACTGTTGTTATAGGGAAACTATAAGTGTTGTTGCTATAGACAGGGAATTGCTATTCAAAGTTGGTCTTTAACAAAGGTTTAACGGTATATTATAATAGTATATATCTTTGCAATATATTATAAGAGTACATTGTATATATGTCATTGCAAATAGGTCGGGATTATTATCAAGTAAATAAACCAGGGATTCTGATTTTAGCATTTCATCAACAAACATATAAATCTAAGTGTATTGTTCTTGACGATAGTTATTGAAAGTTCTAGTGAGATTGTATAACACAAAAGGTCATCCCAGCCTCCTGCACAAAAAGGAGGACTTATTTGTGGGCCACCTGGCACAGTGACACATATTGTTACACACATCCCAGCCTCAAGAGGCAGGACTAATTAGGAACACATATAGGAATAACTTATTCATTGCCTCTCAGTCTATCTGTCTTATCACATTAACACTAACTGACCTAAAGGTGGTGACACATGTTTCTTTGTTACTTGATGTGACCCAAATAGAATAAAATATCATATTGATTACTTATCACAATACATAATTCATAAGACACCACACTATATCATAATTACATTTGATGTATAAATAGGATATCAACATACCTAACCCTTTCCCTCATATAGACGCTTTCTGACGCCTCTGCAGCAGACAGCTTTTTGAAAACATAGTAACAAAAGAAGATTTTGAGCAATTTCTCCTATTGTCACAATGTTTTCCACTTTTAGTCATAGGTTATCCATTCAATTAAACAGATTGGAATATGTTCAAAGTCGTCTGCCGCAGAATTGTCGTATGGGGGAAAGGGTTAATATAATAACCCTTTCCCAGCTACGACACATCTACAGCATACAGCTTTGAAAATATCTAGGAAGAAATGCCTATAAAGGAATGTATAATTATAATTTATTGAAAAAAGTTGAAAATATTGTGACAATGGAAAAACTGCTTATTAAGAGATATTTTCTCCTTTTGCGACATTGTTTTAAAATGTGCATGAACACAAATCTATATGTAGAAAAGGGTTAGCTGTTTAACTGATAAAAGGATTCAATGTTATCAGCCCTAGCGTGCAACAGTTGTAACTCTATGTACTTTAAGAATCAGTTACAACTGTTTCGCGCTGAGTCAATGAATTATTGTCTGCTGATGTGGGAAAACGTATGTTTAATACAGGGTTTTAAAATACATTATGGGAAAAGGAGTAATTACTCAATAATTATAATTAATTTCTCCTCTTCAAAAAGTTGTCAGTATCAGTGTAATGGATAGTATGAGACTGTCCATGGGAAAATGTACAATATGGCTTTTATGAATATGGTCTGATGATGATATACACTCTTCTCTGTTTACTTACATAATGCTTTTATACAGCTTCTGTCAACTTGGGTCATTTCTGATTTGACTGATAAGATAGCCAGGTAGATCTGAACCTACACTGTCTCATGGATAGTGTAATGGAAATGTGAATATTATGTATGATGTATAATACTGAGCACTGAACACAAAACACCTGATACTTTGTAATGTATAATACTGAGCACTGAATTCCTGATACTTTGTAATGTATAATACTGAACACACAACACCTGATACTGTGTAATGTATAATACTTATCACTGAATTACTGCTACTGTATAATGTATAATACTGAACAGTAATTTCTGCTACTATATAATTTATAATACTGAGCACACAACATCTGATACTTTGTAATGTATAATACTGAACACAAAACACACCTGATACTTTATAATGTATAATACTGAGCACTGAACACAAAACACCTGATACTTTGTAATGTATAATACTGAGCACTGAATTCCTGCTTCTGTATAATGTATTATACTGAACAGTAATTCCTGCTACTATATAATTGATAATACTGAACACACAACACCTGATAATGTACTGCTACTGTATAATGTATAATACTGAACAGTAATTCCTGCTACTATATAATTTATAATACTGAACCCACAACACCTGATACTTTTTAATGTAAAATACTGAACACAAAACACCTGATACTTTGTAATGTATAATACTGAGCACTGAATTCCTACTACTGTATAATGTATAATACTGAACAGTAATTCCTGCTACTATATACTTTATAATACTGAACACACAACACCTGATACTTTGTAATGTATACTACTGAACACAAAACACCTGATACTTTCTAATGTATAATACTGAGCACTGAATTCCTGTTACTGTATAATGTATAATACTGAACAGTAATTCCTGCTACTATATAATTTATAATACTGAACACACAACACCTGATACTTTGTAATGTATAATAGTGAACACAAAACACCTGATACTTTGTAATGTATAATACTGAACGCAAAACACCTGATACTTTGTAATGTATAATACTGAGCACTGAATTCCTGCTACTGTATAATGTATAATACTGAGCACTGAACACAAAACACCTGATACTTTGTAATGTATAATACTGATCACAAAACACCTGATACTTTGTAATGTATAATACTGAACACAAAACATCTGATACTTTGTAATGTATAATACTGAGCACTGAATTCCTGCTACTATATAATGTATAATACTCAACAGTAATTCCTGCTACTATATCATATATAATACCGAACACACAACACCTGATACTTTGTAATGTATAATACTGAGCACTGAACACAAAACATCTGATACTTTGTAATGTATGATACTGAACACAAAACACCTGATACTTTGTAATTTATAATACTGAGCACTGAACACAAAACACCTGATACTTTATAATGTATAATACTGAACACAAAACACCTGATACTTTGTAATGTATAATACTGAACACACAACACCTGATACTTTGTAATGTATAATACTGAACACAAAACACCTGATACTTTGTATTGTATTATACTGAACACAAAACACCTGATACTTTGTAATGTATAATACTGAACACAAAAAACCTGATACTTTGTAATGTATAATACTGAACACACAACATCTGATGCTTTGTAATTTATAATACTGAGCACAAAACACCTGATACTTTGTAATGTATAATACTGAGCAAACAACACCTGATACTTTGTAATGTATAATACGGAACACAAAACACCTGATACTTTGTAATTTATAATACTGAACACAAAACACCTGATACTTTGTAATTTATAATACTGAGCACACAACACCTGATACTTTGTAATGTATAATACTGAGCAAACAACACCTGATACTTTGTAATGTATAATACGGAACACAAAACACCTGATACTTTGTAATTTATAATACTGAACACAAAACACCTGATACTTTGTAATTTATAATACTGAGCACACAACACCTGATACTTTGTAATGTATAATACGGAACACAAAACACCTGATACTTTGTAATGTATAATACTGAACACAAAACAACTGATACTTTGTAATGTATAATACTGAACACAAAACACCTGATACTTTGTAATGTATAATACTGAACACAAAACACCTGATACTTTGTAATGTATAATACTGAACACACACCACCTGATACTTTGTAATGTATAATACTGAACACAAAACACCTGATACTTTGTAATGTATAATACTGAACACAAAACACCTGATACTTTGTAATGTATAATACTGAACACAAAACACCTGATACTTTGTAATGTATAATACTGAACACACAATACCTGATACTTTGTAATTTATAATACTGAGCACAAAACACCTGATACTTTGTAATGTATAATACTGAGCAAACAACACCTGATACTTTGTAATGTATAATACGGAACACAAAACACCTGATACTTTGTAATTTATAATACTGAACACAAAACACCTGATACTTTGTAATTTATAATACTGAGCACACAACACCTGATACTTTGTAATGTATAATACGGAACACAAAACACCTGATACTTTGTAATGTATAATACTGAACACAAAACACCTGATACGTTGTAATGTATAATACTGAACACAAAACACCTGATACTTTGTAATGTATAATACTGAACACAAAACACCTGATACTTTGTAATGTATAATACTGAACACAAAACACCTGATACTTTGTAATGTATAATACTGAACACAAAACACCTGATACTTTGTAATTTATAATACTGAGCAAACAACACCTGATACTTTGTAATGTATAATACGAAAAAAAACCATGAATGGGTTTTTTCGCTTATAGCTAACAGGTGTGAGATTTTTTTTTTTTTTTTTTTTTTTTTCAATAACCCATGAAGCTTTCTGAAATGAAACTGGAAAAATCCATGGGGGCCGCCATTTTGGATATGTATAAAAGGCAGACGTTAAACACAGATTGAAAATTATTGTCGTCTTTTTAATCATTTTTTTAAATCGGTATTTTGGGTATGTATAAAATGAGCAGAAAAACACGGATTGAAAATTATTGTCGTCTTTTTAATAAATTTTTTTAAATTAAAATCGGTATTTTGGGTATGTATAAAATGAGCGGAAAAACACGGATTGAAAATTATTGTCGTCTTTTTAATCATTTTTTTAAATCGGTATTTTGGGTATGTATAAAATGAGCAGAAAAACACGGATTGAAAATTATTGTCGTCTTTTTAATCATTTTTTTTAAAATCGGTATTTTGGGTATGTATAAAATGAGCGGAAAAACACGAATTGAAAATTATTGTCGTCTTTTTAATCATTTTTTTTTTAAATAGATATTTAAGATCATTAAAATGCTGTGTTATGTGGGAATAAACATTTGTACGAAAAGTTAAAACATAATAACATAAATATGTTTTCCCGTTCGTCAAAAAACCGACAGCATTAGCCTTCTACGCCCGAACCTAAATTTTGACTGTATCGTTGCCAAAGAATGACGTGACGTCATTTCCGTTACACTTCATCTTGGCGTAACGTCAATGGAGCGACGTCGTTTCCCGCAAACAAAAAAAGTGGTATCAACATGAAAGACCCCAAATTCCTATACATGAGCTATTGCCACACTCATTCAAAGTATAATTATTTATCAAACATTGTGGCAAAAGGATAACCTTCTCATAAGGAGCAATTGTTCTTTTGGTGACAATATTTTCCTAAATCGTCTGTTGCATAGGCCTCAGAAACTGTCTCTAATAGGGAAAGGGTTTAGCAGAAATGTGACCCCTTACATAATTTGTTCCAGTCATGTTGACTGGTTGAAAAAGGTAGTCGCCAGATGGCATCAGAAAAGGGCTGATCTATTTGCTTCTTTACCATAATGCAGGTGATCGAATAAGGATCATCTTGGCCCTCATGTTTTAACCTCGTTCATTATAAATGTATTCCTTGATTTTCTGAAAGTTTTTACTTTATTATTTTCTGTTCGTAATAATAGACGACAGCAATACGAATTCCAAATATGTTTTGATAATGCAAGAAACATGACATTAACATTATTATTGTCTAGTCAATTACTTATAAATCCTTTTTGTATGGCCAAAGTATGTTCTTTAATTTTTGTTTATAATTATCTTGCGTTTTTTCGTAAATAGGTAGCACCTATAGATATATTACTGAACACAAAACACCTGACACTTTGTAATGTATAATACTGAACACTTATTCCTGCTACTGTATGATACTGAACAGTAATTCCTGCTACTATATAATTTATAATACTGAGCACACAACATCTGATACTTTGTCATTTATAATACTGAGCACTAAATTCCTGATGTTGATCATGTAAGATCTTTTACCCTTTCCCACATACAGACACATCTGTAGCAGGAAACATTTGAAAAACAATTTGGAGGACAGAAAATGACTCATAATATATTTTTCCCTTAATGTTTTCAACTCTTTGATAATTATACTTTCATTAGTAGAATGTTTTGATATTTTTGCCTAAATATTATCAAAGTAATCTGCTGCTTATTTGAAGTATGCCAGAAAAGCTTTGCTAGTGATGAAATTATGAAAACAATTTGAACTTGTTGATCAAGTTAGTACATGTATACGTTTGCTGTTCAGTCTGTTCTACCATTTGTTCAACTGTCTTTTAACCGTTTACTGATGGAGTCAATTTGTGTACACCTGTAGCAGAATCCATTGGAATACAATGTTTTCCCTCAGACGTTTTCAAAACAGTGGACTTTAAGAAGTTTATATATTTTATTAATGTTAAAAATATGAATATTAAAGCAGGATGAAGGCTGGATTAAAGAAATAATACTGTTTTAAGCAGTTTCATGTTTAATAATATTTAAATAATTTATTCTCTCAACAGAGGCTAACAGGGGACCAGCTGTTGGTGGTGTGAGTGGTGGTTACAGTTCGAGAGGCCGGACACCAGTAGGTGGTGCTACCAGGGGAAAACCATCCCCAGCAAGTCAGGTAGGGTCACTCATGATTCTTCATCCAAACTCCGGTTTTTCAGATCACATTTTATTGCTTGATCTAGTGGTTAGTTGCTGACCTCAGGATCAAGAGGTTTTAGGTTCAAATCCTATCTAGATCATCGGAAAAAGCTCCTCTTCACCTAGGTGTGTGATGGGTACCAATGAGGGAAATAATTATAGAGTTTATTTATCATCAACCTTTTAATTGTGTCTACACAAGACAACAAATTCTTTGTGTAATGGTATATATATTATATAATTATCTGATCAATGAAAATGTAGGTCATTTCTTGTTATTGTCGTTATATCTTAACCCTTTCCCTCATACGACAATTCTGCAGCAAACGACTTTGAACATATTTTGTCAACAAATAGAAAATCTCTGTAATTGAATGGATAACCTATGACTAAAAGTGGAAAACAGTGTGGCAAAAGTAGAAATTGCTCGTTTTGAGCAATTTCTTCTTTTGTCACTGTTTTCAAAAAGCCGTCTGCTGCATAGGCGTCAGCTTGGTTTATTGATTCATGACACAAGTGTGTATTGTGACAAAATATATGTGACATCTTTTCATATCATCGGGCAACTTATAGCTTCCCATTGGAATTATTTCATGATATTAGATAATGATATCTTGCATCCCTGTATATTTATAAAATAAATCTTTGTGGTAGTTGTAATATAAACCAATATGCCCTGGCTGCAGATTGCACCGCCGGCTAAATGGACTTCTCAGTCAGTGGTCATAATGAGCAATTTCTCCTTTTGCCACAATGTTTACAAAAGACTTCTACTACAGTTGCGTCAAAATGCATCTGTTTGTAGGAAAGTGTCAATTACATAATGTAAGAATAATGTACTTTTTGTTAATTGAAGTAAGTGTTACAAAGAAATTTGATCCATCACACGAGAAAACCAACGTCATGATCTCTGCGTTATGTATCAACCCAGATCAGCCTGCGCAGTCCACGCAGGCTAATCCGGGCCGACACATTCTGTCTCTGGGAGATAGAGTAATGATTCCTGAAACAGAAAATCCACAGGAGGCAAAACGTGTCTATCTGGGTAAGCCTGCGCGACATGCTTAGACTGATCCGGGTCGAAACTTTACGCAGAGACCATAATGTAGGTTGTCTCGGGGAACCGCTCATATGTGTTTGCACCTTTGACTTCTGTAGGACACATTTGGAATGAGGTAACACAGGTTGTGTAATGTATGTTGATCTTCCATGTACTTGGGAAAGGTAAATGTATTGTGTACAAATAAGCCCAATGTTGGCTTTACTTTAATAATACATGCTTCTAAACTATAAAGCTTTTTGTATGATAATTCTGGCAGGCTTTTATATGTGCACTAAACCAAAAACCAAAAAAAAGCAACTGGCTTTTCAGCGAGTTTGTTTGACAACATCACATCAGACAGAAAGAGTCAATTAGTTAGAATCAGAGTATGAGCCTGGGTGTCATTACACCCCCAGATACATAGTATATACTATATGGGGGCTATATAGGAGTCACGCTTGACGGTCGGCCGGTTTGTTTGTCGGTCCGTTGGTCTGTGGACATTTCTTGTGAACACTATTTCTCAGCAACTCTTGGTCAGAATTCAATATAACTTCACAAGAATGATTGATACCAAGCCAAGTTGTGCATATTGTCGGCGTGTTGCACTGGAATTGTTTTTAAATGAGTTATGGCCCCTTGAAATTCTCATACATATGTATATTGTCAGGCACCCGCTGGGGGTATTCATCACCTTCAGTGATATTTCTAGTTTGTTATATTGCTGTTTGCAGCATTAATGGAGATTGCCATTTGGAAAAGCATATTTGTGCCGTCCCGCGAGAAAACCATCATCATGGCCTCTGCGTAATGTATCGACCCAGATCAGCCTGCGCAGCCCACGCAGACTGGTCCGGGCAGACACATTCAGTGTCAGGGGGAAAGAGGTATAGAGTAATGATTCCTGAAACAGAAAATCCAGAGGAGGCGAAAAGTGTCTGTCCGAATTAGCCTGTGCGGCATGCTTAGCCTGATTCGGATCGATACTTTATGCAGATCTAGCCCACAATGTTGGTTTTCTCGTGTGACGGCTTGCTTTGTAATCACCCCGTAATCATGTTATGCCATCACAACTGGAAAACTGTTGAATTAACCCTTTCCCTCATACAACTTATCTGTGGCAGACAACTTTGATAACATCTAGACAAGAATATAAAATATCTATACAAATGAAAGTAGTACTACTGAAAGAAGTTGAAAACAGTGTGGCAAAAGGAGAAATTGCTCGTATTGAGCAATTTCTTCTTTTGCCACAATGTTTTCAAAAGTTGTCTCCCGCAGAGACCTTAGAAAGCGTCTGTATGGGGGAAAGGGTTAAACTCAATTATAATGTGTTTACCCTATACAGTGGTAGTCCACTAGAAATATCTACACTATTAAAAACAATTGTAAATTGTATATATGATACATTTAGCTTTTTTGTGCTAATATAAACTGAGTGAAAACCAACCTTTAGACAATTGCTACCGCTGTAGAACTGGACCAGTCTGTGTAGTCTGATCCAGTTCTACACTATTCCCCAATTGTCAAGGCAGATTACAATAGACTTTAACCCTTTCCCTCATACAACAATTCTGCAGCAGATGATTTTATCCCTTTCCCTCATACGACAATTTTGCAGCAGACGACTTTGAACATATTTTGTCAACAAATAGAAAATCTCTATAATTGAATGGATAACCTATGACTAAAAGCGGAAAACATTGTTGCAAAAGGAGAAATTGCTCATTTTGAGCAATTTCTTCTTTTGTCACTATGTCTTCAAAAATCTGTCTGCTGCAGAGGCGTCAAAAAGGGTATATATGAGGGAAAGGGTTAACTAAATCAAAATATGAGGGAAGGGTTAAACAACAAGGTTTTTGCTTAATAATGAACATCTCTTTTTACACTGATCAACCCTAGTGGTTGGTTTTCATGTAGTTTCACTTAAATATCAAATTGCACAAAACATTTCTCATTTTCAACAAGACTCCGATATTTGCCTACAACTAGCTCACATGCGTTTAAAAAGAAAAATAGGACACTTGCTTTAATTCTTGTTGTGATATGACATGTGTAAACTAATATTTCATACTGATTTAATGTTTTTGACTGATGTATCATGCCACTAATATTTCATACTGATTTAATGTTTTTGACAGATGTATCATGCTACTAATATTTCATAATGATTTAATGTTTTTGCCGGAATTGTATCATGCAAAATATATTTCATACTGATTTAATGTTTTTGACTGATGTATCATGCTACTAATATTTCATACTGATTTAATGTTTTTGACTGATGTATCATGCTACTAATATTTCATACTGATTTAATGTTTTTGACTGATGTATCATGCAAGATATATTTCATACTGATTTAATGTTTTTGACAGATGTATCATGCCACTAATATTTCATACTGATTTAATGTTTTTGACTGATGTATCATGCTACTAATATTTCATACTGATTTAATGTTTTTGACAAATGTATCATGCTACTGATATTTCATACTGATTTAATGTTTTTGACAGATGTATCATGCTACTAATATTTCATACTGATTTAATGTTTTTGCCGGAATTGTATCATGCAAGATATATTTCATATTGATTTTTTACTTTTACATATCATAAATGTGGCAATTGGATTGACAATGTCCGTCTGTCTTGCATGCAATTTGACCATTCTGATAAACAGCGATTTCTTGTTGCCAACTTAACATATTTTTTTTCTTTCTAACTTGATGTCAATTAATCAAATACAGCTTACATTGTAAACATATAACAGCATTGTTTTGGGGCCAACACTATTAAGAAGATAGATATTTCTATTTTATACCTGCACAAATGAATCCGCTGTGGTCAAGTGGTAAGCGTCTGGGATTTCGAAACCGGGTGTCCCGGGTTCGATCCTCAGTTGCTGCACTACGGTCATGGTGGAGTGCCCTTGGGCAAGGCGTATTTTCTAGCCTAGTACTGGTTTGTTTACCCAGGGATCATGAATAAGTGAACTGTCGCCGTGATATAACTGAAATAATGTTGAAAGCGGCGTAAAACCCAAATAAATTAAATAAATATACCTGCACAATTAACATGCACATGTTGACGTCTTTTGACTCATCTATAGCAGAAAACTTTTGGAAACATTTAGACAAAAGGAGAAATTGCTCATAATGAGCAACTTCTTCTTTTTCCACAATGTTTTCAACTCTATCCAATGATTAAACTTTTATTGTAAGATTCCTGCAGATTAATTGTATGCA
This sequence comes from Serripes groenlandicus, assembly GCA_031761405.1. Taxonomy (NCBI): domain Eukaryota; kingdom Metazoa; phylum Mollusca; class Bivalvia; order Cardiida; family Cardiidae; genus Serripes; species Serripes groenlandicus. Next base: position 407,887 of record JASEVX010000043.1, on the reverse strand, counting down.
GGAAAGCGGGGTGAATCTCATTGTTGTCAGTTCAAATTTCCGCTCTCTTACAATAATATCAGACTGGACTATATGCCGGTCATCAGATCAACAATAACAGTACTGTTGCATGTAACCTGCACGTTGTGGGGTCGGGCCCCGTCCTCAGGACAGGTAGGGATGGTCAAGTACATGAGGAGGCCAATAGGGAGGCCAGAGAAAGACACTCTAGACCTGTAGATATGACCACGTATAGGGCAAGGTAGAAAGGAGACCTCTTATGTTCCCTGTTAAATATGTTCTCACTTCCTCTTAACCCTTTTCCCCAATATAGACGCTTTTTGACGCCTCTGCAGCAGACAGCTTTTTGAAAACATAGTGACAAAAGAAGAAATTGCTCAGAACGAGCAATTTCTCCTTTTGCTACAATGTTTTCCAATTTTAGTTATCCATTCAATTATAGAGATTTTCTATTTTTAGCTCAACTATTCGAAGAATATGAGAGCTATACTACTCACCCTGGCGTCGGCGTCCACGTCACACTTTGGTTAAGGTTTTGCATGCAAGTACTTAAATACTACATGTATTGCATTGAAACTTTCTACAACCCTACTAAACTATCACACCTATGTAGATTATCAAGTTAGATAACTCTATCCTGCTTTTTACGCAAGTTATGGCCCTTTTTTACTTAGAAATTCTGGTAAAAGTTTTGCGTGCAACTAAATTAAGAGTCCATATCTCAGTATTTACATGATGCATTGCATTGAAACTTTATACAGCCCTTCCCAACCAGCACACCTATGTAAATAATTAAGTACAATAACTCTATCCAGCATTTTATGCAAGTTATGGCCCTTTTTGGACTTAGAAATTCTGGATTAAGTTTTGCAACTACATTTAGAGTGTAATCTCATTAACAACTTGAAGCATTATATTGAAACTTGATACAACCTTTCCCAATTTCACAACTATAAACACAACCAATTAAGATAACTCTATCCTGCATGCAACTACATTAGAGTCCATTATCTCAGTAACTTAAATAAGCGGTGGAATAGTCGAGCGCACTGTCCTCCAACAGCTCTTGTTTGACAAATATGTTTAAAGTCGTCTGCTGCAGAATTGTCGTATGAGGGAAAAGGTTAGACCTCTCCCACTTGCAGCTGAACTTTGACACTTTTTTTACAGACAACTATTTAAAACATTGCAGCAAAAGGAGAAATTGTTCATCACAAGCAATTTCTCCTTTTGCCCTAATATTTTCAACTGCATTCAATAATTATACATTCATTATCAGAGATTTTCCATAGTATTGCCTTCAGATGTTTAAAGTCATCTGCTGCATATTTTTTGTATTTGGAAAAGGTTTAATAATTATGTTCATTTTTGAGCCATCCCTAATGAGGTGATGGTTTGTTTTTGGGTCATTGTTATTACTTTATATTTTATCATTTTGTTGTGTTTAACCCTCTCCCTCATACGACAATTCTGCAGCTGACGACTTTGAACATATTTTGTCAAAAAATAGAAAATCTCTATAATTGAATGGATAACCTATGACCAAAAGTGGAAAAAATTGTGACAAAAGGAGAAACTGCTTGTTTTGAGCAATTTCTTCTTTTGTCACTATGTTTTCAAAAAGCCGTCTGCTGCCGAGGCATCAGAAAGCATCTATATAAGGGAAAAGGTAAAAATGCTTAAGGTTTCTTGTTGAAATGTTTCAGTTTAAAAAAAAAAATAAGCATATTATTCTCCTTTCACTTTTCATTGCATTTTCATCATTAAAAAAATGTATATAATTAAAATTTGCTCGAAATTGCTTGACAGTGATTTTTTATCTAAATTAGTTTATTTCAGTTTTGACTATATTTTCAATTGAAAAAAGAATTCAATTTGTTGATCACATGATATGCAAGAAGTGCCATTCAGTTGTTTCGAGAATTTAATCAATCAAATAAATATTTAACCCAGGTATGGATGTTGTGTGGTTCTGATTTGCCTACTGTTTTAACCTTGATCCACATAAAGACACATTTTGATATATCTGTAGAAGTTTTAGAAACATTGTGCTGAATTTGTTTTCCTCATAATTAGTAATTTCAGCTTTATCAATGAATAAATCTTTTTTCAAAGAGATTTAAATCCACACTGTTACCTATACATTTTCAAAGAGATTTAAATCCACACTGTTACCTATACGTTTTCAAAGTCAACTGCTGCAGAATCCTTGTTAGAGGGAATGGGTTAAAACCAAGTTTGCGTATTATACTTTCAGATTAAATGAAGTGGTAAAATGTTCTACCAATCTGCAGCAAGAGAGAACTTTTGAAAACATTGCAACAAATGATGAAATTGCTTGTGATGTATAAATTCTCTCTTTGCCACAGAGTTCCAAGCTTTTTTCAATTATATAATGATCAAATCAGAGATTTTCAATATTCTTGCTTAGTCGCTTTCAAACTTGTATGTTACAGATGTGTTGTTATAGATATTATAGATTAAATACAACATTTGATTGGTCTACAATCTAGATCATTTTTTTAACATCTAGGTCAAAACTGAGGTTAAGACAGCTGTCGCCGAGGCTATTTTGCCTTATATGGCTATAGTGAAAACTTAAAAAATCTTCTCCGAAAGTGTCAGGCCGATTGTCAAATAATTTTGTAGAAATATTCCTAGGGTGACCCTCTATCAGATTCCTTCAAGCCAAGTTGATTGGTCGGAAACTATGGCCGCCAGGGTGTGGGGCTTATATAGCTAAAGAAAAAAAAATCAGGTGAGCGATCCAGGGCCATCATGGCCCTCTTGTTTCCATTGCTGTAGCATAGGGTTGGGTTAAGTAGTAAGAGAGAGAGAGAGATTGTCGGGAAGAGACCTGTCTACTTCCACTCATCTAGACATCTTAACCCTTTCCCTCATACAGACGCTTTCTGATGCCTCTGTAGCAGACGGCTTTTTAAAAACATAGTGACAAAAGAAGAAATTGCTCAAAACGAGCAATTTCTCCTTTTGCCACAATGTTTTCCACTTTTACTCATAGGTTAGCCATTCAATTATAGAGATTTTCTATTTTATGACAAAAAATATGTTCAAAGTTGTATGCTGCAAAATTTTCGTATCTAAATAAAAGGTGTACAACAATAATTCAGCTTGTTCATTTTTGGTTGAGTTGCGCGCATGCGCAAACGAGACCATTGTTACATGTTGAACTTTGAAGTCACGTGATGTAAATGCCCCAGAACACATACAAAAATGGAGCAAACAAATCAGACTGAATTACAAATGCAAACATAATTGCAAAAGTTAAAAAAGTAAACTAAATTCACTTAAATAAAATTACAAAGTCTCTTAATGTGTAAATATCATATTTAAGAGTACACAATTATTTAGATATCACTACGCCAATATAGCACTTCACCGCACAATTACCCTTTGTAAATTGTAATCCTTTCTTCACTCTCGGCAGAGATGTAAACATCCACTCGCCCGCTAGCATAAACGAGTGGAATAAAGGATCTGGCTAGTACGAAATTCTAGGCGCTAGTCCATACATATTCGTTCAGGTCCATATTCATAATGATAGTATGCATTGCTTAGCCTTTTCTTTCTCTTTCTCTCAGTCAATCTATTCCTTCGACAAAGTTGCGTATAGAACATGTGCTCGTTTCTAGTAACGAAGCCCATCAATGTCGTTTTAGTTATGCATTCGTTTTCAATAGGTAATTTTCCTTTCACATATATACCACAAGCAGGTTTCCGCAAAAACATGAGTATAATCGACAATACGTCGACGATTAACGATGACTTTTGCATTTTGGATAGGTGCTTTCGACAAGGTCCGCGTCTAAATTCCCGACTTCTAAGAAAGAGATTTCATCAAATCATTTGAGCGCTTTCCGATTGCGAGTCAATGTTCTAAACACTTGTTTATAAAGCGTTTAGAATACTTTGATTATAATAGGCAGAACGAATAATAGAAGGAACGAATAAATCTTGCAAGAAATCGATCCTTTCTTTCGGCCAAAATCAGGTAAATGACCCGCGGATATTGGTTGTTACAACATAACTGATTCATCCTTTTATTCTAAATTTGTATTACACAGTTCAACATTTGTTTTGACAGTTTGTTCGTTATGTTCGTTATGATTTTGACGCGATTATTTCTTTCATAGAGTTGATTACTTAAGGAATGGAGAGCTTTTTTTTCGTTTTCATGGGGGTATACATACGAACAAAAAACCCTGATCACTCTCTATGAAATCGCGAAGCGGTTTCATAGAATGTGTGATCATGTTTTTTTGTTCATACCCCCATGAAAACGAAAAAACCCGCTCCATTCCTTATATTTTAGCATTAATATGGCTATTTCAGTGAGTAATAAATAGAGGATATTTGTTTGTTTTGAGTGGATATGGAATATATCTCATCGAGATGTGATACAATTAAATATTTTCACGAGCGCGTAGCGCGAGTGAAAATGTTTAAATTGTATCACTTTGAGTTGAAATATATTCCATATACACTCAAAACAAACAAATTTTCTTTTTATTTAATGACAAATTGATGAAAAACAAATAATATACCCATTATGTATTTCTTTATATATAACTTGTGTAGTATAACATGACCGAATACTAGGAAAATGACGTCACGTCAGCGGTTTGACGTCATAATGTTAGTCCCTTTGACGTCATTTATTCATATTCCACAGTGTGGAATAAGGATTTTATTTCACTGATAGAACACAGTATTTCATCACTTAATTAGCATTAAATAAAACATTTTATCACATAACTTGCACTCCAGGAGTGACATAAAGCAGTGACATAAATATCATATGTAACTAGTTACATAAATAGCCGACTCACAGCGCGTACGTGACGTCACTCCAGTGTGACGTCACTTTAAATGACAGCATATTGTTTACAATTGTTCTGAATTTCGGCATTTATTAAAAATATTGTTTAAAGAGAATAAATCTCGATAAATGAAATGTTATAAGTGCCTTGTTGCTAATTATGTCTCCCCCTGTATACAGGGGAGATATATTGTTTTTGTCCTTGATGTCTGTCTGTCTGTCTGTCTGTCTGTCTGTTCGTCCCCAAAATCTTGTCCGATCCATATCTCCCAGACGGCTTGAAGGATTTTCATAAACCTTGGGTCACATGTTCACCTCATCAAGGCGACGTGCAGAACCCGCGTCTCGACAATATAGGAGCAAGGTCAAGGTCACGCTTGAAGGTCAAAGGTTTGAGGCTTTATTTCGTGTCCGCTCCATATCTCCCAGACGGCTTGAAGGATTTTCATGAAACTTGGGTCACATGTTCACCTCATCAAGGCGACGTGCAGAACCCGCGTCTCGACAATATAGGGTCAAGGTCACGCTTGAAGGTCAAAAGTTTGAGGCTTTATTTCGTGTCCGCTCCATATCTCCGAGACGGCTTGAAGGATTTTCATGAAACTTAGGTCACATGTTCACCTCATCAAGGCGACGTGCAGAACCTGCGTCTCGACAATATAGGGTCAAGGTCACGCTTGAAGGTCAAAGGTTTGAGGCTTTATTTCGTGTCCGCTCCATATCTCCGAGACGGCTTGAAGGATTTTCATGAAACTTGGGTCACATGTTCACCTCATCAAGGCGACGTGCAGAACTCGCGTCTCGACAATATAGGGTCAATGTCAAGGTCACGCTTGAAGGTCAAATGTTTGAGGCTTTATTTCGTGTCCGCTCCATATCTCCCAGACGGCTTGAAGGATTTTCATGAAACTTGGGTCACATGTTCACCTCATCAAGGTGACGTGCAGAACTTGCGTCTCGACAATATAGGGTCAATGTCAAGGTCACGCTTGAAGGTCAAAGGTTTGAGACTTTATTTTGTGTCCGCTCCATATCTCCCAGACGGCTTGAAGGATTTTAATGAAACTTTGGTCACATGTTCACCTCATCAAGGCGACGTGCAGAACCCGTGTCTCGACAATATAGGGTCAAGGTCAAGGTCTCGCTTGAAGGTCAAAGGTTTGAGGCTTTATTTCGTGTCCGCTCCATATCTCCAAGACGGCTTGAAAGATTTTCATGAAACTTGGGTCACATGTTCACCTCATCAAGGCGACGTGCATAACCCGCGTCTCGACCATACCGGGTCAAGGTCAAGGTCACGTTTGAAGGTCAAAGGTTTGAGGCTTTATTTTGTGTCAACTCCATATCTCCAAGACGGTTTGAAGTATTTTCATGAAACTTGGGTCAGATGTTCACCTCATCAAGGCGACGTGCAGAACCCGCGTCTCGACCATACTGGGTCAAGGTCACGCTTGAAGGTCAAAGGTTTGCGGCTTTATTTTGTGTCCACTCCATATCTCCTTAAAGGATTTTCATGATACGTGGGTCACATGTTCACCTCATCAAGGCGACGTGCAGAACCCGCGTCTCGACCATACCGGTTCAAGGTCATGGTCACGCTTGAAGGTCAAAGGTTTTAGGCTTTATTTCGTGTCCACTCAATATCTCCAAGACGGCTTGAAGGATTTTCATGAAACTTGGGTCAGATGTTCACCTCGTCAAGGCGACGTGCAGAACCCGCGTCTCGACCATACTGGGTCAAGGTCAAGGTCACGCTTGAAGGTCAAATGTTTGAGGCTTTATTTTTTGTCCGCTCTATATCTCCTTAAAGGATTTTCATGAAACTTGGGTCACATGTTAACCTCATCAAGGCGACGTGCAGAACCCGCGTCTCCACCATACCGGTTAAAGGTCAAGGTCACGCTTGAAGGTCAAAGGTTTTAGGCTTTATTTCGTGTCCAGTCAATATCTCCAAGAAGGCTTGAAGGATTTTCATGAAAATTTAGTCAGATGTTCACCTCATCAAGGCGACCTGCAGAACCCGCGTCTCGAACATACTGGGTCAAGGTCAAGGTCACGCTTGAAGGTCAAAGGTTTGAGGCTTTATTTTGTGCCGCTCCATATCTCCAAAACAGCTTAAAGAATTTTCATGAAACTTGGGTCACATGTTCACCTCATCAAGGCGACGTGCAGAACCCGCGTCTCGACCATACCGGTTCAAGGTCAAGGTCACGCTTGAAGCTCAAAGGTTTTAGGCTTTATTTCCTGTCCACTCAATATCTCCAAGACGGCTTGCTTATGTTTAGCAACAGTTGTTAACTGTTTTGAAGAATACTTCAGTCTTGAATGTTACAGCTGCAGTAAAAATATGTGTTTCTGTAAACCATTTGAAATCATGTCCACTTTGTACCAGGTCAAGACAAAACATTAGTAATTAAAAATTGAGTACTGTCCAACTTGGTCAAATTTTTGTTTGTCTGCTTTATAGGTTGGAATGTTTTGAGAGATTTTGACAGATATTTGAGGGGGAGACATATGTTTTTGTCAAAACAATTCTAGTTTTGTTTTTATGAAACTCGTCGACTGAAACGAATATGACGCTCGGCAACTTTATTTTCCATAATACAGCATGTACAGCACGTCGCCAATGTTATTTTTTTTTTGTTCATGAGGTTATGAACAAAATATTTCAGCCAATCACAGACGAGCAAAAGTGATGAACACAAAAAAACCTAAAATATTAACAGATGACTGAGTTGGTGATGGAATGAACATTAAAAAGTTAAGTTAAGCTAAAACATGCACAGGCAAGCGAGTGTTTCATTAGGATAAGTGCAACACTCAATTCCCAATCCTGCTCGCCCTTTAAGAAATCACAACCCACCCCACAATATAAAAACTCTGCAGCAGACGAATTAAAAAAAAAATCTGAGCAAAGATACAGAAAATCACATTAATTCAAAGTGTAATCATTGAATATAGTTCAAAACATTGTTGCAAAAGGAGAAATTTCTTCTTCTGCATCAATGTTTTCAAAAGTCGTCGGCTGCAAATACGTATGCAAGTGGGAAAGCTTTAAATAAGAAACACTTTTTCAAATTATAGTCAGTTGGCTAATCTAGTATATAATGTCCGTCTAATATAATAATGACAAAACTTTCAAAGAACAAGAAAAAGATTTTTTACAATTTAATTGAAAATATATCTAATCAAGGTCGGGAAAGTATAGTTGTCCCTTTCCGTGCTTTTTATGCCCCGGCATACGAAGTATGAGGGGCATATAGTTTTCCGGTCTGTTAGTCCGTCCGTTCGTCCGTTCGTCCGTCCCGCTCAGGTTAAAGTTTTTGGTCAAGTTAGATTTTAGTGAAGTTGATGTACTATCATTATGAAACTTCACACAAATGACAATCAACATATCATTGTTTAAAAAATTGTATCAATTTGAGGTTGGACCAACTGTTCGTCCGTCTGTTCGTCTGTCTGTTCGTCCATTCCATTCTCAGGTTAAAGTTTTTGGTCAAGTTAGATTTTAGTGAACCTGATGTCCTATCATTATGAAACTTCACACAAATGACAATCAACATATCATTGTTTAAAAAATTGTATCAATTTGAGGTTGGACCAACTGTTCGTCCGTCTGTTCGTCTGTCTGTTCGTCCATTCCATTCTCAGGTTAAAGTTTTTGGTCAAGTTAGATTTTAGTGAACCTGATGTCCTATCATTATGAAACTTCACACAAATGACAATCAACATTTTATATTATTAACCACTGACTGTGTTTTTTATTTAGATAAAAGTTTTGTTTTAAAATATAGTTAACAACCGGGGCATCCGTGTTCCATGGACACATTTTCTTGTTTTTATGAGAGTTCAAATCACAGGAAAAACGTATGGGACAGAGTTGACAAATATCACATTGCATCAATTTCAGATTTAGGGTTTGTTTCTGTCAAACTGCTGAAGAAGACAACACTGAAACACACATTTTGATCAAAAGTTTATTTAAAAAAATGGATTTTTTTTTTATTCATGATAGACAACATTACAATGATTGTGTAGACAATACATCACACAATACATTTTTCAATTTGTACATTCATTGCACAGACCAAATCTTAGCAAGTTTGGAATTATGGACCTCTCAGCGAATTTTTTCTCAACTCATTACTTCTTGGCAGGATTTTACTGCTAAAATTGATGAAATCTTATTTTTAAATATGACCTAAGAAAGCCTTCCCTCAACATTTTGAAAACACCCTCAGAAGTCACCAGAATGCACCATTTTGCATCAAGGATTTCATTTTTAGCTCGACTATTCGAAGAATATGAGGGCTATACTACTCACCCTGGCGTCGGCGTCGCTGTCGGCGTCACACTTTGGTTAAGGTTTTGCATGCAAGTACTTAAATACTACATTTATTGCATTGAAACTTTCTACAACCCTACTAAACTATCACACCTATGTAGAGTATCAAGTTAGATAACTCTATCCTGCATAAAATCCTGCATTTTATGCAAGTTATGGCCCTTTTTTTACTTAGAAATTCTGGTTAAAGTTTTGCGTGCAACTAAATTAAGAGTCCATATCTCTGTATTTACCTGATGCATTGCATTGAAACTTTCTACAACCCTACCCAAGCATCACAGCTATGTAAATTATCAAGTTAGATAACTCTATCCTGCATTTTATGCAAGTTATGGCCATTTTTTTACTTAGAAATTCTGGTTAAAGTTTTGCGTGCAACTAAATTAAGAGTCCATATCTCTGTATTTACCTGATGCATTGCATTGAAACTTTCTACAACCCTACCCAAGCATCACAGCTATGTAAATTATCAAGTTAGATAACTCTATCCTGCATTTTATGCAAATTATGGCCCTTTTTTTACTTAGAAATTCTGGTTAAAGTTTTGCGTGCAACTAAATTAAGAGTCCATATCTCTGTATTTACCTGATGCATTGCATTGAAACTTTCTACAACCCTACCCAACTATCACACCTGTGTAGATTATCAAGTTAGATAACTCTATCCTGCATTTTATGCAAGTTATGGCCCTTTTTTACTTAGAAATTCTAGTTAAAGTTTTGCGTGCAACTAAATTAAGAGTCCATATCTCAGTATTTACTTGATGCATTGCATTGAAACTTTATACAACACTACCCAAGCATCACACCTATGTAGATTATTAAGTTAGATAACTCTATCCTGCATTTTATGCAAGTTATGGCCCTTTATTTACTTTATACAACCCTACCCAAGCATCCCACCTATGTAGATTATCAAGTTAGATACCTATCCTGCATTTTATGCAAGTTATGGCCCTTTTTTTACTTAGAAATTCTGGTTAAAGTTTTGCATGCAACTAAATTAAGAGTCCATATCTCTGTATTTACCTGATGCATTGCATTGAAACCCTTAGACCCAACTATCACACCTGTGTAGATTAACAAGTTAGATAACTCTATCCTGCATTTTATGCAAATTATGGCCTTTTTTTTTACTTAGAAATTCTAGTTAAAGTATTGCATGCAACTAAATTAAGAGTCCATATCTCAGTATTTACTAGATGCATTGCATTGAAACTTTATACAACCCTACCCAACTATCACACTTATGTAGATTATTAAGTATGATAACTCTATCCTGCATTTTATTCAAGTTATGGCCCTTTTTGGACTTATAAATTCTGGTTAAAGTTGTGCATGCAACTACATTAAGAGACAATATCTTAGTAACTACTTCATGCATTGCATTGAAACTTTATACAGCCCTTCCTAATCATCACACCTATGTAAACAATCAAATACAATAACTCTATCCAGCATTTAATGCAAGTTATGACCCTTTTTGGACTTGGAAATTATAGATTCTTGAAGCATTGTATTGAAACTTTATACAACCTTTCCCAATTTCACAACTATAAACACAACTAATTAAGATAACTCTATCCTGCATATGGTGCAAATTGTTGCTGTTTTTTTACTTAGAAATTATGGTTAATGGTTTGCGTGCAACTACATTAAGAGTCCATATCTTATTAACTACTTGATGCATTCCATTGCCTTCCTAACCATCACACCTATTAAAATAATCAAGTTAAATAACTCTATCCTGCATATAATGCAAATGATAACCCTTTTGCATGTAACTATATTAGAGTCCATTATCTCAGTAACTTAAATAAGCGGTGGAATAGTCGAGCGCGCTGTCCTCCGACAGCTCTTGTTTTTTTAAACATCAAGTCAAGGGTAAAATATGATAACTTAAGTGAAAGTTTCAGGGGGACTGTTTTTCACCATTTATTTTTGCAATGTAACTATGTAAATGACTTAGAGGACTACATGTCTCTAAATGAATTTGACGGCGTGGATATGGGCATGTTGAAATTGTTTTCACTACTATACGCGGACGATATAGTTTTATTTGCATAAAGCGAGTGCAGTTTACAAAATGGTCTTGAAAGATTATCTCTCCTTACTCGATCGCTATTCAACCTTTAGTACTTTCAGTACTTTGATTCTTTATCTTGTTTAAATAAAATCATGTATTGATCATTGTATTTTCCATTGCTGTAGCATATAGGGTTTGGTTGAGTAGTATGAGAGAGAGATTGTCCGGAAAAGACCTGTTTACTCCCTCTCCTCTTAGAGACATCTTAATGATTATGGTCTTCTCCATTTCAGGGACGATATGCTAGATAGTCAGAAAATTACTCCGAAACGAGTCTCATCCGGATACGGCAGACGGACCACAGAATCTGGTTACCATAGCAGCAGCTCTGACCTTGACACTCATGGCACAACAAGAACAAACCATCAGACTACTCCATCAAAGTTTTGTCACGAGTGTGGAGCAAAATATCCGATTCCCAGCGCTAAATTTTGTTGTGAGTGTGGTATACAGCGGATCACATGATAACCTTTTCCCACAACATACGTGTACAACAAATCTGGAGCAGATGATCGGAATCATTTAACCCTTTCCCATATATAGAGGCATTTCGAAACATCTGAGGAGAAATTGCTCATCATGAGCAATTTCTCCTTTTGCCATAATGTTTTCAACTCTATTCAACAGTTATACATTCATTTAAAAAGATTTTCAACATTTTTGCCTAGATGTTTTCAAAAGATTCTGCTGCAATTCTGTGATATGTGTGAAAGTGTTCGGAAAACATTTGGTAAATCTCTGTATCAACTAAATCTCTATTTTGACCATAGGGTTGTTTGTATCCCCATAACTACTTCATGCTGATTTTCTTTCTAATGGACTTTTTGCATTTGGAAGAGTCCACGGCCAAATCTAGGAAGATCTAGATAAAACAAAAGGGTTACATGCTTGTCATTGCAATTGTATTGAAACCAAATAACACTCAAACATGAAAAACTAACATTATTTTATTGTCACGACTGTTGCTCTGATGAAATAGTTCAAGACTTCACCCTTTCCCTCATACGACAATTCTGCAGCAGATGACTTTGAACATCTTTTGTCAAAAAAAAGAAAATCTCTATCATTGAAAGGATAACCTATGACTAAAAGTGGAAAACATTGTGGCAAAAGAAGAAATTGCTCGTTTTGAGCAATTTCTTCTTTTGTTACTATGTTTTCAAAAAGCCTTCTGCTGCAGAGGCATCGGAAAGTGTCTATATGAGGGAAAGGGTAAACCTTTACACTGACCTTTTTATGGAGGACATTTAACTCCTTTCTGCAGACAATATTGTGACAACAAGGGGAACTTACTCATAACGGCCAATTTGAAATTCTCATTCAAACACCTCATGTTCCATTCTTAAAAACACGGCTATAATAATTTGTCAAGATTAAAAAAAAAAAGAAGGTGTTTGAGGTAAACAAAAAAGTTAATAGCAGGTCAACAAGATAAATTGATATCAGCCATGAGATTTGATCAAATCTTCACTGTCGCTAATGTACTAAGATAGTCTTTTCTTAGGAAATACTTCAGATTGTTGCTCCCAGTCGCGGCAGGACGGTCATGGTGGAGTGCTCTTGGGCAAGGCACATTTCCTAGCCTATAGTACTGGTTTGTTTACCCACAGATCATGAATAAGTGAACTGTCACCATGATATAACTGAATTAACATTGAAAGAGGTGTCAAATCCCAATAAAACAAATCAGATTGTTGCTATGGTAACCAACTTATGTTGGCATTACAAAACACTTCCATATTAGATAGGTTGTAGGTCTCTTAAGTTATATTATTTATGTCTGTATGGGATTATTTTTATATGTCTGTGTATGTTCAAGATTTCATTTTTATTTACATTTGCTTGTTTTGGTAAAGTATTGAATGAAAAGATGTATCCTTAGATGTCATATCAGTTCCTGCCACATAAGTCAATGACAAACTAGCACTTAGGGAGCACTTGTCCTATTCTGGTATGTTTACTCTGTGATCCTGAAAAAGTGAACTGTCAACGTGTAACTGAAATAATGTTCAAAAATGGTATAAAGTTCCATTTTAAGAAAATATGGACACCATGCTCAAGGTGATTTATTTTGATAGGATATCACGCATGTTCAAGGTGATTTATTGTGATAGGATATCATGCATGTTCAAGGTGACTTACTGTGATAGGACACCATGCATGCTCTATGTGTTTTATTGTGATAGGACACTGCATGTTCAATGTGACTTATTGTGATAGGACACCATGCATGTTCAAGGTGACTTATTGTGATAGGACACCATGCATGCTCAAGTTGATTTATTGTGATAGGACACCATGCATACTCTAGGTGATTTATTGTGATAGGACACCATGCATGTTCAGGGTGATTTATTGTGATAGGACACCATGCTCAAAGTGATTTATTGTGACGGCTTCTGTGAGAAAAGACTCACCCGTATACACTCCCTTTTGGAAATGTTCAAAGAAACTTATAGGGAGAAACTGATTTGACATCTACTGATTAAACTTTCTTGTTTTGAGTTATTATTTTATGCGGAGGGTGCACATTGTAGGGTAGATTACCAGTAGTGTGTTATGCTATTTGGCATACATGATTATATTATGCTCATTTTTATCCATTTTTGCCTCATTGTTGTCGCTCAATAATCGTCTTAGAAATCGTGTTATGAAATGTTTGATTTAACTCTCCCTTTCCCACATACAACACATCTGCAGCAGATGAATTTGGATTCATCTGGAGAAAAATATGGAAAATCTTTTTATATAACAGTTTAGTATTAGATTTCAGTTGAAAACATTGTTAAAAAAGGATTGATTGCTCATTATTATCAATTTCCCCTTTTCTCACAATGTTTTTAAAAGTCACCTGCTGCACGGGCATCATAAGCTTCTGAATCTGGGAAATGGCTTAGTTTCGAAACCATTTGTCACTTTCCTTGCTGGGACAGTTTTATAACAGACTGGTATAACTTCATAATGGAATAAATGTTGTTTAGGTGAGCTTATGATCTACCTGGAAAATATCTTTAACCCTTTCCTATTTACAACAAATTTGCAGGAGCTGACTTTAATATTATTCTGTGAAAAATATGAAAAATCCATAAAAATGAAATAACAATTATTGAATAAAGTTGAAAACATTGTGGCAAATGGAGAAATTGCTCTTTATGTTTTCAAAAGCAGTCTGCTGCAGAGGTGCCAGAAAGCATCTGTATGTGGGAAAGAGTTAATGTATGTAAAATTATCTGCTCCTGTTGCATGCATAGATCTGGCTAGTTTTTACAATAATTCCGTCCAAATTAGCTTTAATTTATCCTTTATTATATATGTATTGTGATAAACTTTTTCATGTGACAACCATTCCGTTTACTTTACAAGTATTTCAAATAATATATGTAATTGTAAATCATTTATGACACAGATTTTGATGCTGCTTGTTTTGAGCAGTTTCGTTTTTTCCAACGAGTCTATAAAACCTGGCTCGTTTCAAGACAAGTTGTTGGAGAATGTTATCCCTGGCCACGCCATACAGATTCAATGAAATAAGGCCCAAGTTGATAGGTTTCAAGTTAGTATTCACAAAACAGAAATTTCAAGTTTATATGAGGCTGTCCATGGGAAAAGGGACAATCTGGCTTTTCCTAACAGTGTAGGTTCAGATCAGCCGGTACTTCTATCATTACAATAAGAATCAACAGAAGCTACTTATAAGCTTATGTTAGTGAGTGATATGTGAACAGTGTAGATCCAGATCAGCCTGTACTTCTACAATTACAATAATAATCAACAGAAGCTACTTACAAGCTTAATTTAGTAAGTGATATGTGAGCAGTGTAGATCCAGATCAGCCTGTACTTCTACAATTACAATAAGAATCAACAGAAGTTACTAGACAGCTTATATTTGTGAGTGATATGTGAACAGCATAGTTCCAGATCAGCCTGTGTATCCACAAACAGTCTCATATAAGAAAGGTCATTTGTTTTGATCTGCTGCCAGGCAGGGTGATATAGAAATCTGTCATCTCGAGGGCTTGGCGTGAAACCGTTGTAACTAAAAACCTATTTCAAAAACCCTGGTTTAGGGGCAATTTTGACCCCTTTGTAAACAATGCAATTTTAGGTGAGGTAACAAAATACCAATTTTAGTTACAACCGTTTCACGCCAAGCTCTCGAATTCTGTCCATCATGCTTTCACCTACTAACTTGTCTCCATGGTGATTAGGGTGTACACCTTGGGAGCAGGAGACAAGAGTTCAATACCAGGACAGGTCATACCAAAGATTTAAGACTTGGTAGTAATGGCTTTCCTCATTGATGTTCAGGGCTGCGGGGATTAGGTTTATGACTGATGAATCGGTGTCAAGATAAACAATACTGGTAGTACTGGTAATTTTTCCAGGAAACAACGTGATATAACTGAAAAGGTGTTGAAAGCGGCAGAAGCACCACTTAATCACCATTTAATCAACATTCAATCACCATTCAATCACCATTCAAATCAACATTCAATCACCATTCAAAACCAACAAGTTTCTATAGATCTGTGTCAGGATAAAGAATACTGGTAGTACGTACTGGTAATGTATCCAGGAAACACCATGATATAACTGAAATATTGTTGAAAGCGGCAAAAAACACCATTTAATCAACATTCAATCACCATTCAAAACCAACAAGTTTCTATACATCTGTGTCAGGATAAACAATACGGGTAGTACTGGTAATGTATCCAGGAAACAGCGTGATATAACTGAAAAGGTGTTGAAAGCATCAAGGTCAGGATAAATAATACCATTAACCCTTTTCTTCATATAGGTGCTTTCTCGTTTTGAGCAATTTCTTCTTTTGTCGCTATGTTTTCAAAAAGCTGTCTGCTGCAGAAGCCTCAGAAAGCGTCTATATGGGGGAAAGGGTTATAAATACAACATTCAAACAAACAAACATGTTAGTAGGCAACAATTGTGTTGAACACTCTTTTTTTTTTATTTGGACATGCTTCACATCGGTATGTGCCATTGTTTGTGCACGTTATTTCATTCCTATTATTCATGTTTATCTATTGCAATGTGTGTTCACTATTATGGGAAAGGGGTAGGTACTAGGTTTGATTTGAAACCTTGTCCGGGGATTTGGAGTCACATTGCCTCTCTGGGTTGCATCATTTAACACTTTCCCACAGGCAACAAATCTACAGCAGACTTCTTCAAAAACATTGATGCAAAAATATGGGGGAAAAAAACTATATAGAGAAATTAATAATTATTGCACTAAGTTAAACATTATGAGGCCAAAATATTGGAAAACATTTATAAATAAAATCATAACATTGAATAGAGTTGAAAATATTGCGGAAAAAGGAGAAATTGCTTGTTTTGATCAATTTCTCCTTTTTGCACAGTGTTTTTAAAACTCCTGTAGAAAAGGGTTACAATAACATTGTCATTATATTTTGGGACTATGCTTTTAGTTGTTTTGTCATATGATGCATTTAGATGTTTTATAACATATAGGCAGACTGATTAAATATGATGTCACTGTACACAGATGCCGTGAGACCCCAAATCGCCAGGCCAGGATGTATATTTTTATTGAAAAGAAGAAAGGAGTAACTTCTCTTTTCTCCTCAATGTTTTCAACTCTGTATCAAACGAAAATTTACATTTTTCCGGATGTATCTGTTTCTTCTTCATACATTGTGGAAGAAGCAGACCCTTTCCCTCATCCGACAATTCTGCAGCAGACAACTTTGAACATATTTTGACTTAAAGTGGAAAACATTGTGGCAAAAGGACAAATTGCTCGTTTTGAGCAATTTCTTTTTGTGTCACTAAGTTTTCAAAAAGCTGTCTGCTGCGGAGGCGTCAGAAAGCGTTTATATGAGGTAAAGGCTTAATGCATCATATAAAATTATGGAGGATTAACTTTTTCTCACATACAATAAATCTGAAGCAGATCACCTTGTTTGTAAACATCCTGGTAAAACTATATAAAATATCTATAATTGAAAAAATATATATTGAAGAGAGTTTGAAACATTGTTGCAATAGTGGAAATTGCTTATCATGAGCAATTTCTTCTTTTGCCATAATGTTTTCAATCGTTGTCTGCTGCAAATGTATTAAATCACTGTAAATGAAAGTATATATATATTGAAGATAGTTGAAAACATCATGGCAAAATGAGACTTGCTTATCATTCTTCTTTTACAACAATATTTTCAAACTTGGTCTGCTGCAGAAAGGTTAAAATGTTTGTATAAGGGGGAAAGGATAAATACTCAAGAGCTATATAGGGCGTATTTCAAGTTTTTAATTACTTTATTTGACCTTAAATTTCAGTCATAAGGGAGATAATGTGGCTCAAATACATGGTTACCCCCCTTTTATCTAGCCATCTGAATGATACTGCAAACATTCCATTACCCATTTGAAATTCCATTGTGTAATCTCATTTTTTGTATTCTGCAATAAAAGTATACAGAGCTTTCACAAACAATTTTATTTTCTATTTGTTAGTTATATTAATTGATCCCATTTACTTCTGTTGGAGCCTATGACTGCAGGTTTGGAGAGTCATCCCAGGGCGTGGGATTATCCCATTTACTACTGTTGGAGCCTATGACTGCAGGTTTGGAGAGTCATCCCAGGGCGTGGGATTATCCCATTTACTACTGTTGGAGCCTATGACTGCAGGTTTGGAGAGTCATCCCAGGGCGTGGGATTATCCCATTTACTACTGTTGGAGCCTATGTCTGCAGGTTTGGAGAGTCTTCCCAGGGTGCGGGATTATCCCCTTTACTACTGTTGGAGCCTATGACTGCAGGTTTGGAGAGTCATCCCGGGACACGGGATTATCCCATTTACTACTGTTGGGGCCTATGACTGCAGGTTTGGAGAGTCATCCCGGAACGCAGGATTATCCCATTTACTACTTTTGGAGCCTATGACTGCAGGTTTGGAGAGTCATCCCAGGACACGGGATTATCCCATTTACTACTGTTGGAGCCTATGACTGCAGGTTTGGAGAGTCATCCCAGGACGCGGGATTATCCCATTTACTACTGTTTGAGTGTATGACTGCAGGTTTGGAGAGTCATCCCAGGGCGCGGGATTATCCCATTTACTACTGTTTGAGCCTATGACTGCAGGTTTGGAGAGACATCCCAGTCCCATTTACTACTGTTGGAGCGTATGACTGCAGGTTTGGAGAGTCATCCCAGGACACGGGATTATCCCATTTACTACTGTTGGAGCCTATGACTGCAGGTTTGGAGAGTCATCCCAGGACGCGGGATTATTTCATTTACTACTGTTTGAGTGTATGACTGCAGGTTTGGAGAGTCATCCCAGGGCGCGGGATTATCCCATTTACTACTGTTGGAGCCTATGACTGCAGGTTTGGAGAGTCATCCCGGGACACGGGATTATCCCATTTACTACTGTTGGAGCGTATGACTGCAGGTTTGGAGAGTCATCCCGGGACACGGGATTATCCCATTTACTCCTGTTGGAGCCTATGACTGCAGGTTTGGAGAGTCATCCCAGGACACGGGATTATCCCATTTACTACTGTTGGAGCCTATGACTGCAGGTTTGGAGAGTCATCCCGGGACACGGGATTATCCCATTTACTACTTTTGGAGCCTATGACTGCAGGTTTGGAGAGTCATCCCGGGACACGGGATTATCCCATTTACTACTTTTGGAGCCTATGACTGCAGGTTTGGAGAGTCATCCCGGGACACGGGATTATCCCATTTACTACTGTTGGAGCCTATGACTGCAGGTTTGGAGAGTCATCCCAGGACACGGGATTATCCCATTTACTACTTTTGGAGCCTATGACTGCAGGTTTGGAGAGTCATCCCGGGACACGGGATTATCCCATTTACTACTGTTGGAGCCTATGACTGCAGGTTTGGAGAGTCATCCCGGGACGCAGGATTATCCCATTTACTACTGTTGGAGCGTATGACTGCAGGTTTGGAGAGTCATCCCAGGACACGGGATTATCCCATTTACTACTGTTGGAGCCTATGACTGCAGGTTTGGAGAATCATCCCAGGGCGCGGGAGAACTGATCGATTCATGGTTGAGCAATGAGCTATTTTTATACGACCGTTTCATAAAAACGGTACGTATTATGGTATGGTCATGTCCTTCCCTCCGTCCGTCCGTTCGGGTTTTCCACACTTTTTTCTTACATACTTTGAGCTATTGAGCTGAAATTGTGTATAAGGCTTTGTAGGGATTTGTCACAGATCAAGTTCATATTTCTTGGGATTTTGTCAATTTTTGAATGAGTTATGCCCCTTTTTGGACTTAGACTATTGGTTTTCCGCACTTTTTTTCCTACATACTTTGAGCTATTGACCTGAAATTTTGTATATATGGCTTTGTAATCATGTGTCACAGATCAAGTTCACATTTACTCGGATTTCGTCAATTTTTGAATGAGTTAAGCCCCTTTTTGGACTTAAAATATTTGTCAATTTCTGCATGAGTTACAAAGAAGTTCCTGATGGGCGTATTATGTACCGTTTGCGGTACTCTTGTTAATTGTTGGGTGGGGACAACTCTTTAAAATGTATAATACTTATTTTAAAATGGCCAAGAAATAATTGATTTATAAGTGGTACCTAAAAGTGCAGGTCGTCTCTCCCCTCCCCTAAACCTAATTTATTTCTTTGAAATGGTGCAGTCTAGGACGGTTGAAGTAGCTAACAAATTAACCACCATGAGTTTAGCATGGTTGGTATTTTTCTCAAAATACATGCATTCATTGTTACAAGCGATTACATGTCTTGACCTAAAATCTGGTCTGCAGAAACCCATATCAAGCTACACCCTCAGAGAGAGTGTGAGAGCATAAGAAAGACAGACAGACAGAGAGAGAGCATTAGAAAAACAGACAGACCGACACAGAGAGAGCATTAGAAAGAGAGAGAGAGAGAGAGAGAGAGAGAGAGAGAGAGAGAGAGAGAGAGAGAGAGAGAGAGGAGAGAGAGAGAGAGAGAGAGAGAGAGAGAGAGAGAGAGAGAGAGAGCCGATTACACTACACTAGGGTGTTAAATTGTCATGATCAGTTGACAGGACAGTGCTGTGCTTCTTACAGAATTACTGTGCATTGTGTATTATTACGGGAGCCCTTGTATTAATCGCTGCTGGTCTTTCATGAATTTTCGGTATTGAATAACTGATTAGATAAAACCCTGTGTTTTCCAAAGATCGGTATAAAGGCCAGCCATGCAGTGTTAGATAAACTGGAAAGGATCACGTATCATCTGTTATTTCCCTTGATTATTTCACCCAGATAAAAATATCCATACACGATAATCTATGTTTAGCTGTTACAATCAAGAAATACTCATTTGTTCTCGGATTCATGGTTTGGTAGCTAGCTAGGACATACTTGAACAAAATATTGTTGGATACAGTTTAGTAAAGCTAATCGGGTTTTCAACAAACATAGAAGAGTGTCCAAATAAATTTGACCAAGAGTGAAAACCACTAGTTAAGGCTAGCCTTTATAAAGTTTAATCATTGAAGAGAGTTGAAAAAAGTCACGGTGAGTTTTCATGAAAGCTGAGGGCTTATACAATACAATGCTATTTCGGTCTTTGTAATTCCTTCCTTCAACGCATCTGCAGCAGACAACAGAACATATTTAGGAACGAATATGGCAAATTTTTATAAGTGAATGTTTAATTCTCATTTTCCTACAATTTCTTGAAAAGGCATCTGCTGCAGATACATCAAAGTATTTTTGCATATGGGAAAGGTTTAAGATGATGTTTTGCGTTTCTTCAATTGGTTCTGTCAAAGGCGTTGGTTCTGTTCCGTCGTTTTCGCTTGCGACAAAACACTTTGAATATACCAGAGACATATAAACACATATGTTTATATGTCTCTGAATGTACAGACTATTGGGTAGGCAACAACCGTTAAGAACAAACCTCCATAACTATTACAGTGCTTTATAGTTTTGATCAAACGGTCTGAAAACAAGAATCCTAATTGTTGCCAGATGCTGCTGTGTAATATCACAACTGAATTGGTTCCGGGTCGTAGACCTTAGTATGCCATTTTTATTGTGTTAACCCTTTCCCACATATAGACGCTTTCTGACGCCTCTGCAGGAGACGGCTTTTTGAAAACATATTGACAGCGTCTGCTGCATAATTGTGTATGGGGGAAAAGGTTAAGTAGCACTTCTCCTGCACGGTTTCATTGATATGAGAAGTCGGAGAGGTATAAAGAAATTATTTGCTTTCAGTTTAAGCATTTCTGTATCATTTACGTGTATTTATTTGTATTTTTTGCCGGACTATTTTGTGCTGCGGCATGCTTAGAAGGTTGGGGTCGCTGGAGTTCGGTGAAGGCTTCCAGCCAGAAATGTTCACCGTGGATGTTCATCATGGATGTACCTTTACGAACAGCGAAACAAATATGCACGCTTTATTTGACATTGAGCGGCTAATATTTTAAGACAGTGGATGAACTATTCAGAACGAGAGTCAGAAAATACCCTATATATATATATATATATATTTGTTGATAAAGATCAGCAGAGGTAAGAACACATCCATTTAACTCTATATGTTATTTGCAAAAAAGTAGGTCCTTAAAGTTAGGTTGACGAGTGACTAATAGACGAGTGACGAACTGTGACATTTTTTAGGTCTATATGCTATTAACTTTAACCCATCAAGCTATATGGTATTAACTTTAACCCACCAGGCTATATGATATTAACTTTAACCCAACATGCTATATGATATAAACTTAAACCCACCAATATATATTATTTATGATTTTGACTTTAACCCACCAGGCTATATGATACTAACTTTAACCCACCAAGCTATATTATATTAACTTTAAACCAACATGCTATATGATATAAACTTAAACCCACCAATATTTATGAGTTTGACTTTAATCCACCCATCATGCTATATAATATTAACTTTAACTCAACAGGCTATATGATACTAACTTTAACCCACCACGCTATATTATATTAACTCTAACATTGGGCTTAAATTGACAACTTAGTGGAGCAATGATAGGAGAAATTATTATATACGATGAACTAAAGGTAAATGCCTTCACAATTTACAATTGTAATTGTTTAAAAGAAATATGATACATTTTAAAATGAATTACATATTTCAAATGTTTAAGTATTTCTTTTATTAAGTCCCTAATACTTTCCTTTCCGATTCGGAATACTTTGGAACCAGCTAATCCAGTAACTTTCGTCACAAGACGGCTTCACTCTACCATGCTTCCTTTGTTGTTGCTGTTACAATATGCAGCATTGAATATGCCTTTTCCCGCCCCTTTTTCAGGTTTCATCAAGCATCTTTGAATTGTCTCCAAAACCACGTGACCAAAGGCTGCGGCGCACACTACTTTCCGGCTTTCCAGCGCGCCATGCGGATATTCATAACGAACGTTCGGTTTAAAAGGGTTTAAAAGGATATCAAAACGGTCCGATGTATTAATTATGACGCGAAAATATGCAGGAATACGATTGTCAAAGGTGGCAGAATGATGTTCTCCCTTCAACTTGTTATAGGCTACCAAGATCAATAAATAACTTCGATTCCCTGTGATTATCCTGAACTACTTAATGAATTACTACGAAAAATATCCGAGAATTCACAATGTTCCTGTTGTTTGGTAAATAGTCTGCCCTTATGCTTAAATATTAAGTCAACCGACCATCTCTACAGACAGGGTGTATTACCTAATACTCTATCCATGCTATGTATGCCCACCTGGTACATTTTATAAGTAACAAAAACAAGAAGGTTATGAGATTTAAGAACACGAGTAAAGTACGAGAGGAACAGACAGGAATACGGAGCGACCATCTGTGTGTGTCATTCTTGTCACATAGTGATAAGTGTCAAAGATGGACAGGTGCGTGACGAGACTGAGGCTAAACTTTCAATCTCTTGACAGGGAGCATATGATATCACATTTTGGGCGACTCCTCGGTCTGCACAACGTGAGATGTTCACAACACTACAGAACATTTCTTGATACACTGTCGCGGGCACAGTGAGGCAAGATATAAGCTCTCTGGAGCACTAAAACGGATAGGAGTTGCCCTGAACCTAAACAATCCACCTTTCTCATGCTATAGACTTACCTTCTAGACTGTCAGATGACAGATAAAATATAATCCGCAGTTGCTAGATCATGGAGTGAATCCTTCCTATATAGTTCCAACGTTGACAATTGAAGATTTTAAACAAACACAAATTGAGACATGACTGGAGGGGACAATATAAAAAGTCCCAACTCTGATCATATCCCGGGTCGTGAAGGTTCATGGTGTCGGTAGGTCTTCTCTTTCACGATCTTGACTAGTCAACATCCTTCGGATCCGGAATGTGGTCGGGGTATGCATGCGGATCTCCATATTGACCATACTCAAAATGTTCTACATTAAACAGCCGTTTTATCCAATTTTAGGTCAGATGGAAGCAATTCATTTTCCAAAGGCGACCATTGTAGCGTTTTGGGCTATGGCTCTTTCCCAACAGTAGACCTAACCCAGAAACCTATATTCAATCAAAGTTCATTATCAAAACTACCAAACAAGAGGCCCAAGAGGGCCAGTATCGCTTCACGGCCATAAGGCAAAAATCAAATCTCCAAACAGCCCTGCTCCCTGGTGGCCATGTTTTTTACCAACCACCATAACTTAAAAGAATCTTGTAGAGTGTCACCCAAGGAATGTTTCTGCAAAACTATTTGAAAATCGGCCCGACACTTTCGGAGGAGAGAATATTTTACGTTTTCACTATAGCCATATAAGGCAAAAAGCCCCTCCCCCTGAACATTTCTACAAAATTATTTGAATATCAGCCGGACACTTTCGCAGGAGAAGATTTTTAAGTTTTCTCTTTAGCCATATAAGGCAAAATAGCCCCGCCCTCTGGCGGCCATGTTTTTTTACCAACCAACATGGCTTGAAGGAATCTGATAGAGGGTCATCCAAGGAACATTTCTACAAAATTATTTGAAAATCGGCCTGACACTTTCGGAGGAGAAGATACTTTAAGTTTTCTCTATAGCCAAGTAAGGCAAAATAGCCCCGCCCTCTGGCAGCCATGTTTTTAGACCAATCAACATGGCTTGAAGGAATCTGATTTGAAAATCGGCTGAACACTTTCGGAGAAGAAGATTTTTTTAAGTTTTCACTATAGCTATATAAGGCAAAATAGCCCCGCCCCCTGGCTGCTATGTTTTTCAACCAATCAACATTTCTTGAAGGAATCTAATAAAGGGTCACCCAAGGAACATTTCTACAAAATTATTTGAAAATCAGCTTGACACTTTCGGAGAAGAAGATTTTTTTAATTTTCACTTTTTTACAGAATTATTGATGGATCAAATAAAATTGAAAGAATTTAAGAGAGGATATTGAGAGGATGCTTCCTATGAAGTTTCAACCAAATTGGCCAAGTGGTTAGGGAGAAGAAGTTGTTAAAAGGAAAAAGTTAACGCACGTACGCACAACGGACAATTCGCCATGACATGAGCTTGACTGGCATTCAAGCGTGACCTTGACCTTAAATCGGTATGGTCGAGACATGGGTTCTGCACATCGTATTGATGAGGTGAACATGTGACCCAAGTTTCATGAAAATCCTTCAAGCTGTCTTGGAGATAATGAGCGGACACGAAATAAAGCCTCAAACCTTTGACCTTCAAGCGTGACCTTAACCTTGAACCGGTATGGTCGAGACATAGGTTCTGCACATTGCCTTGATGAGGTGAACATGTTACTCAAGTTCCTTAGAAATCCTTCAAGCCTTCTTGGAGATATGGAGCAGACACGAAATAAAGCCTCAAACCTTTGACCTTCAAGCGTGACCTTGACCTTAAACCGGTATGGTCGAGACATAAGTTCTGCACATTGCCTTGATGAGGTGAACATGTGACCCAAGTTTCATGAAAATCCTTCAAGGCGTCTTGGAGATATGGAGCGGACATGATTTGGGACAGACAGACATCCATGACAAAAACAATGTATACAGGGGGAGACATAATAACATACTTACTTCATCTGAGCCTCTGGGAGGTTTCTGTCATTTTTCCCAACATTATATTGCTGACAGGTTAAAGGCAGTATATATGCTAGTCTACATAATGAAAAATTAACGAACAAGGACAATTAATACCGAAACTGGATTCTTACTTTAAAGAGAAAGTTTTTTTTCGATTAAACGCATAACAAAACCATTTTAGTATAAGAATGAATGACGCGGATAAGTTTTCAAAGTTTTCGGTTGATTTAAAAAAAAATGCTGAATATGTGGCTTGGTTGACATCCACAGAGTCCCAGGTTATCATTCTAGTTCTACCCCCAGCCTGACAGAGAACAACAACACCAATAGCCAGTACGGTGTTGTTTGCTGACATATTGAAAGCTTCCTTTGGTAATGATTGAATGTTTTCAGCATTTAATTGGGTCTTGTTTTATCATACTGAAAAGTATTTTATGATGTTTTTCACTTTGAATGAGTTCATTCAACAAGTCAATATGTAAATTTTATATAAAAATTAAATCTTTCTAATTTTAATTACTTTTTAAAGACATGAGCCCCTTGTTTTGCTTGAAAAATCAATATTTAGATGATATTTCTCACTTAAAATGCTGTTTTGGAATGATTTTGATTCAGAAAGAAGTTGAACTGTTTCATGGTACTATATAAGACTTTTATAGCCCAGATATATGAAAATATAAGAGTGCTTTGCTGTAATATCTATGAAAGCAGGGGTGGCTTCTTTTACATCAATGACTCATTTGATAGCTAGGAAGTCTCTAGGATAAATTAAAGCATTTGAAACACAGAAATATGGGGACAAAACCCTTTTTCTTAGCAAAATTTGGGCTATTACACTTAATTCTGGTTGATTTTTCTGAAATGACACGAGAAAAGGGGTATTTGGATAGGTGCAATTTCTGTGGATTTAGTGCATTTCTATTGGGTGTTGGGGAACCAAATCATACGCAGTCATTGAAATGATACAGAAGATTTGAAGGGTGCAGATTTTGATCAAAATGAACCCATCCGTGGATCTAGATTTGTCCCGGATGTCCGAAAGGCCCTTTTTTCCTACACACTTGTATAGCCCAGATATACAGTATTGAACACCTTTATGTTGTCTATTATATGCCTAAGAAATTAAAGAGTGTAGAGTAAAAATTACTTGAATGTGAAAATATAACAGTGCTTTGCTGTAATATCTATGAAAGCAGGGGTGGCTTCTTTTTTACATCAATGACTCATTTGATAGTTAGGAAGTCTCTAGGATAAATTAAAGCATTTGAAACACAGAAATATGGGGACAAAACTCTTTTTCTTAGCAAAATTTGGGCTAAAACACTTAATTCTGGTTGATTTTTCTGAAACGACACGAGAAAAGGGGTATTTGGATAGGTGCAATTTGTGTGGATTTAGTGCATTTCTATTGGGTGTCGGGGAACCAAATCATACGCAGTCATTGTAATGATACAGAGGATTTGAAGGGTGCAGATTTTGATCAAAATGAACCAATCCGTAGATCCAGATTTGTCGTGGATGTCCGAAAGCCCCTTTTTTCCTACCACAGTAGTTAAAAAAAATTGCTTGTTATATTCCAAGAAAAAAATGTGAGACATTTCCACTTAAAAAGAGTTCAATGAGACATCATCATGCTACAATTAAACTAAAAACATGCCATTAGTATGGTTTTCAAAACAAATGAAGGGAGATTACTCCAAAAGTATTTGTGTAGACTTCTACAAATCAATCTGAAGCTTTTTTTGGATTTATAGCACTCTACATGATTGACTGACGTTGTTCAAAGATTCATAAAGTTTGCCTGTGTTTCCATCACGACTGATCAAGGCGATGTTTAAAATAGACAAAAACCCAGGCTTTAATAAACAAGAGTGCCATGATGGCCCTAGTTCGCTCACCTTAATTATACAATGTACTGCAATGTAAAATACGTCAAGACAATTTTTCTGAATGCAACCTCCAGTGTTAACAAGATTTTTCTTCATTTGGCCTAGTGATCTATATTTTTTTACTCGATATGACCCATATTCCAACATGGACTAGATATCATCAAGACAACATTCTGAAATAGTTTCAACTTGCTCAAAGTAAAAATGCGCCCTCAAAAGTTTGAACAATATCTTTACTTGACCTATATATAATTCAAACAAGCTGCTGAAGCAAAAAATGCGGCATCCAAAGTGTTAACAAGATTTCCTTCAATTTGGCCTAGTGACCAAGTTTTTGACCTTACATGACCCATATTCGAACTTGGCTTAGATATCATTTAGATAAACATCCTGATCAAATGTCAAGCTACTGTTTGCAAAAAATGCATCTTCTACAGAGTTAACAAAATGTTCCTTCAATTTGGCCTAAGGAACTTGTTTCTAACCCAATATGACCGATATTCAAACTCGACCTAGATATCTTCAAGACAAACATTCTGACATAATTTCAAACTGCTGAATCAAAAATTGCGGCCTCTGGAGTGTTAACAAGATTTCCTTCAATTTGACCTAGTGACCTACTTTTTGACCCGACATGACCCATGTTCGAACTTGACTTACATATCATCAAGACAAACATTCTGATAAAGTTTCAACATGCTCAAGTTGAAAATGTGGCCTCTAGAGTGTTAACAAGATTACCCTTCAATTTGGCCTAGTGACCTAGTTTTTGACCCGGCATGACCCGTATTGGAACTTGGCCTAGATATTATTCAGTTCAACATTCTGACCAAATTTCAAGTCGCTGACGCCAGGGTCATGACAATAGCTCTCGTATTCTTCGAATAGTCAAGCTAAAAAGGGCCATCAATTGTCAAATATACTGGATAGAGTTATAATACTTGATTGGTTACATAGGTGTGATGGTTAGGAAGGGCTGTATAAAGTTTCGATGCAATGCATCAAGTAGTTACTAAGAGATGGTCTCTTAATGTAGTTGTATGCAAAACTTTAACCAGAATTTCTAAGTAAACAAAGGACCATAACTTGCATAAAATGCAGGATAGAGTTATCGTACTTGATAATCTACATAAGTGTGATAGTTGGGTAGGGTTTATGAAGTTTCAATTCAATGCATCTAGTAAATACTGAGATATGGACACTTAATTTAGTTGCACACAAAACTTTAACCAGAATTTCTAACTAAAACAAGAATTGTCAGATGACAATGGAGCTCACCTAGGGGTGCTGTTTCAAAATTTAGTATTAAGCCGTAAAATGGAGATGCAGCAGTATGTGTAACATACTATATGAGAAGTACTAACCCATAAGTAACTAATATGGAAAGTTGTAAAAGAATTGTTCACTGCAATCCAGTTATAAAATTATGAACAGATTTGTCAAAATTCCATATTTTTTGCCTCAAAACAAAGTGTAACTAGGATGATCTTGACTATGACCTTGACCCCAGGGTCAGGACGAGTGTAGTGGTGTACGTAGATGGATGACCAATAGTTTGTAAATGTATAAACTAAATATGAAACCAATCAATGTCATAATAGTGACTGCAGAGTGACATGTTAAACGTTAAACGCAAACCTTAAACCTTGTAACTGAACCAAGTAGAAATGACCTTGACCTTGACCCAGAGTCAGGACGGGTGTAGTGGTGTGCGTAGATGGATGACCAATAGTTTGTAAATGTATAAACTAAATATTAAACCAATCAATGTCATAATAGTGACTGCAGAGTGACATGTTAAACGTTAAACGCAAACCTTAAACCTTGTAACTGAACCAAGTAGAAATGACCTTGACCTTGACCCAGGGTCAGGACGGGTGTAGTGGTGTGCGTAGATGGATGACCAATAGTTCCTAAATGTATAAACTGAATATGAAAGCAATCAATGGCATAATAGTGAATGCAGAGTGATATGTTAAACGTTAAACGCAAACCTTAAACCTTGTAACAGAACCAAGTAGAAATGACCTTGACCTTGACACAGGGTCAGGAAGTGTGTAGTGGTGTGCGTAGATTGATAACCAATAGTTCATAAACGTATAAATTAAATATGAAAGCAATCAATGTCATAATAATGCATGCAGAGTGATATGTTAAACAGAAACCTTAAACCATATAACAGAACCAAGTAGAAATGACCTTGACCTTGACCCAGGGTCAGGACGGGTGTAGTGGGGTGCGTAGATGGACCAATAGTTCCTAAATGTATAAACTAAATATGAAAGCAATCAATGTCATAATAGTGAATGCAGAGTGATATGTTAAACGTTAAACGCAAACCTTAAACCTTGTAACTGAACCAAGTAGAAATGACCTTGACCTTGACCCAGGGTCAG
The DNA here is from genome assembly GCA_031761405.1 of Serripes groenlandicus. Lineage (NCBI taxonomy): Eukaryota > Metazoa > Mollusca > Bivalvia > Cardiida > Cardiidae > Serripes > Serripes groenlandicus. The sequence goes on along the minus strand of JASEVX010000043.1, from coordinate 378,255 downwards.
AACGGGTGTAGTGGTGTGCGTAGATGGATGACCAATAGTTTGTAAATGTATAAACTAAATATGAAACCAATCAATGTCATAATAGTGACTGCAGAGTGACATGTTAAACGTTAAACGCAAACCTTAAACCTTGTAACTGAACCAAGTAGAAATGACCTTGACCTTGACCCAGGGTCAGGACGGGTGTAGTGGTGTGCGTAGATGGATGACCAATAGTTCGTAAATGTATAAACTAAATATGAAACCAATCAATGTCATAATAGTCACTGCAGAGTGACATGTTAAACGTTAAACGCAAACCTTAAACCTTGTAACTGAACCAAGTAGAAATGACCTTGACCTTGACCCAGGGTCAGGACGGGTGTAGTGGTGTGCGTAGATTGATGACCAATAATTCCTAAATGTATAAACTGAATATGAAAGAAATCAATGGCATAATAGTGAATGCAGAGTGATATGTTAAACGTTAAACGCAAACCTTAAACCTTGTAACAGAACCAAATAGAAATGACCTTGACCTTTAAACAGGGTCAGGAAGTGTGTAGTGGTGTGCGTAGATTGATTACCAATAGTTCATAAACGTATAAATTAAATATGAAAGCAATCAATGTCATAATAATGCATGCAGAGTGATATGTTAAACAGAAACCTTAAACCATATAACAGAACCAAGTAGAAATGACCTTGACCTTGACCCAGGGTCAGGACGGGTGTAGTGGGGTGCGTAGATGGACCAATAGTTCCTAAATGTATAAACTAAATATGAAAGCAATCAATGTCATAATAGTGAATGCAGAGTGATATGTTAAATGTTAAACGCAAACCTTAAACCTTGTAACTGAACCAAGTAGAAATGACCTTGACCTTCACCCAGGGTCAGAACGGGTATAGTGGTGTGCGTAGATGGATGACCAATAGTTCCTAAATGTATAAACTAAATATGAAAGCAATCAATGTCATAATAGTGAATGCAGAGTGATATGTTAAACGTTAAACGCAAACCTTAAACCTTGTAACTGAACCAAGTAGAACCAAGTAGAAATTACCTTGACCTTGACCCAGGGTCAGGACGGGTGTAGTGGTGTGCGTAGATGGATGACAAATGGTTCCTAAAGGTATAAACCCTTAAAACCCAAATGAAAACCTTAAACACAAACCTTAAACCTAGGTGTCTATGCCACCGCCGACGGTGCCGACGCCGGGGGTAACACGTAAGCTCTCCTGTACTTCGTACTGGCGAGCTAAAAAGGGCCATAATTTGCATAAAAAGCAGGATAGAGTTATCTAACTTGATAATCTACACAGGTGCGATAGTTGGGTCTAAGGGTTGTAGAAAGTTTCAATGCAATGCATCAGGTAAATAGAGAGATATGGACTCTTAATTTAAATGCACGCAAAACTTTAACCAGAAGTAAAAAAAGGACCATAACTTGCATAAAATGCAGGATAGAGTTATCTAACTTGATAATCTACATAGGTGTGATGCTTGGGTAAGGTTGTATAAAGTTTCAATGCAATGCATCAAGGATATACTGAGATTAAAGACTCTTAATTTAGTTGCACGCAAAACTTTAACCAGAATTTCTAAGTATAAAAGGGCCATAACTTAATAATCTACATAGGTGTGATAGTTTAGTAGAGTTTTAGAAAGTTTCAATGCAATACATGTAGTATTCAAGTACTTGCATACATAACCTTAGGGTGAGTAGTATAGCTCTCATATTCTTCGAAAAGTCGAGCTAAAAATGCAGCTTCTACGGTGTTAACAAGATTTCCCTTCAATTTGGCCTAGTCACTTAGTTTCTGACCCAATATGACCCATTCAAACTTGACCTAGATATTTTTAAGACAAACATTCTGACAAAATTTCAAACTGATAAAGCGAAAATTGTGGCCTCTAAAATGTTAACAAGATTTTCCTTCCATTTGACCTAGTGACCTACTTTTTGACTCGACATGACTCTTGTTCAAACATGACTTACATATCATCAAGTCAAACATTCTGATAAAGTTTCAACATGCTCAAGTTGAAAATGTGGCCTCCATAGTGTTAACAAAATTTCCTAGTCAAGTGACCTAGCTTTTGACTTCATATGGCCCAGTTTCGAACTTGTCCAAGATTTGATAGAGATGAATGTTCTGATAAACTTTCATGAAGATTGGATGCAAAATGTAGCCTGTAGAGTGTTAACAAGCTCAAATGTTGCCGGACGCCGGACATCACAATAGCTCACCTTGCACTTCGTGCATAGGTGAACTAAAAATAAAACAATACGAACAAGGAAATCTTTCTCATTAAGAGGAATTTAGCCCCTTTTCCCAAAATGTTCTGACAGGTGATCTGCTGGAGGTGATATTGCGATTATTTTCCCGGCAACTGTCAAACCATCGGACCATTTTTAAAAAAATAATCTTCCGAATAGTTCTGATTTCTTCGCTGCGGCAATTGTCCGTGATAATGCGATTATGTTCTGTCCAACGGTCGTACCATTTAAAAAGGGAATTAATTGAGAATAAAGAAGAAATACGATATTTATGAGCATCTATCGCATGCATTAAAGCTTTACCCGAGTTATGTCCATGTTTACTCTCTGTTTCCGAGAAGATGATCACAATAACACTAACCATTTAGCTGCGAATAAAACCGAATCATTCTGAAATGTTTCTCGGGAAAATAATCGCAATATCACTGACAATTACCGCAACGAAAAAAACGAACCATTCCGTAATGTTGATAGAAGGTACATTCATTTTTGGTCCAGGTTGTTGTCCTTTTGGCAAATTCGTGAATATTTCATAGGAATTAACATACAGTACAGCTCACGCGGATAACGCATCGTCCGCGAGCCACCGCGGACAAATCTCAACGCGGACAAATATTTTGGTCCGCGAAGGTGGGTGGAATTCCACCCATCACCGCAATTTATTTTTATGTCCATCGCGGACGCAACAAGATAACCCCAGGGGGTTGATAAGACCGATCATCGTGGAGTTGCGGTGGAACCACCGCGGAATCGCGGTGATATTTTTTTGAATAGATAAGCTTTTTCTCGCCGTTTTGCTGGGATTTTTTTTTTAATTTTTAATTTTTATTTCATTACAGTACTAATAAATGTTGTTGAAGAGGATAATGATTATAAATCAGTACTAACTATAAAGCAGCATATATGCGTAACAACTTAATTCATTAAAATTCATCAATACAATTCCCCTAAACTTGATGTATTCTGTAAACGATACAACTACGTGATAATAAAACTGTTAATTCTGCCTGAAAGATGTGTAGCTTACTTTAAATATCACTAATAAATGCCGTAATTCCATTGTCAATCACCACAATTACCAATGCATTGTTCATTCTTAATCGCCTATAAATTATTTCTTTAAAACCTGTTTCAAAGTCGGCTGAATAACAAAAACAAACTTTGCAAACAAAGAAGTGTGAAGCGCCCCTGTTAGTCCCGGATTTAATTAAACAACCAAAAACTAATTATCTGAATTGAAAGAGATTACAAAGTCTCATTAATTGGCATGTTTTACTCATAAAAATACTTGTGAATTAAGGTGACGCAAACAAATTAAAATGTGTTTCTCTCATCTATACATGTTTTCATACAAATTAAGCAATTATTTTCGGGGGCGGACACTTAAATTCATTACGCTATATAATCTGATTTGATGACGATTTACTCTTGTCTTCAACTTGCGTATGTCAATTGAAATTCAGTGTTCACATTTAAAAGGGATATTTTGTGCGCTAGTTTTGTGAATTGTAAGTGCTTTTTTCGTGTCAAAGAACAATGTCTTTAAGACAGTTATCTAAGCAGCATTCTTTCTTTCTGGTACGTTACGATATTGATGGAAATTTTCAAGTGAGAAGCAGAGGATTCATTAAGGATACAGATAAGGTAATTTAACGTTTCTCACACAACTTATCCTTTTCCCTCATACAAAAGTATCTGCAGCAGACGACTTTAAAAATGTCTACTCAAAACTATGGAAAATCGTTATTGTTGTAGTTATAATTACTGGAAAAAAAATGAAAGCAATGTTTTCAAAAGTCGTCTGCTGCAGATGCGTCAAGATACGTCTATATGTGGGAAAGGGTTAACAACTGATCTTCATAACACTTTAATATTCGAACCTGATTATACTTGAGGTTACTTTCGGTGTTCTATTTTGCTGATCGTCGTGCGCTTTTTTTTATATTTTATATGAGTCAGTGCATCAATATCAACAATTTTCACAAATGAAACTTACTTAGTGTGTAGATTCTGATAACACGGAGTACACAGTAAAACATGAAGGTGGATATGATCAATGTAGACCCAGATCAACCTGCGCATCCGCACTGTTGATCTGGTCCTGCGCTGCTCGATAATTTGTCACCAAAGGTTTCAGTCAGATCAGAATACATGGATGCATATGAACATCATTCATTTATTAAGTTGATAAGAAAAGCTCAAAAATCAACAATCTGTCTTTATTAAGAGATTCAAGTACATGTACTGTATATACAAAATTCAAAGATATATATACAATGTACATGTACATGTATTGTAATTTAACAATATTTCTCTCTTACTAAAAAATGTGAGATAATCATATGTACGATAAACGTATATCCGATGTCCGCCATTTTCTATTACGAAACTTGACCTTATCGTAAACAAACACAATCTTCCACTGTTTTTCGAATAATTTGCTGAAATGGAATGAATTTTAGCAAGTTGTGTCATAAAATAATCGCAATTCGTCAATAAACGTGTACATGTACATAATCGGAAAAAGAAAAACTTTTTAATAAAAGTATAACATTTTTACAGGTAAATATTGCGGTGGAATCGCGGTGATTTCAAAACAGATAAGAATAGATAAGAAGCTCGAATCGACGACATGTCAATCGCGGTGATATAATTAGCCCGTAGGCGGTATTGCGGTGATCGTATAGTTGAATTGCGGTGATTATCCGCGATGAAAAATATTTGTCCATCGTGGGATCGCGGAAAACGCGTTTTCCGCGTGAGCTGTACTGTACGTAGGAAGAACAAAATCACGTTATTTTGGTATAGTTTGATAGAGAAAAGCATTATTGATCGATTCCGTACTTTAAATTCATATATTTGTTCGAATACTTTGAAAATAATAAGTTGAAGCGAGGTGACCAGAAAACTGTGTCCACCCTTGTTAATATCTATGCATAGAGTTGGTCATATCTATTTTTAGAGGAGCAAGTCCCTGTGCTTAATCTGAGCCTCTGGGAGCTTTCTAGGGGTTGGTTTCTGTCCATTTTTCTAAGCATTTTATTGCTGACAGGTTAAATGAGCTTGCCTGAAAGTTTGTTCTGCAATATGCAGGAAACGAACATGGACAATTAATACTGAAACTGGATTCTTACTTTAGGTCAAAGGGAAGTAAATGCGACCATTATAGCATTATGGGTTATGGTTCATTACTGCCGAGAGTGATGTCCCCTTGCGTAATGGTCGCACTTTTTAAGACAGAGAAAATACTTGGCAAGAAAACGGAATCCATGGTGTAATTCAGAGAAGTACTATACCCAAACTTGATATTAATGATTCTTCTCGAACGACCGATGAACCAGCCAGTTTATTAAGGTTTTCATAGAGTATATGAAAAAAACTCAATTTTTTAATTGAGCGGAAGAGTAATCAGTCATCCATGACATTATCAAACTACTCACAAACCTATGAAAAGTACATTTGTCTGTTTATGTATTGATAGTGTATCGATTGTATACAACCAACCCTTAACATAAGAGTGTACCTAGACTCATCACTATGGGCGTTGATATAACTTTGTGGCGGTGCAGAATTGGTTGTATACGGGTATAAGCTTGAATGGAACATTTATGTCAATATATATACGTACTCTCTTATTTCTACTTTTGGCGAGTCAAGTGTGTTGAAGTTAATCCTGGACCCAGAGGAAAGGGCAGGGGAGGTAACCCATACAATAACAACCAAGCGGATAGAGGCCGCGACAGAATAAATAGTGTCTTTTCGTCCCAGCACAACATTACAGCAACAAAATCAGCTGCGGAAATTGTAAGTAGAGCTAAAGACTATGATATCCCCATAGAATCACAGCGCCTTACCCGCTCAAAAAGTTGTAACCAACCAACTATTGATGACTGGTTCGGACACACATATGAAAATGGTAACACATCAGACTCGAATCCACACATGATAGAAACCAATGATAAAAGCGAATAAGAAAATTCTGACAGTGAGATTGCTTCGTATGGTAATGATACTGAGGTAGACAACGAATCCGCCAAAAACACTGACCTAGATAGTACTACATCAATTAATATACTCTTAGACATTCAAAAGTGGTGTAAGCGAATTGATAAAAAGTTTGATAAAATGTCGCATTCCATCAAGGGTCTCAAACAAGAAAATAAGTCATTAAAGGAAAGTAACGCCCTATTGATAGAAAAAGTTGATCGCCTAGAAAAGTCTGTTTCAGATACAAATTCTAAATGTGAGCAGCTAGAGGGCCAGTCCAGAAGACAAAACTTACGATTCTTTGGGCTTGATGAGGCGGAAAATGAAACGTGGGACCAAACAGAGGAAAAAGTACGTACATTCATTAAGAACGAACTTAAAATCGACGAATCGAAGATACTAATAGAAAGAGCTCACCGATTGCATTCCAAAATGAAACCTAGACCCCTTATTGTTAAATTTTCCTTCTTCAAGGATAAGGAAAATGTACTTAAGCGTTACAGATTAATACAAAAGCAGGCACGTAATTCGGCTCGAGGTGCTGGTGAAAAGGTCAGAATTAGTGAAGATTTTCCGGACAGAGTTCGCAAGCTTAGATATTCATTAATACGGTACCGTTTCTTCAACAAGCCCTAGATGCTGGAAAGAATGCGTTTCTTAGATATGACAAACTAATAATAAATGGACAAACATATGTTTATGATGAACGCAACCAAAAACCAGTCCAAATCGTGAAATAGGATAATGGCCGAGGTCCTAATTTGCTATTAACAGACAAAATAACTAGCATTAACCCAACAAATGGAAACAATCAAGAGCAAACAAAAATTAACATTTGTTGTTGGAACGTCGAAGGTTTGAACAAATTTGATAATGACTGTCGTTTTAAGTCTTTCTGCTATGAATACGATATGATTGGACTGAATGAAACTTGGGCAGTTAAACAAAACCAATTTTCACATTTCTTACAAGGCTATTCATCATTTGACTGTGTCAGACCGAAAAAGAAATCAGCAATAAGAGGTTCAGGTGGCGTAACTGTATTTGTAAAGGATTTCTTGATTAATGAAAATTTTGTACACCATATATTATCTGATGCCAAAGACTATTGTTTTGTACTATAATTGTCAAAAGTTTAAAAATATTGATGATTTTATACTCATATTTGTATATGTTTCACCAGAGTACTATCCCGTGTATGAAGCATTTGAAAATATGGCATAGAATTATTAGGTGACATATTAGCCAGAATAAATGCAACATACCCGGATGCTGGTTTATTTTTAGCGGGCGACTTCCATTCTAGAATTTTTTTTTATCTAGACTATATACCCGAGGATGATGTCTCATATATAACAGGTATAGATGCAGACTATCCATCATCTAGCTTTAATATGAAAAGAGTATCAAAAGACAAAGACTACAATCGTTTCGGTATGACTTTGATCGAGCTATGTTGTACGTTTGACATACATTTCCTCAATGGCAGATTCCCGGGTGATATCGATGGAAATTTTACTTGTTTAGCAAACAACGGAGCAAGCATTGTTGATTACATGATTGCATCATGCTCTTTGTTTGATCATATTTCTGATTTCAGGGTTCTTGATAAACGGTTAACCATTTGTTTGTTAAATTGACATCTCTAAATGTATACTGTATCTGCCCTATCTCTTTCTATCTTCCTCCCATTCCGATCTCTCACACCATATATAATTCGACTATCAAACCTCAATTGTAAATCAAATAATTCTTACCGTTATCTCCAATCGTTTCTTATCCGAGATCACTGTTAATATAGTCCTACTTACACTACCATTCAATGTCTTAAAAATCCAGTATGAATATAAGCACATACGGTCCAAAACATTCTGAATTTTAATCCCAAAAACACGTTTTTTCTTAAAAAATAAAACGGAAGTGATTATAAGGTCAATGCCTATTCTTGTGACGAAATGAAGCTACACAAATACCCAGAAATCTATTTTTTTAGATGTTTTATTTTTAGATCAACAAAAATCAATCCTACTTTCTATTTCAGCATTTCACCCCCTCCCCTTCCGCCCATGCACTCCCCTCCCCCTCCCCCTCATTCCTCTTTATATCTCTAAAGCTCTCTACATCCTTCCATTTTAACTTTTCTCTCACTCTTGTTCACGTGAATTGATTATTATTTGTTGTTATATTATAATGTAATTTATACTCATATGTCTGGTAACTCCAGACTTGAGCGAATAAAATATTTTGAATTGAATTGATAATGACAATTCTGTCCATTTTCCGATATGTTGTATATTATCTTTATATAAAACCGATGAATCTTCTTATGATAATATAAATGAACATGAGATGTCAGTTTGGAATAAATTTAAGTGGAACATAGATTTTAAGGATGTGTTCATAGAAAAGTTTAACAATATATACGTTTCCTTTCAAAACAGATGTAATAACCTTCCTGATTCTCAGAGTTCTTCATTTTTGACAGATTTTGTGGATACTTTTAAATATGCTGGTGATGTAATGAGATGTAGAACATCAGATGCGATCTATAAACATCGGAATAACCCATGGTGGAATGGTCAATGTACACTATGTAAAAATGATAAGCTTAAAGCCCTTTACCAATACAGGAGATCCAACTCTAGGGCCGATCTCATTCACTACAAAATCAAACGTAACAAATTTAAGGCGCTATGTAAACAGTGTAAACAAATTTATTGCAAAAATAAGAGAACTGAACTTATTGATTCTAGAAATGACAATAAAAAATACTGGTCAATGCTGAAAAATTGCAATAAGGTTTCAAACATCTATAAAAATACTATTCCCAATACTGACTGGTACGACCATTTCAATTTACTTTTGAATACTGATGTACTGGATAGTACAAGTAATGGTACCAACATTTCTGTCTTGGACCATATCACTACAAATAACGATAGCTCATCTTTGAACCAGCCAATCACTGACGATGAAATATTTTTTAGCATTAATCATGTACACAATAACCGAGCACCGGGTCCAGACGGAATCTGTATTGAAATGTACAAATTCACACTTGTATATACACTGCCCTATCTTAATAAGTTGTTTAATAATATTTTTGAATCAGGTAATTTCCCACAAGTTTGGGGTAATAGTATTATTACACCTGTACACAAGAAAGGAAACGTAAAAGATCCTAATAATTATCGAGGTATCTCCTTAATTGATTCTCTGTGTAAAGTATTTGTACATATTTTATCTAGAAGGTTAACCTTATGGTTTGAAGAGTATAACATTATTGATGAATCGCAAGCTGGGTTTAGATCAGGTTATTCAACTACGGATAACAATTTTATTCTAATGTCATTAATAAAGAAGTATTTATCAAAAAAGAGAGGAAGATTTTACTGCTTATTCATTGATTTTGCAAAGGCATTCGATAGTATTCAACATAGAAAACTGTGGGATGCCTTTGCAAGAAACAATATCAAGGGACTTTTTTTCAATGTTTTTCAATCAATGTACTCACAACTTAAGTCATGTGTAAAAGTTAATGATAAACTTACAAGTTATTTTAGTTGTAAAACAGGTACACAACAAGGATGTATTAGTAGTATGATAATTTTTTCTCTTTTTATCAATGACCTTGTTCTGTTGCTTAAATCCAAATGTGAGCGTGGTGTTTTTGTCTCCGAAGATGTTGAAGAGTTATACGCCCTTATGTTTGCAGACGACGTTGCAACTTTTTCCGATACTGTCATTGCACTACAAAGGCAAATCGATATTATCGATCAATTTTGTACATCCAAACATATGAATCTTAATCTAGATAAATCTAAAGTCGTTGTCTTCCGTAATGGTGGAATACTTAAAAAGACTGAAAAATGGTACTACAAAGGAAAACAAATGGAGACTGTACCTTTCTATAAATATCTGGGTCTTTATATTACTTCTACATTTTCATGGACAAAAACATTAGAAACATTGTCACAACAAGCGATGAAATCAATATTTTATATATTTCGATTTCAGCGTTTGTATGGAAGACTAGACCCTTTGGATGCTTTCAAAGTTTTTGATACTACTGTTAAGCCCATTCTATGCTACGGGTCTCAACTTTGGGGTTATAAGTATTCTGACAAAGTTGAAAGAGTTCATATAAAATTTTGTAAACAGTATTGTAATCTAGCAAGAAATACATCGGAACCATTTGCTTTAGGAGAATGTGCACGTCTACCTCTTTGTACATTTTACATTCCTAATTGTATTAAATACTGGCTAAACGTTACTCGGATGGAAACCCGAAGCACTGCTACATGATGTTGAAACGCCTCGATGAGGCAGGTAGAAATACATGGGCAACCTGTATAAAAAAATCTCCTGTTTATGCATGGCTTTGGGTATGTATGGATTTCACAAGACATAGGTAACGATGCTATATTTATTAAGCATTTTAAACAACGGATTCGTGACTGCTACTTACAAAAAATGGCATATGGATAAAAACAATGCGGGAAAAGGACAACACTACAAACATTTCAAATCATTATTAAACCCAGAGCTATTGCTCTTTACGCTAACTAGGTTATCTACCCTTGATTACTCTTCAATTGCGCATGCGCATTCATGTGAATTTTACTTCCGGGAAATACTGTCGAATAGTCATTCAAGCGAAAAAGAACAACATTGCTAACACTGTGGAGAATTTGATAAAACAAAGTTATACCCTTGCCGGTCCGTCTCTTTTCCCTACTGAAAGTGGATTGACAAAGGAATTTCCAACATGGGAATGTTAACTGATGATGATTTATTGTTTTGTTTATCATCAATATCGCGAAATTAACAGACGAGCAAAATGTATATTTACTGGATGATATATGTGGCTGGTGTATGAGAGGCACGATTTATTGGTCTGGAATTAAATTAATAAGAACTACAAAAGTGTATTAGTGGAAATGAAAATTAAACTGGCAAATAGGAGAAGCTGCTCATTATGAACATTTTTCTTCTGCCACAATGTTTTCAAAAGTGATCTGCTGCTGATGTGTCAGCTGGGGGAAAAGGGTTCAGTTATATTTTCAAAAGCGTAGTCAAGTCAGTGGCACATTTTTAACTCTTTCCTACTTGCAAACACATTTTGATGGGTCATTGATGCGTCTGCAATATACAATTATTGTTAACATAATGGCACTTGTTCGTAATGAGCAATTTCACCTTTTACAACAATGTTATTTAATTCAATAATTCTCCTATCATTTTTAAATAGTGATATTCATGTTGTTGTTTTCAAGCTCTACTTCTGCATATATGAGCCGTCACGCGAGAAAACCAACATTGTGGCATCTGCGTAATGTGTTGACAAGATTAGCTTGAGTTGTCCGCACAGACTGATCTGGGTCGACACATTCCACATCAGGGGGGGGGGGGGGGGGGAGGGGGTATAGAGTAATGATTCCCGAAAAAGAAAATCAACAGGAGGCGAAACGTGTCTGTCCAAGTAAACCTGCGCGGCATGATCAGGATGATCCGTGTCGACTCTTTACGCAGAGACCACAATGTTTGTTTTCTCGCGAGACGGCTCATATGTTGAATGTATATCTAACTCTTTCCCACCTACAGACGCATTTAACGAGATTTTAGCAATTTTTGTCAAGATGTTTTCAAAGTCTTCTGCTGCAGAATTGTTTAAACCCATATGCAGCTGATGACTTGGGAAATGTGTAGGCCAAACTTTGGTAAGTACTTTTAAAACAAGAGGGCCATGATGGCCCTTGAATCGCTCACCTGTTTTTTTTCTTTTTTCACTTTAGCTATATAAGCCTCGCCCCCTGGCAGCCATAGTTTCCGACCAATCAACTTGGCTTGAAGGAATCAGATAGAGGGTCACCCTAGGAACATTTCTACAAAATTATTTAAAAATCGGCCAGATACTTTTTGAGGAGAAGATTTTTTAAGTTTTCACTATAGCCATATAATGCAAAATAGCCCTGCCTACTGGCGGCCATGTTTTTTGACCAATCAACATGGCTTGAAGGAATCTGTAAGTGGGTCATCCAAGGAACATTTCTACAAAATTATTTGAAAATCGGGCCGACACTTTTGGAGAAGAAGATTTTTTAAGTTTGCACTATATAGCCATATAAGGCAAAATAGCCCGCCCCCCCCCCCCCCGCCCCCCCTGGCGGCCATGTTTTTCGACCAATCAACATGGCTTGAAGGAATCTGATAGAGGGTCACCCAAGGAACATTTCTACAAAATCATTTGAAAATCAGCCTGACACTTTCGGAGGAGAAGATTTTTTAAGTTTTCACTATAGCCATATAAGGCAAAATAGACCCGCCCCCCTGGCGGCCGTGTTTTTGACCAATCAACATGGCTTGAAGGAATCTGGTAGAGGGTCATCCAAGGAACATTTCTACAAAATTATTTGAAAATCTGCCAACCAGTTTGGGAGAAGAAGAATTTTGATTTTTTTGTTTGTTTCGTTGCCATGGAAACCAGAATTCTGCATGGATCCCTTAAATTTGAAGGAATTCTGGTGAGGTCATTAAGAGGATGCTTTCTGTGAAGTTTCATCCCAATTGACCCACTGGTTACTGAGGAGAAGATGTTGAAGATTTTTTAAGTTTTCACTTTGGCCATATAAGGCAAAATAGCCCCCGCCCCCTGGCGGCCATGTTTTTTCGACCAATCAACATTGCTTGAAGGAATCTGATAGAGGGTCACCCAAGGAACATTTCTACAAAATTATTTGAAAATCGGCCTGACACTTATGGAGGAGAAGATTTTTTAAGTTTTCATTATAGCCATAAAAGGCAAAATAGCCCCGCCCCCTGGCGGCCATGTTTTTTGACCAATCAACATGGCTTGAAGGAATCTGATAGAGGATCACCCAAGGAACATTTCTACAAAATTATTTGAAAATCGGCCTGACACTTTTGGAGGAGAAGATTTTATAAGTTTGCACTATAGCCATATAAGGCAAAATAGCCCCGCCCCCCCTGGCGGCCATGTTTTTCGACCAATCAACATGGCTTGAAGGAATCTGATAGAGGGTCACCCAAGGAACATTTCTACAAAATTATTTGAAAATCGGCCTTACACTTTCGGAGTAGAATATTTTTTAAGTTTTCACTATAGCCATATAAGGCAAAATAGCCCCGCCCCCCCTGGCGGCCGTGTTTTTGACCAATCAACATGGCTTGAAGGAATCTGGTAGAGGGTCATCCAAGGAACATTTCTACAAAATTATTTGAAAATCTGCCAACCAGTTTGGGAGAAGAAGAATTTTGATTTTTTTGTTTGTTTCGTTGCCATGGAAACCAGAATTCTGCATGGATCCCTAAAATTTGAAGGAATTCTGGTGAGGTCATTAAGAGGATGCTTTCTGTGAAGTTTCATCCCAATTGACCCACTGGTTACTGAGGAGAAGATGTTGAAGATTTTTTAAGTTTTCACTTTGGCCATATAAGGCAAAATAGCCCCCGCCCCCTGGCGGCCATGTTTTTTCGACCAATCAACATTGCTTGAAGGAATCTGATAGAGGGTCACCCAAGGAACATTTCTACAAAATTATTTGAAAATCGGCCTGACACTTATGGAGGAGAAGATTTTTTAAGTTTTCATTATAGCCATAAAAGGCAAAATAGCCCCGCCCCCTGGCGGCCATGTTTTTTGACCAATCAACATGGCTTGAAGGAATCTGATAGAGGATCACCCAAGGAACATTTCTACAAAATTATTTGAAAATCGGCCTGACACTTTTGGAGGAGAAGATTTTATAAGTTTGCACTATAGCCATATAAGGCAAAATAGCCCCGCCCCCCCTGGCGGCCATGTTTTTCGACCAATCAACATGGCTTGAAGGAATCTGATAGAGGGTCACCCAAGGAACATTTCTACAAAATTATTTGAAAATCGGCCTTACACTTTCGGAGTAGAATATTTTTTAAGTTTTCACTATAGCCATATAAGGCAAAATAGCCCCGCCCCCCCTGGCGGCCATGTTTTTCGACCAATCAACACGGCTTGAAGGAATCTGATAAGAGGGTCATCCAAGGAACATTTCTACAAAATTATTTGAAAATCTGCCAACCAATTTGGGAGAAGAAGAATTTTGAAGTTTTTTCGGTTTCGTTGCCATGGAAACCAGAATTTTGCATGGATCCCAAAAATTTGAAGGAATTCTGGTGAGGTCATTGAGAGGATGCTTTCTGTGAAGTTTCATCCAAATTGACCCACTGGTTACTGAGGAGAAGAAGTTGACGCACGACGCACGACGCACGACGCACGACGGACGCCGGACAAAAGGCGATCACAATAACTCACCTTGAGCAAAGCTCAGGTGAGCTAAAAATGGTACAGTTTGTACTTTGTGACAAAATGAGGAATTGCTCTGAAGAGAATTTTATCCTTTTGCCACAATGTTTTTAAATATCTTCTGCGTGTGGCATTTGTAAATTTGACTATTGCACATTAAAGATATAATAAAGTTCTATTTTTATTTTCATATTTATGCCCTTTAACTCATTCCCACTTGCAGATGTATTTTGACACATCTGCAGCAGGCAGGATTTGAAAATATTGAGGCAAAAGGAGAATATACTTTTTACCCTTCCCACGTAATTACCTACAACTGTAGATCATCAATGGCAATTTTCGTGAATATTAATTAGATTTTTATGACCTGCATATCTTTGAAGATATGACCTCTGCAGCGGTGCGAGCTTGTTAATTAGGCAATCAGTCATGCAAGCGTGAAATCGATGTATATAAGCGGATTATACAATCGCCGACAGAGTAACACAGTATGAATTGAATAGTAAAATACACAATTAGTTAGAGATTTCAATTAGCTTCCATAAACTATATTTTAAAGTACTGTACGATGTTAGTTGTTAAACATATTGGTAAAAAAGTAATACGAGGGTATGGAATTTTAACATTTCCAGACCGCGTATACATACGATAATCACTGAGAAGGTGGGGATGCTACTATATGCCTTAAGAAGAATATGCAGCAGTTGACTTTCGAAAACATTGTGACAAGCAGAGGACGTTCGAAAACATTATGACGAGCAGAAGACGTTCGAAAGCATTATGACAAGCAGAGGGCGTTCGAAAACATTGTGACAAAAGCAGAAATTTCTTATGATGAGCAATTTTTGAATGAAGCAATGTTTTCAATTTCTTTTAATAATAAATCATTTTTAGAGATATCAATTGATTTTGTCTTAATGTTGTTAAAGTCATCTGCTGCAGACTATAAAGCCACACGTAACTCTGACTGAATCCTGAATGCCGTAACCTTCTTCCCCCTGGTGACAATATTTCTAAACAGATCGGATGAATTTTGGTCAAAATGTCGCCCAAGAAACATTAATTTTGTTTTAAAATGTTTTCACATCAAGCCAGTACTTGTGGACATGATTTTTGATGAGGCAGCAAACCAAGTTCCTCATTCAATTATATTAACAATTTTGAAAGCAGCCCCACCTAAGGAAATTATTTTGAAATCTGTCTATTGGTGAGAGAAGTTGTTACTAGGAAATTGTTAACAGGCCATCGTGTGATGGCTGTGGAAACTTGTTGAAATCGACTTTAAGTTTAAACATAAATCCATCAATCCTTTAGCGACAATGTTTTAAATTAAACTTTAAAACATAAGTAAAGTTGTATTTCTAGTTTATTCATTGTTGTTTTCGCGCGCCTCGCTGATTGCTTTGTCTATGTCCGCAATTTTGTCAAAAGGTAGTCCCCGGAAGGAGAATATTGAGTAACGTCCCTTGGCAATCAAGGGACGTTACCTAGTTATCGTAAAGAGCAATATTTAAATTCATTTTTACCTTTCTCCTTACGCAGGATATATAGTAACTTTAGATGCTCTAATCATGACCTTATGATAGAGAGAGGTAGACGCCTATCGATTGCAAGAAATGACCGTTTTTGCCCTTTATGTCTTGATAAAAATATGTACATTATTGAAGATGAGTTTCACTTCTTTTACGAATGTCCTACATATGACGAGTTAAGAGACATTTATTTTAACGTATCCTGGATAAACAACAAGACTCTTGACACATTTTATGCAATATTAAATACAAATATCCAGTCTGAAGTATACAATGCTGCAAAATACATTCAGAGTGCATTCAAACTAAGAAGTGAGACTCTTTCAATATCTTAATTATTTCACCAGCTTCAAATGTCAGTGTTATAATGTATTTCATCACTCCCTGTTGTATATACTTATAAATTATGTTGTATAATGGGCCGGTGGCCTAAATTACGAAATAAAATTACGAAAATTACTAGCAAATGAATTAACACATATACCTGTATCAAACTAAAGTTCATCCTTAGAACTACCAAAAAAGCAAAACAAACTCACATGTTCACCGTTTTTTGACAGAGCTAGGAGGTCAAATCAAAGCTGACCCTTATCCCGCACTGAATTTTACTTTCAATTTCAGAAAATACAGCATGTTCTGAAAATGGCTCTTAATATGTCAACATAGCTAAAAGCAAACACTATTTTTATTATAAAACAGTCACTGGTAATCAACTTAATAAACAAAACTTTCAACTTCCAACAAAAATCATTATTGTCCAATGGGAGACAACTTCAATCCCATATATTCATCTGAAATTCCCTGGTCAAAATTGTCTACCCAACAAGCCATCCGATTTACTTCCCTTTAACCTAAATCAAATTCTGTTTTTCGATAAACAGAACATTTTTTATATTTTAGTATATATGGCTGTCTATTGCGGACTTACAAACAAAATTTCACTTATAATAGGATGGCCTCCCTTGACCAAAAATAGAATTTTTTAATTCTTAAAAAGGGACTTATAAATCCAACCTCAAATGTTTTTTGTGTTAGTTTTCATTCTGTTTGGGTGTTTTTAACATTTCAAATGCTCTAGTAGTCATTGAAAACTTAAATTTGCTGATGTTAATTAACATTTAATGACATAGCCCACATTTGCTTTAAAATGTGATTCTTTGTCACATTATTTTATATGTATCATACACTGAAAAGTCAGTTTTGGCATAAATCTGTTCCAAATGTTAGCAGCAATGTCTCATAGGTATATACCTTTTCCTACACTGTTGTCTTATCATTTTATTATTGATTTTTTGACAGCTGAGCAGGTCCAGTCCTTGATAAGGGACTCAAATGTGCTAGTCTAATAGGTTTTAGGTGACATATTGACCTGCATGGAAGGGGCTCTTTGTGTCTCAGACATGACTCAGTCTGTAGTAAGCAAGCCTTTAAGCAACACTAAAACAGGATACATACTTATTTGTTCATATAAATTGTGATTTTGGAGGTTTTTCATCATGAAAGGTGACAAGAAACGGAGAAAATCCATGTTCAAACGTGGAAATAAATGTGGGTCGGGATGTCAAAGTGTTTCTAAAGTGACTCCTAACAGTGAATATGTAAGACCGACTGCGGAAGAGGCTGATTAATGGATGTAGACCCAGTTGTTCATGATGCAATGACATCTACGTCAACTTCAACAGACCAGAAGCCAGACGTCATGCTGTTGCGCCCCAGACTCAAACAGCCAGAGTACAAGTGTACTGGAAGCAGAAACACAAGTTATTTTGGGTGAGTACACATTATACAGCATAGAAATATACCTTTAAACTGACATTGACTTGATATCTGCAATTTTGAGAGATAAATAAGGAGTTGAAGGTGCACTTAATTCTTCAAGTTTACCGTCAAAGGGAGATAACTCAGTAGACCGTATGCACACAAAGCTAATTCAAGAGGTTTTCAGTTCTGATCACCCATGATATTCCATATACAGACTCAGTCAAACCCGAAACACAATGAAATTGAATCAATCCATAGGTTAACTTTAAGAGAGAAAATATCCTGGGAAAAGGAGATATTGCTCAATATAATCATTTCCACCTTTTTCCGCAATAATTTCAAATTATGCCTGCTGCAGAGGTGTTTTGATAGGAGAATAGGTCATGTAAATTAACAAAATGAGGAATCAGGCTTGTTTTTATACTCAATTTCAGCCAGGAGCATGACTGCTACAAAATATTTCACGTCACAAAGCTCTTAGAGATGTTTAATATGGTCAATATGGAGCACAGATCCAGTTTTCCAAACTGTCGAGAGAATCTCACATTAGACAATAAAAGTGAAGACAGAAGAGGTCTCGTTTGGAGGGAGAGAATGACATGTTGCACATGTTTATATGTGTCTAAAATGCACCAGGTTTACACAGAGGTATCTTCCCCAACAAAGAGACGAGGTTGCAAGATGGCTACAGCAAATCTGGGCTTAAATATAGCGTTGACTCAAACCCCGATTGGGGGATCTAGTCTCGATCGACTTTTGGCTGGTGGAAATATTGGGGGCCCATCACGTCGGGACGTAACAAGGAGTAGCAAAGCAACTATTGAAGTCATTGTTGCTGAGAATAAGGCTGACATGTCCAAACGACTGCATCAGTTGCGAAAAATTAACCGGTGGCAAGGTCGGCCAGAAAATGAGATTCCTGTGCAGGTAGACGGCGTATATAACAACAACCTTTATTCTGGAGTTGGAAGAACCCCATTTCAGCCCGCAACCCAGTGCATTGTAACAGTGGCGCAAAATATCACCCCACGTAAGCAGTTGGTGGCAGTCGAGGCAGTCAGTAAATTATGCTCCAAGCATGGTTTTCACACAAAGGAGGATGTAGGGCAGTGTGATATTCAGGACGGTAAATGTTTAGCAACTGTCAGTATGGAGACTAATACTGGGGCCGAGCAACAATGGGCCGAAACATGCTTCCGCAACCTTAAAAATGATGGCATGGAGGTGAAATTTGTAACCACAGATGGGGATGGAAAATCGTTTCAGGCGGCACGCCAGCTCTACCTGTCTAGATATACAAAAACTTTTCCTGTGCACCAACTTGACACAAGGCATCTCGGTGCTAATCAGCGAAAGTACATCAAAGCATCAAACAAGGTTACCACAATTATGCCAGTGAAAATCAAGGCATATCGGCAGTACACACAAAACAGGTTTGCATTAGATATGAGCAAACGCTGTCAGGCTGAACTTCATTATATCATCAAGAGTATCGAAAAATATCCTAGACGACACGCGCGTCATGATATCCACTATAAAGCAATGATTTGCAGGGAACCATAGTCTGTGCAGGATAAATTCAGCTGTGTGCAAAGGGGAAACGAACAATAACTGGCTTTTCAACAGTATTTTTCTATCCAGCACATTCAAAATAGACATAAAGAAGGAGGAGAACGAGAAAATCTTAAAGGAGATGATTGAATATCGCCTGGGAGATGAAACTGTCCAACTAACCAGGCTAAAGACCAACACACAGAACGTTGAGGCGACAAATAGAGCCATTAAACGTTTCTTACCCAAAGACAAGACGTTTTCCAGGAACTTCCAGTCACGTGCACACTGTGAGTGCCCTACACTCTGTCAATAATGGACCCGGAAATTCCTTGTGCAAACTTTGTTCTGCTGCCGGATGTGCAATTCCTTCAGGAAGTAGTGCTGACTGTCAGCTCGAGTCGCTCCAAACTAACTCTGAAGAGAAAAAAACAAGCGAAAAGTCCATTGAATTCAAATTGAAGCGTAAGCTACGAAGACAGCGGCTATTCAAACTGTCAACTCTTTGCAAAGCTGTGTACATCTGCCATCTGGCCAAGTAACCCTCTTGACACAGACAGGATAACCATCCTAGGTGTCTGTGTAACCCATCCACTCCAGGCATTCTGACCCTCCCCGGGGTCCTAGAGTGTTTTTCTATTGCATTCTCCAGCTTTAGCCAACACTTGTATGGATATTCCATTTCATAAACGTTTAATGAAGAATGTCTCAAAATTTCGTCTGTATACAAGGAGTACAAGTGATGAAAACTAAACCCTGCTTTAGGTCAAAGGGATGTAAATCATTTTCCATTATGGGTTATGGTTCATTACCAGCAAATGAACTAGAGGTTGTTTTTGGGAAAAACATATGTCTCCCCCAAGGGGTATTTGTCTGGCTGACTGTATTTTGTCAGTTAGTGATTTATTTTAAAAAAGGGCAATAACTCATCCAAAAGTAGGTCAAATTAAACGCCCTCGTAATATGCGCAACAAGACATTGTACCGATGACTCCTGTGAAGTTTCATAGAAATGTGGCAAAGGGGTTGTGAGATGAAGGCCGGACAAGAATGAAATGGCAATTTTAAATAAAGGGCAATAACTCAACCAAAATTAGGTCAAATTAAACGCCCTCGTAATATGCACAACTAGACGTTGTACCGATGACTCCTGTGAAGTTTCATAGAAATGTGGCCAAGGGGTTGTGAGATGAAGGCCGGACAAGAATGAAATGGCAATTTAAAACAAGCAAATTCAGAGAATTATGGTCCCCCGCTTTGGGGGTTTTATTGGTTGGGTTGCAACGCTTCCTGGCATATTGTAACTGTCTTTTCTGTCTAGAGAAGGCTTTATTGTTTATAGTAATATGTCAGTTGTATTTGTGAAGTCTAAACAGATTGACCTCATTAAATTATATGGAAAATTAAATCATCCAAAAAGCGGTTGCAGAGAGATAGCCCGGAAATGAATTAAGTCATACATAGCCGGATGGTGGGGTAAAACTCCGTGAAAAATCATCCAACCGGAACACAAACACGATATGCGCATCTACACTTGGTGGTGATCCTTCCTATAAAGTTTCATCAAATTCCAAAAAGCGGTTGCAGAGAAATAGCCCGGAAAAATGAATTTAGTCATACATAGCCGGATGGTGGGGTAAAGGGCCATAACTCCGTGAAAAATCATCCAACCGGAACGCAAACACGATATGCGCATCTACATTTGGTGGTGATCCTTCCTATGAAGTTTCATAAAATTCCAAAAAGCGGTTGCAGAGAAATAGCCCGGAAATGAATTTAGTCATACATAGCCTGATGGTGGAGTAAAGGGCCATAACTCCGTGAAAAATAATCCAACCGGAACGCAAACACGATATGCGCATCTACACTTGGTGGTGATCCTTCCTATGAAGTTTCATAAAATTCCAAAAAGCGGTTGCAGAGAAATAGCCCGGAAATGAATTTAGTCATACATAGCCTGATGGTGGGGTAAAGGGCCATAACTCCGTGCAAAATAATCCAACCGGAACGCAAACACGATATGCGCATCTACACTTGGTGGTGATCCTTCCTATGAAGTTTCATCAAATTCCAAAAAGCGGTTGCAGAGAAATAGCCCGGAAATGAATTTAGTCATACATAGGGGTAAAGGGCCATAACTCCGTGAAAAATAATCCAACCGGAACGCAAACACGATATGCGCATCTACACTTGGTGGTGATCCTTCCTATGAAGTTTCATCAAATTCGAAAAAGCGGTTGCAGAGAAATAGCCCGGAAACGAAAGTGTGACAGCGTGACGGACTGACGGACTGACGGACTGACGAATGAGAAATAATAGTCCCCGCGCTTTCGCGAAAGCGGGGGACAACAAGAGGGCCATGATGGCCCTGGATCGCTCACCTTAATTATACAATGTACTGCAATGCAAAACACATCAAGACAATTATTCTGAATGCAACCTCCACAGTGTTAACAATACTTTCCTTCATTTGGCCTAGTGATCTATATTTTTTACCTGATATGACCCATATTCCAACATGGACTAGATATCATCAAGACAAAATTCTGACTAAGTTTCAACTTGCTCAAAGTAAAAATGCGGCCTCCGGAGTTTGAACAATATTTTCCTTTATTGACCCAGTTTCTATTTCCAATATGACCCATATTTGAACTTGACCTAGATATAATTCAGACAAACATTCTGACCAAATTTCAAGCTGCTGAAGCAAACAATGCGGCATCCAAGTGTTCACAAGATTTTCCTTCAATTTGATCTAGTGACCTAGTTTTTGATCCAGCATGACCCATATTCAAACTTGGCCTACATATCATCAAGAAAAACATTCTGATAAAGTTTTATCATGCTCTGAAATTAAAAATGCAGTATCCAGAGTGTTAACATGATTACCCTTCAATTTGGTCTAGTGACCTAGTTTTTAACCCGGCATGACCCATATCCGAACTTGGCCTAGATATCATTTATACAAACATTCTGACCAAATTTCAAATTGCTGAAGCAAAAAATGCAGCTTTTACAGAGTTAACAAGATTTTCCCTCAATTTGGCCTAGTGACCTAGTTTCTGATCCAATATGACCCATATTTGAACTTGAACTAGATATCTTTAAGACAAACATTCTGACAAAATTTCAAGCTGCTGAAGCAAAAAATGCGGCATCCAAAGTGTAAAAAATATTTTCTTTCAATTTGGGCTAGTGACCTAGTTTTTGACCCGACATGACCCATATTCGAACTTGGCCTAGATATCATTCAGCTCAATATTCTGACCAAATTTCAAGCTGCTGCAGCAAAAAATGCGGCATCAAAAGTGTTAACAAGATTTTCTTTCAATTTGACCTAGTGACCTAGTTTTTGACCCGGCATAACCCATATTCGAACTTGACCTAGATATTTTTAAGACAAACATTTTGACAAAATTTCAAACTGCTGAAGCAAAAATTGCGGCCTCTGGAGTGTTAACAAGATTTTCCTTCAATTTGACCTAGTGACCTACTTTTTGACCCAACGTGACCCATGTTCAAACTTGACCTACATATCATCAAGACAAACATTCCGATAAAGTTTCAATATGCTCAAGTTGAAAATGTGGCCTCCAGAGTGTTAACAAGATTTTCCTTCAATTCGACCTAGTGACCTAGTTCTTGACCTCATATCGCCCAGTTTCGAACTTGTCCAATATTTTATGGAGATGAACGTTCTGATAAACTTTCATGAAGATTGGATGCAAAATGTAGCCCGTAGAGTGTTAACAAGCTCAAATGTTGACGATGGACGACGGACGACTGACGACGGACGACGGACGACGGACGGACGCCGGACAAAATGTGATCACAATAGCTCACCTTGCACTTCGTGCATAGGTGAGCTAAAAAGGGCAATAACTCATCCAAAAGTAGGTCAAATTAAACGCCCTCGTAATATGCGCAGCTAGACGTTGTACCGATGACTCCTGTGAAGTTTCATAGAAATGTGGCAAAGGGGTTGTGAGATGAAGGCCGGACAAGAATGAAATGGCAATTTTAAAAAAAGGGCAATAACTCAACCAAAATTAGGTCAAATTAAACGCCCTAGTAATATGCGCAACTAGACGTTGTACCGATGACTCCTGTGAAGTTTCATAGAAATGTGGCAAAGGGGTTGTGAGATGAAGGCCTGACAAGAATGAAATGGCAATTTTAAAAAAAGGGCAATAACTCATCCAAAAGTAGGTCAAATTAAACGCCCTCGTAATATGCGCAGCTAGACGTTGTACCGATGACTCCTGTGAAGTTTCATAGAAATGTGGCAAAGGGGTTGTGAGATGAAGACCGGACAAGAATGAAATGGCAATTTTAAACAAGAGGGCCAAGATGGCCCTAAATCGATCACCTAATTGATAGTAAATTAGTAGCAAATATTTAACTGCAAATATCTGGGAAAATTTTATCAGGGAGTGTTAATGAAACTGCAAAGGAGTGGACACTTCTCAAGAAACAGCTTATCAGTAAAGGCCATTTATATCTTGAAATCTAACAAGAACTTTAATAAGAATGGAATTATAAAGTTTTTGTCATTTTGCACCTTTCCTGATGCCGCCTTGCTGCCCTGTTTTTCAACGAAATCAATATGGCTTCAACAGTTTATTTAGAGGGTCTGACTTAAGGAACATTTCTACCAAATTATCTTGCAATCGCACAAGTAGATTATGGAGGAAAAGGATTTTAAAATTTGGGTATTTTTCTCACTTTCTGATGCCGCAGCAACCAAAGTTATCAATGAAATTTAAATCTTTGAACAATTTTGAAAGAGGACCACCAAAGGAACATTCTTGATTCGTATTATATTTTCTTAAAATCAGACAAACACTTTCATAAAAATGGAATTTTCAAATTTTGTCATTTTGCCCCTTTTCTGATGCCGCCTGACTGCCATGTTTTTCGACCAATCAGTATGGCTTGAACAATTTTTATAGAGGGTCACCCAAGGAATATTTCTACCAAATTATATTTGAATCTGACAGGCAGATTCGGAGGAGAAGATTTTTAAAGTTTGGACATTTTGTCCCCTTTCTGATGCCGCAGCAACCAAAGTTCTCATTGGAATTTTAATCTTTGAACAATTTTGAAATAGGACCACCAAAGGAACATTCCTGTGATGTTTTGTGGAAATTGGTCAAGTGGAATGGTAGGAGTTGGTTGTCATTTGTAGCTAAAAGTTCAATTTACCCCTTTTGAGATGACGCCTGGTTGCTATGATTGTGTAACCAATCAAAACGCCTTAATCAAATTAAATAGAGGATCATTACAGTAAGATTCATATTATATTTTCTTAAAATCAGACAAGCACTTTCATAAAAATGGAATTTTCAAATTCTGTCATTTTGCCCCTTTTTTGATGCCGCCTGACTGCCATGTTTTTCGCCCAATCAGTATGGCTTGAACAATTTTTATAGAGGGTCACCAAAGGAACATTTCTACCAAATTATATTTGAATCTGACAGGCAGATTCGGAGGAGAAGATTTTTAAAGTCTGGACATTTTGTCCCCTTTTCTGATGCCGCAGCAACCAAAGTTCTCATTGGAATTTTAATCTTTGAACAATTTTGAAAGAGGACCACCAAAGGAACATTCCTGTGATGTTTTGTGGAAATTGTTCTATTGGAATGGTAGGAGTTGGTTGTCATTTGTAGCTAAAAGTTCAATTTACCCCTTTTGTGATGACGCCTGGTTGCTATGATTATGTAACCAATCAAAACGGCTTAAACAAATTAAATAGAGGATCATTACAGTAAGATTCGTATTATATTTTCTTAAAATCAGACAAGCACTTTCATAAAAATGGAATTTTCAAATTTTGTCATTTTGCCCCTTTTTTGATGCCGCCTGACTGCCATGTTTTTCGCCTAATCAGTATGGCTTGAACAATTTTTATAGAGGGTCACCCAAGGAACATTTCTACCAAATTATATTTGAATCTGACAGGCAGATTCGGAGGAGAAGATTTTTAAAGTTTGGACATTTTGTCCCCTTTCTGATGCCGCAGCAACCAAAGTTCTCAATGGAATTTAAATCTTTGAACAACTTTGAAAGAGGCCAACCAGAGGAACAGTCCTGTGATGTTTCACAGAAATTGTCCTTGGAGTTTGGGAGGAGATGATGTTTAAAGCTAAAAGTTAACGCCGGACGGACGACAGACGACGGACGACGGACGACGGACAAAAAGTGATAGGAATAGCTCACCTGAGCCTTCGGCTCTGGTGATCTAAAAAAGGGCAATAACTCATCCAAAAGTAGGTCAAATTAAACGCCCTCGTAATATATGCGCAACTAGACGTTGTACCGATGACTCCTGTGAAGTTTCATAGAAATGTGGCCAAGGGGTTGTGAGATAAAGGCCGGACAAGAAATGTGGACGCCCTGGACAAGAATGAAATGGCAATTTAAAAAAAAGGGCAATAACTCATCCAAATGTAGGTCAAATTAAACGCCCTCGTAATATGCACAACTAGACGTTGTACCGATGACTCCTGTGAAGTTTCATAGAAATGTGGCAAAGGGGTTGTGAGATGAAGGCCGGACAAGAATGAAATGGCAATTTTAAGAAAGGGCAATAACTCATCCAAAAGTAGGTCAAATTAAACGCCCTCGTAATATGCGCAACTAGACGTTGTACCAATGACTCCTGTGAAGTTTCATAGAAATGTGGCCAAGGGGTTGTGAGATAAAGGCCGGACAAGAAATGTGGACGCCCTGACAGACAGACGGACAGACAGACAGACGGCGCAGGCAAAAGCAATATGTCTCCTCCGGAGGGAGGAGACATAATTAACACATATACCTGTATCAAACTAATGTTCATCCTTAGAACTACCAAACAAGAGGCCCAAGAGGGCCAGTATCGCTCCACGGCCATAAGGCAAAAATAAAATCTCCAAACAGCCCTGCCCCATGGTGGCTATTTTTTTTACCAACCACCATGGCTTAAAGGAATCTTGTAGAGTGTCACCAAAGGAATGTTTCTGCAAAATTATTTGAAAATATGCCTGACACTTTCGGAGGAGAAGATTTTTTAAGTTTTCACTATGGTCATATAAGTCAAAATAGCCCCGCCCTCTGGCGGCCATGTTTTTCAACCAATCAACATGGCTTGAAGGAATCTGATAGAGGGTCACCCAATGAACATTTCTACAAAATTATTTGAAAATCGGCTGAACACTTTCGGAGAAGAAGATGTTTTAAGTTTTCACTATAGCTATATAACGCAAAAAAGCCCCGCCCCCTGGCGGCCATGTTTTTCGCCCAATCAACATTTCTTGAAGGAATCTAATTAAGGTTCACACAAGGAACATTTCTACAAAATTATTTGAAAATCGGCCGGACACTTTTGGAGGAGAAGATTTTTTAAGTTTGCTCTTTAGCCATATAGGCAAAATAGCCCCGCCCTGTGACGGCCATGTTTTTTTACCAATCAACATGGCTTGAAGGAATCTGATAGAGAGTCACCCACGGAACATTTCTACATAATTATTTGAAAATCTGCTGAACACTTTTTGAGAAGAAGATTATTTAAGTTTTCACTATAGCTATATAAGGCAAAAAAGCCCCGCCCCCTGGCGGCCATGTTTTTCACCCAATCAAAATTTCTTGAAGGAATCTAATAAAGGGTCACCCAAGGAACATTTCTACAAAATTATTTGAAAATCGGCCTGACACTTTCGGAGAAGAAGATTTTTTAAGTTCTCAATATTTTTTTCTTTCGGTTGCCATGGAAACCAGAATTTTGAATGGATCAAAAAAATTTGAAGGAATTTAGTAGAGGACATTGAGAGGATGCTTCCCATGAAGTTTCAACCAAATTGGCCTAGTGGTTAGGGAGAAGAAGTCGTTTAAAGGAAAAAGTTAACGCACGCACGCACGCACGCACGCACGCACGCACGACGGACAATTCGCCATGACATAAGCTCGACTGGCTTTCAGCCAGTGGAGCTAAAAAGCAAAACAAACTCACATGTTCACCGTTTGTTGACAGAGCTAGGAGGTCAAATCAAAGGTGACCCTTATCCCGCACTGAAATTTACTTTCAATTTCAGAAAATACAGCATGTTCTGAAAATGGCTCTTAATGTGTCAACATAGCTAAAAGCAAACACTATTTTTATCATAAATCAGTCACAGTTTATTCAACTTAATAAACAACACTTTCAACTTCCAACAAAATCATTATTGTCCAATGGGAGACAACTTCAATCCCATTATATTCATCTGAAATTCCCTGGACAAAATTGTCTTCCCAGCAAGCCAATCCGATTAACTTCCCTTTGACCTAAATCAAATTCTTTTTTATCGATAAACGGCATAATTTTTACATTTTAGTATATATATGGCCGTCTATTGCAGACTTACAAACAAAATTTCAATCAATTTGGTTGAACGGTTATGGAAAAGTAGCAATTTCCCTTTACCCTCTGTGCACTGCGCTATTCTGTACACTTATAATAGGATGGCCTCCCTCTACCAAAAATTGAATTTTTTAATTCTTAAAAAGGGACTTATAAATCCAACCTCAAATGTTTTTTGTGTTAGTTTTCATTCTGTTTCAATGGGTGTTTTTAACATTTCAAATGCTCTAATAGTCATTGAAAACTTAAATTTGCTGATGTTAATTAACATTTAATGACATAGCTCACATTTGCTTTAAAATGTGATTCTTTTTCACATTATTTTATATGTATCATACACTGAAAAGTCAGTTTTGGCATAAATCTGTTCCAAATGTTAGCAGCAATGTCTCATAGGTATATACCTTTTCCTACAATGTTCTCTTATCATTTTATTATTGTTTTTTTGACAGCTGAGCAGGTCCAGTCCTTGATAAGGGACTCAAATGTGCTAGTCTAATAGGTTTTAGGTGACATATTGACCTGCATGGAAGGGGCTCTTTGTGTCTCAGACATGACTCAGTCTGTAGTAAGCAAGCCTTTAAGCAACACTAAAACAGGATACATACTTATTTGTTCATATAAATTGAGTTTTTGGAGGTTTTTCATCATGAAAGGTGACAAGAAACGGAGAAAATCCATGTTCAAACGTGGAAATAAATGTGGGTCGGGACGTCAAAGTGTTTCTAAAGTGACTCCTAACAGTGAATATGTAAGACCGACTGCGGAAGAGGCTGAATTAATGGATGTAGACCAAGTTGTTCATGACGCAATGACATCTACGTCAACTTCATCAGACCAGAAGCCAGACGTCATGTTGTTGCGCCCCAGACTCAAACAGCCAGACTACAAGTGTACTGGAAGCAGAAAGACAAGTTATTTTGGGTGAGTACACATTATACAGCATAGAAATATACCTTTAAACTGATATTGACTTGATTTTTGCAATAATTTTGAGAGATAAATAAGGAGTTGAAATTGCACTTGATTCTTCAAGTTTACCGTCAAAGGGAGATGACTCAGTAGACCGTATGCACACAAAGCTAATTCAAGAGGTTTTCAGTTCTGATCACCCATGATATTCCATATACAGACTCAGTCAAACCAAAAACACATGAAGGAAATACAATGAAATTGAGTCAATCCATAGGTTAACTTTAAGAAAGAAAACATCCTCATTCCTGGGAAAAGGAGATATTGCTCAATTATGAATATAATCATGTTTATTTACCAATCAACATGGCTTGAAGGAATCTGATAGAGGGTCACCCAAGGAACATTTCTACAAAATTATTTGAAAATCTGCTCAACACTTTCGGAGAGGAAGATTTTTTAAGTTTTCACTATGGTCATATAAGGCAAAATAGCCCCGCCCTCTGGCGGCCATGTTTTTCAACCAATCAACATGGCTTGAAGGAATCTGATAGAGGGTCACCCAATGAACATTTCTACAAAATTATTTGAAAATCGGCTGAACACTTTCGGAGCAGAAGATTATTTAAGTTTTCACTACAGCTATATAAGGCAAAACAGCACCACCCCTTAGCGGCCATGTTTTTCAACCAATCAACATTTCTTGAAGGAATCTAATAAAGGGTCACCCAAGGAACATCTCTACAAAATTATTTGAAAATCGGCTGAACACTTTCGGAGAAGAAGATTTTTTAAGTTTTCACTATAGCTATATAAGGCAAAATAACCCCGCCCCCTAGCGGCCATGTTTTTCGCCCAATCAACATTTCTTGAAAGAATCTAATAAAGGGTCACCCAAGGAACATTTCTACAAAATTATTTGAAAATCGGCCTGACACTTTTGGAGAAGAAGATTTTTTAAGTTTTCACAATTATGGATGGATCAAATAACAAGAGGCCCAAGAGGGCCAGTATCGCTCCACGGCCATAAGGCAAAAATAAAATCTCCAAACAGCCCTGCCCCGTGGTGGCTATTTTTTTTACCAACCACCATGGCTTAAAGGAATCTTGTAGAGTGTCACCAAAGGAATGTTTCTGCAAAATTATTTGAAAATATGCCTGACACTTTTGGAGGAGAAGATTTTTTAAGTTTGCTCTTTAGCCATATAGGCAAAATAGCCCCGCCCTGTGACGGCCATGTTTTTTTACCAATCAACATGGCTTGAAGGAATCTGATAGAGGGTCACCCACGGAACATTTCTACATAATTATTTGAAAATCTGCTGAACACTTTTTGAGAAGAAGATTATTTAAGTTTTCACTATAGCTATATAAGGCAAAAAAGCCCCGCCCCCTGGCGGCCATGTTTTTCGCCCAATCAAAATTTCTTGAAGGAATCTAATAAAGGGTCACCCAAGGAACAATTCAACAAAATTATTTGAAAATCGGCCTGACACTTTCGGAGAAGAAGATTTTTTAAGTTCTCACTATTTTTTTCTTTCGGTTGCCATGGAAACCAGAATTTTGAATGGATCAAAGAAATTTGAAGGAATTTAGTAGAGGACATTGAGAGGATGCTTCCCATGAAGTTTCAACCAAATTGGCCAAGTGGTTAGGGAGAAGAAGTCGTTTAAAGGAAAAAGTTAACGCACGCACGCACGCACGCACGCACGACGGACAATTCGCCATGACATAAGCTCGACTGGCTTTCAGCCAGTGGAGCTAAATATTAAAGGAATTTAAGAGAGGACATTGAGAGGATGCTTCCTATGAAGTTTCAACCAAATTGGCCAAGTGGTTAGGGAGAAGAAGTCATTTAAAGGAAAAAGTTAACGCACATACAGACGCACGCACAACGGACAATTCGCCATGACATAAGCTGGACTGGCTTTTAGCCAGTGGAGCTAAAAATCAGCCTGACACTTTCGGAGAAGAAGGTTTTTTAAGTTTTCACTATTTTTTTTCTTTTGGTTGCCATGGAAACCAGAATTTAAGAGAGGACATTGAGAGGATGCTTCCTATGAAGTTTCAACCAAATTGGCCAAGTGGTTAGGGAGAAGAAGTCGTTTAAAGGAAAAAGTTAACAGACGCACGCACGGATGCACGCACGCATGGACGGACCCACGACGGACAATTCGCTATGACATAAGCTCGATTGGCTTTCAGCCAGTGGAGCTAAAAATGAGGAATCAGGCTTGTTTTATACTCAATTTCAACCAGGAGCATGACTGCTACAAAATATTTCACGTCGCAAAGCTCTTAGAGATGTTTAATATGGTCAATATGGAGCACAGGGCCAGTTTTCCAAACTGTCGAGGGAATCTCACATTCGACAAGAAAAGTGAAGACCGAAGAGGTCTCGTTTGGAGGGAGAGAATGACATGTTGCACATGTTTATATGTGTCTAAAATGCACAAGGTTTACACAGAGGTACATTGTATCTTCCCCAACAAAGAGACGAGGTCGCAAGATGTCTACAGCAAATCTGGGCTTAAATATAGCGTTGACACAAACCCCGATTGGGGGATCTAGTCTCGTTCGACTTTTGGCTGGTGGAAATATTGGGGGCCCATCACATCAGGGCGTAACAAACAGTAGCAAAGCAGCTAGTGAAGTCATTGTTGCTGAGAATAAGGCCGATTTGTTAAAACGACTGCAGCAATTGTGAAAAATTAACCAGTGGCAAGGTCGGCCAGAAAATGAGATTCCTGTGCAGGTAGACGGCGTATATAACAACAACCTTTATTCTGGAGTTGGAAGAACCCCATTTCAGCCTGCAACCCAGTGCATTGTAACAGTGGCGGAAAATATCACCCCACATAAGCAGTTGGTGGCAGTCGAGGCAATCAGTAAATTATGCTCCAAGCACGGTTTTCACACAAAGGAGGATGTAGGGCAGTGTGATATTCAGGACGGTAAATGTTCAGCAACTGTCAGTATGGAGACTAATATTGGGGACGAGCAACAATGGGCCGAAACATGCTTCCGCAACCTTAAAAATGATGGCATGGAGGTGAAATTTGTAACCACAGATGGGGATGGAAAATCATTTCAGACGGCACTCCAGTTCCACGCGTCTAGATATACAAAAACTATTCCTGTGCAACAACTTGACAGAAGGCATCTCGGTGCTAATCAGTGAAAGTACATCGATATGTAATCAGGGAAAACCAAGGCATATCGGCAGTACACACAGGTTTTTCATCATGAAAGGTGACAAGAAACGGAGAAAATCCATGTTCAAACGTGGAAATAAATGTGGGTTGGGACGTCAAAGTGTTTCTAAAGTGACTTCTAACAGTGAATATGTAAGACCGACTATGGAAGAGGCTGAATTAATGGATGTAGACCAAGTTGTTCATGACGCAATGGCATCTACGTCAACTTCAACAGACCGGAAGCCAGACGTCATGTTGTTGCGCCCCAGACTCAAACAGCCAGAGTACAAGTGTACTGGAAGCCGAAAGACAAGTTATTTTGGCTGAGTACACATTATACAGCATAGAAATATACCTTTAAATTGACACTGACTTGATTTCTGCAATTTTGAGAGATAAATAAGGAGTTGAAAGTGCACTTAATTCTTCAAGTTTACCGTCAAAGGGAGATAACTCAGTAGACCTTATGCACACAAAGCTAATTCAAGAGGTTTTCAGTTCTGATCACCCATGATATTCCATATACAGACTCAGTCAAACCCAAAACACATGAAGGAAATACAATGAAATTGAGTCAATCCATAGGTTAATTTAAAGAGGGAAAACATCCTGGGAAAAGGTGATATTGCTCAATGTAATCATTTCCACCTTTTTCCGTAATAATTTCAAATTATGCCTGCTGCAGAGGTGTTTTCATAGGAGAGTAGGTCATGTAAATTAACAAAATAAGGAATCAGGCTTGTTTTTATACTCAATTTCAGCCAGGAGAATGACTGCTACAATATTTCACGTCGCAAAGCTCTTAGAGATGTTTAATATGGTCAATATGGAGCACAGGGCCAGTTTTCCAAACTGTCGAGGGAATCTCACATTCCACAAGAAAAGTGAAGACCAAAGAGGTTTCGTTTGGAGGGAGAGAATGACATGTTGCACATGTTTATATGTGTCTAAAATGCACAAGGTTTACACAGAGGTATCTTCCCCCAATAAAGAGACGAGGTCGCAGGATGGCTACAGCAAATCTGGGCTTGAATATAGTGTTGACTCAAACCCCATCACGTCGGGACGTAACAAACAGTAGCAAAGCAGTTAGTGAAGTCATTGTTGCTGAGAATAAGGCTGACATGTCCAAACGACTGCATCAGTTGCGAAAAATTAACCAGTGGCAAGGTCGGCCAGAAAATGAGATTCCTGTGCAGGTAGACGGCGTATATAACATCAACCTTTATTCTGGAGTTGGAAGAACCCCATTTCAGCCCGCAACCCAGTGCATTGTAACAGTGGCGGAAAATATCACCCCACGTAAGCAGTTGGTGGCAGTCGAGGCAATCAGTAAATTATGCTCCAAGCACGGTTTTCACACAAAGGAGGATGTAGGGCCAGCAGTGTGATATTCAGGACGGTAAATGTTCAACAACTGTCAGTATGGAGACTAATATTGGGGACGAGCAACAATGGGCCGAAACATGCTTCCGCAACCTTAAAAATGATGGCATGGAGGTGAAATTTGTAACCACAGATGGGGATGGAAAATCATTTCAGACGGCACTCCAGCTCCACGCGTCTGGATATACAAAAACTATTCCTGTGCAACAACTTGACAGAAGGCATCTCGGTGCTAATCAGTGAAAGTACATCAAAGCATCAAACAAGGTTATCACAATCATGCCAGGGAAAACCAAGGCATATCGGCAGTACACACAAAACAGGTTTGCATTAGATATGAGCAAACGCTGTCAGGCTGAACTTCATCAAGAAGAAATCGAAAAATATCCTAGACGACACGCGCGTCATGATATCCACTATAAAGCAATGCTTTGCAGGGAACCGTAGTCTGTGCAGGATAAATTCAGCTGTGTGCAAAGGGGAAACAAATAATAACTGGCTTTTCAACAGTATTTTTCTATCCAGCACATTCAAAATAGACATAAAGAAGGAGGAGAACGAGAAAATCTTAATTGAGATGATTGAATATCGCCTGGGAGATTAAACGCTCCAACTAACCAGGCTAAATACCAACACACAGAAAGTCGAGGGGACAAATAGAGCCATTAAACGTTCCTTACCCAAAGACAAGACGTTTTGCAGGAACTTCCAGTCACATGCACACAGTACCCACACTCTGTCAATAATGGACCCGGAAATAATTCCTTGCGCAAACTTTGTTCTGCTGCCGAATGTGCAATTCCGTCAGGAAGTAGTGCTGACTGTCAGCTCGAGTCGCTCCAAACTTACTCTGAAGAGACATGCGAACAGTCCATTGAATTCAAATTGAAGCGTAAGCTACGAAGACAGCGGCTATTCAAACTGTACGAAATGCATTGTGAGCAGAAAAAGTATGTGAAAAATCAACTGACGGCGCATCTACGAAAAACACCGACTAATGCAAGACTCAAAATCTGCCACACATTATACAAGTCGGGCCCAACACTGACCATGATGAATATGCTCGGAAGAAGAAGTAGTGTACCTACATTAGAAGATACATGCAGGCTTGTGCCGAAGGCAGGGCCCTCTGGCCTCACACTGACGACGCCCAGTGTTAACATAATGGGGTTCAACGGTAAGATGACCTTCTTTTATGCATCTCTTATTGTGACAGAGGTGACTGACATCCATGCAATTTCCATGTGTGTCAACCTCTACCAGCTCGGACCTATGTCTAATCATCAAGATCAACCGCTGAACAAGGGTCTGTGTACATCTGCCATCAGGCCAAGTAACCCTCTTGACAGGATAACCATCCCTGTCTGTGTAACCGATTCACTCCAGGCATTCTGACCCTCCCCCCGGGGTCCTAGCTCGTGTTTTTCTATGGCATTCTCCAGATTTAGCCAACACTTGTATGGATATTCCATTTCATAAACGTTTGATGATGAATGTCTCAAAATTTCGTTCATATACAAGGAGTACAAGTGATGAAAATGAGCGAAAAGGGGGAAAAAGTACTGAAAACTAAGCCCTGCTTTAGGTCAAAGGGAAGTAAATCATGTTCCATAGGCGACCATTACAGCATTATGGGTTATGGTTCATTACTAGCAAATGAATTAACACATATACCTGTATCAAACTAATGTTCATTCTTAGAACTACCAAAAAAGCAAAACAAACTCACATGTTCACTGTTTATTGACAGATCTAGGAGGCCAAATCAAAGGTGACCCTTATCCCCCACTGAAATTTACTTTCAATTTCAGAAAATGTAGCATGTTCTGAAAATGGCTCTTAATGTGTCAATATAGCTAAAAGCAAACACTATTTTTATTATAAATCAGTCACAGTTTATTCAACTTAATAAACAACTCTTTCAACTTCCAACAAAATCATTATTGTCCAATGGGAGACAACTTCAATCCCATATAATCATCTAAAATTCCCTAGACAAAATTGTCTGCCCAGCAAGCCAATCCGATTTACTTCCCTTTGACCTTTAGGTCAGATGGAAGCAATTCATTTTCCATAGGTGACCATTGTAGCGTTTTGGGCTATGGTTCTTTCCCAACAGTAGAACTAACCCCGAAACCTATATTCAATCAAAGTTCATAATCAAAACTACAAAAAAGCAACAAACTTTGGCACATGCTATCCAACTTTCTTTTTTTTTTTAGCTATGACGTCAAATCAAAGGTCACCCTATCGTTATGAAAATGGCTCCTAAGCTGTCAATAAAGCTAAAAGCAAACAATGTTTTGTTTACAAATCAGTCAGAGGGTATTCAACTTTATTATAAACACTTTCAACTTTCAACAAAATCAGTATTGTCCAATGGGAGACCCCAGTCGTGGCACTACGGTCATGGTGGAGTGCCCTTGGGCAAGGCACATTTTCTAGCCTAGTACTGGTTTGTTTACCCAGGAATCATGAATAATTAAATTTAAGTGCGCGCTAAATGACCTTAGCTGTCGATGCGCCATAAAACAATATACATTCATTCCAATGCGAGACCACTTCAGTCTTATGCATCGTCTGAAATCCACTGGACAAAATTGTCAGCCCGGCAAGCCGAATCCGGGTATATTCGGCCCAAAATTTATTCGGCCTGGTCTTTTTCGAGCCAAAATTAATTCGGCCTGGTCTTTTTAGGCCCAAAATTTATTCGGCTTGGTCTTTTTCGGCCCAAAACGTATTCGGCCTATTTTTTTTTTAATATATATATTTTTTCGGAGTTTAGACTCGCAAAAGTATTCTTATTGATTATGATTGGGGAAATAATTAAACTTATTATTATTATTATCTCAGTATTGTATTGGGAGTTTACCAATGTGGCGATATTTTTTCGGTAGGCTAGTAATGAAATCATAAAAATACTAATGTGAATCTTAACTCCGAAAACATTATGAACGCGAGTAAGGATGTTATTTTGTTGTTATTAACGATGATATTCTCAAACCAACACATAGAGTTCTCAAGAACTGTTTATTTGAGCAAGGGAGAATAATGAAAAATCATATTTAAAAAAATATAATTAATGTTAATAGGCAAAGCCTAGGTTGTTTAAAAGCAAGAACAATACTTAAGTAGTGTCAGTCCACAAACAAGAAAATAATTTGAAAAACATATTGAAAAAAACTGAACTTATCATGTAACCAAGTTAAATTAAATTCATTCATAAATGTTATTG
Source organism: Serripes groenlandicus (assembly GCA_031761405.1). Lineage (NCBI taxonomy): Eukaryota > Metazoa > Mollusca > Bivalvia > Cardiida > Cardiidae > Serripes > Serripes groenlandicus. The sequence goes on along the minus strand of JASEVX010000043.1, from coordinate 341,749 downwards.
CATTAAAATATACTTGTTTCATAGCAAATACAAACAGATTAACATAACTAAGAGATTTTGGATTAACAGAAGAGAATTACATAAACATTATGGATTAATAGAAGAGAATTACATAAACATTATGGATTAATAGAACAGAATTACATAAACATTATGGATTAATAGAAGAGAATTACATAAACATTAAACCCACACAATTGTCCGTTTTAACCCCCTCGTCGCGCATAGATGAGTTGTATGTCATATGCGAAAAGCGCTGGCCAAGATCAGTCCATATATATATACAGATTGATTTTTATCTGCACTTCACAATCTTTCCTAAAATATACAAGCAATGTTAGATGAAAAAATATAAGTTGGTAGAGTCCGATTTAGAAATACGGCTACAAAAGAGTTAATGTAACTTCATCATCTATGCTCACAATGTTCTCAAAAGTGTGTAAGAATTAAAATGTGTAGGGCATAAGCCATTGATATATATTTCCAAATTGTGACAAAATATATATTAACATTATAAGGGTATTTGTATAAAATTTACATAAGAGAATAACATATATATTTAACCCACACATGTGTCCCCTATAACTCCCTATCTAATCCCTTCACCACGTAAAGGCGATTAGAATATCCCTCGCGACATATGCAGGCCAAGATTAACCTTCATATTTATACAGTCTGATCGAGTTCTGCACTTTGTGCTTGCTGTTTCATCTTTTGATGTATGTAGATCTTAGATCAGAATATTTGGAACAAATGAGTAAAAAATGATATTCATTGTCAATTAATTCAGAGGTACAATCTATGCAGTATCTTTCATTTCTTGAAATATTTTTATAACGACGTGACTTTCAATGTTTAATTCATGGGACGAAGTGCGAAATTTTGTAAAAACAGTTTAATTATTGTGTTCTTTAATGAGTTCAAGATAGTTTTCCTGGTTGAAAGAATGTTTAATTAAACAATATGTTTCAATCGTGTAGAGTTTGTTAATTTCAGTACACCAGTGTTGTTGGTAAATATCGGTTATCCTTTGCTTAATACAATTGTAATTTATATGCATGGTATATTGGTTTTCCCATACGATTGAAAGTCCTATTTGTTCTAGATTTGTTTTAATATGATCAGTGCTTTCATTAAGGGCCAATTCCAGGAATTTTGAAATTCCTGGTCAAAATTTTAGGAATTTTTGTCAGAATTCTGGAAGTTTTGAATTTGTCGTTAACAGGAACGCTTATTTATTTATTTACTTTTATTTAATAAAATAAATTTTATTTTATTAATTTAACACGTTTTCATGGGCAAAGTTGCAGTGCAAACATTGATTTAGGGAGAAGGGTGTTATATTTCTTATTATGTCATAACTGGGACGTTTTGGTTACACATCTATTTAAACAAAAATGAATGTTTGATTTTAATAACTATGACAAAGCAAAATTTAGTGTTTATTTATTTGATTTTAATAATGATGACAACCGGTAAAGCTTTGCTGGCGATGTCAACAAAAAGTCCAGACCGAATAGGGGGATGAGTGGTTCGCTAATTTTCGCGAACAATTCAGCTGTTAATCGCGGGAAATGTCATTATCAAGATATGGCAGAGAAGCATAAAGTCGTCTAAACTAATATCTATAAAATCGGCACTTTCAATGCCCTCAAATTCTGCTTCAGAGTCGAAATTTCGAAAAATCTCGGCAAAAAATTAATTGACATCCGCCATTGTGGAATCTCGGAAAGTACCTCTTCAGAATAGATTGATGACGTATTTATTATTTCAATTCTGACCAATCAAATTCATTATTCGGGGAGGAATCCATAAGGAACGAGGCTACAGAGGCTGCATATTTTCCAAGTAGTTATGCATACAGAATAAAAAAAAAAATAACTTCAATTTATAGTTTCCGAAGTGATAATCGGTATAAATCATCAACAAATATTTTTAACAGATAAACAAAACGTCCGAATTTTATAGTTACCGAAGTGATAATCGGTATTTCTCGTCATCAAATAATTTGAAAAGAGAAAGAAAACGTCCGACCTAATTAATTAACGTATTTGAAAGAAAGACCGTCGTCGGATTAGGCAAACTTTTAATCCAATTAGCGTAATCAAGTTAAACTACCTTTCTTTACATTCCCTACAAACAAAGAGGTCGTCAAGGTGATGTCTGGTACACAAGATAAGAACTCGGGTAAGCGTGTAGTCGTGTGCGCGTGACAATTATCGACCTTTTTACACGTTTCACCTCTTCACTTTCACCCTTTATACTTTATTTAGGATTATTCTGAAAACGTCCATGTGTAAATTTACGGACGTTTTGGGGAATTTCTCGACGTATAATAAACGTCCAGTACTAAATATTCGGACGTTTTTGGGGATTTTTAGGACGTATATTACGTCCACGTCCGCTTAAGGAAAGCACTGAATATGATATGCCCAGTTTTTTTTTGTTATACGTATTAATTATTATTGTTGTCAGCGTCTATTTTTAACATATTGTAAACTTTAAAAAGAATAAGTACTATGTTCACTCATAGTTAATATTGTTAACCAATATTTAATCATGATAAGTTTTCTATAAACGTACATTGGCACACAACCTTATTCTCCGTTCTCTTACTACATATTCGAGGATATGATATTTTAGATGTTTTCTTAAATGGGGTCAACATTTGACAGGATGGCTTTCGGCTTCAAATAACCCATGACCGATATCTTATCTACGTCACTGCCGATACAGACAAAACAAATATACATTTAATTGAATTTACGTTGTTACAAACATACATTTATTTCATGTAATCAGTATAATTATTTAATCAAACAAGTTACTGTATATACATAATCAATGATTAGCAACCTTCGAACTATCTTAATAAACAAGGTTAATTCAATACTCTAACAGTTATAATGTGTGAACAACTATATCTCTTTGATCGGCATACCAACAAATAGTGGGCCGAATAAGACTAGGCCGAAAAAGACCAGGCCGAATACACTTTGGGCCGAATACACCCGATACCGGCAAGCCGATCTGATTTACTTCCCTTTGACCATAAGATGAAAGGGGGTGTTTATTCTTAAAACAAATAATTTTAATATAACTATATATTGATCTCTTTAATTGATCGTTGTGATGGGTCTGTTTGGAACAACAGACTTGTCTCAGTGGAAATATCTCCATAACGGTTAAAACCACTATTGTTTACATTTTTAATCCGTGGGAAAATCATATTCCAAAGTGCTGACGTCATACGACCCATTTCCCTCTTAGTGTTTGTTACTACAACACTATTTTTGGTCAAAACCCTTATTATTAGCATAGATAACATACTTATTTGGTGGCATTCACTCTGTGATTAAAAGCTCTATTCCAGTATACCCAATACGACTGTTATGGAGCTCCACCAACATTGTTTTTGTATATTTTTACCTTTGAGGCTTTGTTATATTCCCCTGTCTGCAGACAATCTGTAAAATCACAATCTACAGTCTTACAATACCAAGACACCTGCAATCAATATATTGTATGGGGTCAAAGTATATTTATTAACCTACCTGTACAGTTATTTCATTCCTGATGTAATTTTTAATCCATTTATTTACACTTTTTAGATCCATTATTTTAAACATCAACAAACACATTTCGTGAACAATCTATTTTTAGACCTATTTCTAGGTATACTCAACAACAAATTTACAGAGTGTTCTCCCTTTGACCATACATTAATTTTATTTGAACCCATTCAACTACTTTTTATACATAGACTAAGAGAGCTCTACTCTTGTAGCAGACAGCACTGTGTGCAAGGATTCTCGAATGAATGAATGTATATTGTTTTATTGCCATCGACAGCTAAGGTCATTTAGCGCGCAATTAATTTTAATTATTCATGATCCCTGGGTAAACAAACCAGTACTAGGCTAGAAAATGTGCCTTGCCCAAGGACACTCCACCATGACCGTAGTGCCGCGACTGGGGATCGAACCCGGACACCCGGTTTCGAAATCCCCGACGCTAACCACTCGACCACAGCGGATTCCGCAAGGATTCTCGACAACGTCTCCGCTGTTCGGAGGTCCATTTTCGGATAGTACGAGGGTCCATGCACATTGATGTACAATTATCTATTCATGAAACTTTTTAACAAACACGGAGGCGGTGGTAGCTGGGCTCGGGTCCGCCTCCTGTTATATGAAGTAATGTAGTTGTCACATAGTACCGGGTGATCCTACCGTGTGCCACCGTGTGGTAAATTTCGTGCGGACGGTGAAACACGGTGAGGGCACACGGCGGGGCGTTGAGCGATCGGTGAACACGGTTGGGGCCCGTTAGTGGCCGGCGAAAGTTTTGAACATTTCCAAAACTTTCGCCGTGTGGGTACACGCGGTGGGACACGGTAAGAACCCGGTATGAGGACGCTGGGCCGGTACGAAGCCGTTATGGAACCGGTCATATGGGGCGGTGACGACGTGTTACCGTGTTCATACCGGCCTCATAGGGATGGATCAGTCGTCGCAAACAGTTTGGCGTGTACCATCAGCTTATGGTCGAACTGCGGCTTGAGGATCCCACGGCTTTCAATAACTTTATGAGAACGCCTCCCGAGATGTACGATGAAATATTAACCCGTATAGAACATCAGCTCACAAAGCAACACACGTCGTATCGGGAGCCACTCGACCCTGCACTCGAGTTGGTTGTTTCGCTGAGGCACCTTGCTTCGGGTGCAAAGTACACCGAACTCCAATATGTCTGGCGCATCCCACCAAACACTATCTCCATAGTAGTCCGGGAAGTCTGTCAGGCAATCTGCGATGAATATATAGATGAAGTGATGACCCCTCCGACGACACCTGAAGAATGGCAAGCTATAGCAGAAGGATTTCTGAAGCGGTGGAACTTCCCATACACCATAGGCGCCCTGGACGGGAAGCATGTCGCCATCCGCTGCCAGGATCCCTGTATAATAATTACAAGGACTCATACTTGGGATTGGGCTTCTTTACCCTTGAAGTTGTGTATCTGGTTGGAGGATCCTGCGGTTCCGGAAGCTTCCTTACATTACACACCCCTCTGCCAGCAGCTTTCATTCCACGTTTAGGCATTAGTTAGGATTTTTGAACATGAGGAGTACATGTACGTACAATTCGTGAACTGATGTGTGGCCGGACGGGTGAATTCCCAGCTTTTATATACGGTGTTTGACTTCAGCAAGGCGGCGAGAACGTTTAGCGAACGGTATGGGGGCGTTCCGGGCGGTAAGGGGCCGGTAGCCACACGGTGAGGACCCGGCATGTGTTGCACCAATTGCTCAAAATCTGATTTGAGGCAATCTAGATCTGTTATGTCATTTTTAATATAATACGCCTTGCGTCCATTTAACTGTCAATGTTTAAATCCTTTTCATAAAGCAGCTTTTATACTCCTTAGGAGAAGGAGTCAGTGGAATATGGCCTGCGGCATATGGGTGTCCCCGTATACGCGGGCATGCCTTTCATTGCGTGTCGGGGGAATGGCGATATCTGGGTAATTTTTGAAGGATATCCTCCCCGACATGTTCTGTTTGGGGTGCGCGCGGGTAGGGATATACATCTTGTGATGTGTATTGGGGCTTGTATATGCCTATTAGGAACTTGTCCAAGATTTGATGGTGATGAATGTTCTGATAAATGTTCATGAAGATCAGATGCAAAATATAGCCTGTAGAGTGTTAACAAGGCAATTGCTGACGACGCACGACAGACGGACAAAATGTGATCACAATAGCTCACGTTGCACTTCGTGCACAGTTGAGCTAAAAACGCTTGCTGATACAATTTGCGTTGTTCTTAAGGATACGCTGGTCACGAAGAGCTTTGTCTCGATTTGCCACAATGTTTTGAATTTTGTGATTCAATATTTATACTTTCACTTCTAAAGATCTTCCACATTTTCTCAAGATGTTTCCAAAGCCATCTACTGCAAATTGATTGAGAGACGCTCAGGAACATTTGGGTATTTGCTAATAAATCCGAGAAGTTTTCTAGAAACTTCCGAAAATTACAGTTTCCTTTTTGACAGAATTTCGTCTAGATGACGCCTTCGTGCATAAGTGTCACATAACGCCTAGGTTTGTTTTCCTGGATCAGCGTTCAATTGTATGTGGGATTGAAGATCAGGGCTATGTGTTCGATTCCTCCCCAGCGATTTTGGTTGACAGCAGACACATTGTCTTTGACTTGTACAAGCAGTAACGAGTTACTGGACTGTGATATCCACGACGTCAGTCGATTTATATTATGTTTATCAATGTTTTCAAAAGGACGAAGATATTTTAATAACAATAACTCAATAATAGTGATAAGTTGGGCTACTTTTCGAACAATGTTTTCAAACTGTCCTATGATTTACGCCAGACTCTTTAGTACATCTTCATGTGATGCTCAAAGTTAGAGATCTGTTTTCGCCTGACACGATATTTATTCTTAATCCATGTTTAAACAAACAAAACACCAAGTCAAAACTTTATAGGATAATATAAAACATTTAATAATTGCATTGGTCTTTAAAAACATAGTTAACTACATGCATACTACAATGATATAAAATAATAACAGATGCAAATGAAATATATATTTTCTTCTCTCTTTCTTTTAACAGAATGCAAATATATTTCTCCCTCTTTCCCTGTTTATCTCTCTCTCTCTGTGACTGTCTGTCTCCCTCTATGTGTGTGTACATGCATGTGTGCCTGTCTTCCCCCCCCCCCCCCCCCTATTTCTCTGTATGTGTGTGACCCCCCCCCCCCCTATTTCTCTGTATGTGTGTGACCCCCCCCCCCCCTATTTCTCTGTATGTGTGTGACTCCCCCCCCCCCCTATATCTCTGTATGTGTGTGACCCCCCCCCCCCCCCCCAACGCGCGATCTCTCTCCCTCTCAATTAAGTGTAAAACACGAATTGAATTATCAAATATAAAAAATCAATCATCAAGTTTTAAGTGGATTATATTTACTGAATTATACAAGGTAGGCTTTCTAATAATTTACAGTAAACCAGTTTAAACATGAAAGAGATAGAAAAATAAATGATCTGAATGACGCATGGAAACAGTTGTCGGATAAACACTGCTAGATAAGTTTGATCAAAAGTGTTAAATATGTGGGACATCATAAATGAAACAAATATTGATCAAGTCCTGAATTAATAAAATTTAAATCATAAATAGAAATATATGAATTAACTAATTTAAAAAATAAATGATGGAAACTAAAAACCAATATTGATAAGATTTGTATGGACTGAGTGTACCAACAACACGGCAGACTAAATGTAAACAAAGCAATGCATATTAATAAGGGAAGGTAATCTCGTGACTAAGTAACCATGGCAACAAAAGAACATTCATGAAACACGTTCATGTTATATAGGTGTTACTATGTAACAGTGTATACATTAACCAAGGATGGGATATTATAAAACTCTGATTACAGTTACCAAGTGGCCATCAGTAGACACCGGGTGATGACTGACATATAGTCTATCTCTGTATACACAAATAGCGAAGGGCCTCTTCGACTTTACCGACTTGAAATCTACGAGAGACTCGAAACTCTCTAAACGAGAATTGACTCGGTAAACTTTGTAGTGATCCCGGGCACAAATATAAATATTATTGTTGTCTGGGTCTACACTGATACCCCATGGCCCTGACCCTTCTATTGTTTTGTGATAGACTACTTTTCCCTTATCGTTCATACAAAGTACTTTGTGGTTACGCCAGTCAGTTAAATAGAACCTTCCAGGACAAACAGCGAGATCAGGCAAAGTGTCTAAATGAGTGTTTATGGTTTTTATCGTGACTCCGTCTGTGGACATCACGCATATAAACCAGGGACCAGAACCACGACCATAACCAAGACCAGAACCAAGGTACTTATCCTCACAGAGGTAAACAATCTGATCTCCACTAAAGTCTATAGACTTACAGTATTTCTCCGTTTTTATAGATTTAGTGATTACGGCAGGATTTTGTGTTAAATTAATAAACAATATTCTACGTTCCCCTGGCAACGTAACAGCTAGCATACATTGTTTATTAGGCTTTGATGGGTTGGGAACGGAAATATCAGTAGTGGAAATTATGCTCTGCTTAGTGGGTTCTCGTTTATCCCTTATTTCTGTTACACCCCAAGGTCCAGACCCAAACCGTAAATAGCGTTGTAATATGTGCGAACCAATACTGAATACTTTAATACAATGATTATAATAATCACAAACAACCCACCTTGTGTGATCCAGTCCACATAATCCAGATATCCAATAATCCTCACTTTTATCCAATTCATGTTTAACATTAACGCTATCGACCACAGAAACTTTCTCTCTATCAAACATTACCTTTCTCTCACTATCACTCTCATTTTTTCTCTCTTTCCTCATTCCCCCCAGAAATTCTCTCCTTCTCGGTTCTCTCTCTCCCCTCTTACTATCTTTTTCTACCATACGATGGGATTTATCGTGCCTCTCATTACATCTATCACACACATACTGTTTACATAAATAACACAAAAATAGAGCGGATATTTTACTTAAATCTAATAAAAAGCAAATGTCGCAGGTTTGTTTATTCCACGTTTGTGTTTCAGTTTGTAATGTCTCCTCTCTTATTACATCGACTTTAACTTGACCGGACCTGTTTTTTTCAGCCATATCGGTGGGAGCCTGTGCCATTTTTCTGTAAAAGAAAGTGCATGTAATTAATTGACCATTTATGAAGAAAAGGTAACATAATATTTCTGGGGAATACATTTAGTTACCAGTGTATCTTATTTCATGATCTTGGTCTTAACTAGTCTAATAGTTTTATTTATAATTCTAATTCAATGAGTTCATGATGTTAACCCTTAATACTTACTTTTAGATAACAGATAAGTGTAAAAATTGTAGTAAGGTCATACTGAAGTAACTGAATGACTGTTAACGGAATTTAACTTATTAATGTCGATTATGATAGTATATGCCATGATGAAAGGAATGAACCCTTCGGTATTTATGACAAGTGTGGAAAAAGATTTGACTGTAAAACCCCTATCTGATCCATATTCACACGTTTCAATAAGTAAGTTTCAACCAGTGTAGATCCAGAACAGATTAAGCGAAAATGCAGTTTTATTTGGGTGTACACCGACTGTATGGTTTTCCCTGAGCAAATATCATATCTGATATATATTCACACTGTTCATTAGAAGATGGATGTTTCCTTTAGTAAGTTGCAATTAGTGTGCAGAACCAGATCAGATAACATAACAAAGTAGTTTGAGCTGGGTCTAGAGTGAAGATAAATATCCTTTTGGTTGGCTTTGATTAAGGATCCTATTTCTACAACAATCACTCAGTCTACTGTTAACATATTCACAAATTATGATAACAAATCTTACCCCTTTTTGATCTGTTATCAATACACAATATTGAATAAATAACCAAACTCGAAGACCACCACGATGTAAATTTACTGACTGGCTGAAAACATAGGAATAAATGACAATTAAGGTTAAAAACACATGTTTTTCAGTATTTAATGGGGAAATATATCAATTATATCCTGATTAACTCATTGTTTCACAGACAAACTGAGAATAATTAATTCGTCAGATGTTTGTTCGGGGTTTACTATTGTTTTTACTCTATACAGATCCAGACACCTTAAAATAGTGTATAAGTGAACTGTCATGAAACGGGGCTGGTAAGACAGTGAACGCTTTATATTTCTATGTATTCTGAATGTGTTATGAAATCATCACGCAACAGTTAAAAACTAAAGGACTTTAAGTGTCTGACCTACCGTGTTTATTGACATTTCTGATTTTAGGTTCAGATTACCCAGTCCCTTTATTAAGTCTTATCTGAAACAACTCAAGTTGGCTGAATTTCCTAACAAACTTGGGTAAGTAGTGTGTGAACTAGTTAGATCTTGATAAGACTGTGTGGATACACATAGTAATCTGGATCAACACTTTTCGCAAAGGCAAACGAGTTACTTATCTAGGGCACGGTCCCTATACAGATATTGTTGCTTAAAGCTATATTTTATGAAGAACATGCACACTTAGATCCATGATGTGTTTGATCTCGTGGTAAGTATCTTATAAAATTACCAATATCTTATAATTTATAGCTTTTAATGTTTCTAAAGTATTTAATAGAATGATTTATATCAAGAATTGCAAAATAAGAAGAAAAGACGAATGCACTATAATTGACTTACCCTCGATTCTTTTCGTTAGACACAATTGCCCAAACACCAAACACAGATCACTGGTTTATTTGCAGACCTTCTGAAATAAAACAAATGACCGAGTGAATATTTTAATAAATGACAACAATGAATGACTAAACGAATGAATATAAATATAAATAAATAATATCTTTTAAATGAGCCGTGCTTTAAGACAATATACTACATGGTCATCTTAACCTGTTTTAACAAGCAATTACCAAAGATCCATTTGGATAGCCATACTATCTGAGCCGTGCTTTTTAGGACAATATACTGCATGGTCATCTTAACCTGTTTTAACAAGCAATAACCAAAGATCCATTTGGATAGCCATACTATCTGTGAGTATCTGATCAAACAATTCACTGTTCTTCAATGAGGCTTCAATCTTCGATCCTGATCGTCTCTCGGACTTATAAGGGATCAGTGAAAACCAGATCAAACTCCTTGGATGCGCAGGATGATCAGGGTTTACACATTTAATAAATCCAATATTTGGTTTTCCTGAAAGGTTTCATAAATTGAATGAATAAACTGAAGAATAAAAATATTAACATGCACTAAAACACAATACCTTATCAACTAAATAAACCAAGTAGATAAACGTGATTATTTCAAAACAATGAATCTGCAGTCAACACGTCTGGATGCTCGTCTTCATGTATTCTAAAAGAACGCTACGGTCGTGGTTTCAAAATGACGTCATTATTCTAATGACATCAGTAATGACGATTCATATCATGCGCAAGTTTGTACTTTACTAGCCGTTCCCCGAGAAAACGAACATTATGGCCTCTGCGTTATGTATCGACCCAGATCAGCACGCGCTTCCTCGCAGGCTAATCCAGGCCGACACATTCCGTCTCAGGAGAAAGAGGTATAGAGTAATGACTCCTGAAGTAGAAAATTCAAAGGAGGCGAAAAGTGTCTGCCCAGATAAGCCTGGGCGGCATGCTTAGACTGATCCGGGTCAATACTTTACGCAGATTCTACAATGTTGGATTTCTCGTGGGACGGCTCATATATTGATCCTCTTAAACATTTCCAGGCTAATCATTCATAAACAATGTTGAAGACTTTGATCAGATTGCAAATAAGTGCGGCTCATTGTGAGTTTCCTGTACACATAGCGATGCTCAATAACAGTTCGATCTATATTATAGTCAACTATATGGCTACTGAATATCATATTCTTGTCTCCTTCTCAAGTGAAAACCACACTAGTTAGTATTTAGCTTTCATTTGGAGACTCTGACCTCCTACTGAGGGTGCAGAGATGGCTACTTTTACGCTTCGCAAAGGAGCCTATTTTGTTCAAGAAGATTTTAAAACTTTCCACTATAAGAATTTGGTGAAAATTAACCTGCCCTCGATGGTAGTGTTATATCAGCTGACTCTCCTTGAACAAGTGTTCCCCTATATGCTGCATGTATAACAGTTGAACCCAGAAGCGGGACCAATTTTAAACCAGTGGGCATTATTTGAACAATCATCGTGGAGGACCACAATGCAGTATCGTGGAGGACCACAATGCAGTGCTACACACCATATATCTAAGCTCTATGCATTTTTTTTTCAGACAAGAACATTTTCAAATTTTCTCCTTATAAAACAGGTGATCCCCGGGGTAGGGTAAATGTTGTAATGTACATAACGTAGCTATAGTACACCACTGTAAAACTGTATTCGGTCTGTAATGTACATAACGAGCTATAGTACACCACTGTAAAACTGTATTCGGTCTGTAATGTACATAACGTAGCTATAGTACACCACTGTAAAACTGTATTCGGTATTTAATGTACAAAACGTATCTATAGTACATCACTGTAAAACTGTTTTCGGTCTGTAATGTACATAACGAGCTATAGTGCACCACTGTAAAACTGAATTCGGTCTGTAATGTACATAACGTATCTATAGTACATCACTGTAAAACTGTTTTCGGTCTGTAATGTACATAACGTAGCTATAGTACACCACTGTAAAACTGTATTCGGTCTGTAATGTAAGGGATATAATTGAGCTGTGCTCTAGATACTGTCAAGATTATTTTTGGACGAGTGTAGATTGTCCTGCACATCTATCCAATATGATCCCGGTGTATACTGTTAGTCAGAGGTAGTATGACAGCTTTTGTTACCTAATCACATAAATGCATATTAAATTGCAAACATGTGCAGACTGATCTGTTTCTTAACTATTCGTACAGCACTTTGGTTGGTTTTCAAAAATCTCGGCTCAGTTATACATCTATTAGTTGAATATCTACTGACACATAAAGCATTGCGTTGAATCCGCAATTTCGACCGATTCAACCGGAATTATTTCATATTCATGTATTATTCTTTGACTAGAGTTTCATAACATTTTGGTCGTTTATATACATATATATATTATTTTTCAATTTACGTTTCGCAGATGCAGATACATTTTATCAAGACAGCATTGTATTACACCATTACAACGTAAAAACATTTTGATTGAAATCTTATAGAGGGATGAATAGGTACATGAATACTGCAGAATGCGAATATCGTTTGTGTCACAATTAATTTCAGAGAGACACGGATTCTAAACACAATATATTACATCGAGACAAAATGGAAAGGAAAAAGAATGCACGGAAATGCGTATCTATCAATAGTTTAAAACAATCTCAGAGACAATTTGTTAAGTCTAAAAGCATACACTAAATCTTGTTGGATCATTGAAAGAAGGAATTAGAACAAAATACATGTAGATATATATCGATTTAGTATATATCTAATAAGACGTAACGTCAAAAGGTGAGGCTAAAAGGTGTAAGCCACCCTGACACTGGCACGAATTTTGTCCCCGCAATGCCACGCAATGCGTCGTGGCAAGGCGTGCCATTTCGGTGCTACGCAGCGGAGCGTGAAGCCGTGTTTGCGGCCTGTTCGCGCACTGTACACGCATAACTTACGCACTGTCTACGCAATGCGCGGACAAAGATGTTTACGCATAGGTTAAGTATTGTTCGCGCATTGTCACGCTTTGTCCCGCTTGGCGGCACGCTATATATATAGCGTGTAGTTTCACACCTAACTTCATTCCTCGACCCGCTGTGGACGATTGCACGCATTGACACGCATTGACACGCACCGTCGGCAGTGTTCGCGCCGACTTCGCGCAGTGTTCACGCATTGACACGCATTGATACGCACCGTCGGCAGTGTTAGCGCCGAGTTCGCGCAGTGAACACGCATGGTTTATGCACATGGTACGAAAATTGATGCGTGTCGAATTTTTGAAATTTTCATCTTTAATGATTGGCACGACGAATTGAGTTGCATTGCGGGGACAAAATTCGTGCAATACCAGGTTGGCTTAACGCTTATTTAAAATGACGTGAACTTGACGTTCATTTGAGAATCAAGTAAAGATAACGTAAACGTAGTAATTACTTGTTTTAAGTCGCAGTTATATCCGGATTGAAATATAAACAATTTCGTCATAAGTTTCGATTTAAGCTTTAGATAACAGATAAATATTCCTTTCATATATATATGCAATACACGCAAACAGCGACAAACAAGTATAAGTTGTCTTTGTTTTCGTTTCATGGTGACTCAGGGTTTCTGGGAATAAATTAATCGGTATGAGATAATATATCAGTTACACTGGTAACGTATTATTGTCATAAAAAATGTAAGTGTCACAAATTTTATTTTTTCTCTTTATGTTGTTTAATTCGACTGTAAATGGTTGAAAATGTCGCCAAATCCTTCCTGTAGTCTGCCGAGGAAACAGACGTAATTTTTACGCTAAATCAAAGATAATTTACGTTTTTAAGGCTGTTTTGTAGTTTTCGTCGCAAATTTGTGTTACACTTCATCTTCATTTGTTCATGGAAAATGGCCAGTAAAATGATGTGTTAATTAGGGGCTTTTCTCAATTATTGTATCTGAAGCATATAGAAAGATGCGCATTTCATTTCTAAATGTAAGTGTATTCATGAAACGTATTGTATTTGATAAAGCAATAAGGAAAATATGCAAACAAGTATTCAAGCATGCATGTTTGGCAATTTTTGAGTTTGCCTGACCTTTTTACGATACGTCTAACTAAGCTTAAGCGCTTGTAAATGTTAGAAAAGTTGAACACTTCTTTTGGATTAATTAATAAGGAGAGATGAACCTGCTTGTAACAGTATGACGCTCTTCATTTTATCGATGCACACTACGTTTATAAACATGATCAAACTCCGTGTAAATATGCTAAAGTACGTCACACTTTGAGCGATGATTACGTCATTTCATATGCGATGTTACTATCACTGATTTCTCATGGAGCGGCCCAAATGCACAAGGTCCAAATAGTGTCCAGAAGGCTGGCCATTAATATCTAATAAGGAGAGCTCACATTTGACAAAGCCTAGCCCCTGGCTAATTCACGATTGTTGACCTGGATCCAATTCCAGAAAACTTACTTAGCGTTGAGTAATTATTTTAACAATTTCATTTCTTAACAAGGTAACGATTTATATGAACTTATTAAATTACTTAAACATTCCACCATTCATGTTTTACAAAGATTTCGAAAAAACTATAATGATGAAATTTGCTTTTAAGTATTTTTAAAAGTCTTAAATAGCGCTAAGTATGTTTGGTGGAATTTGAGCCTAGTCTCACATTGCCTACCATTTTCACCCATAAAATCTTATCTTAAAAATAACAAGTGGCAAAGAGAGAAGTCACCGTTATAAATAACGCTTCAGATTGAACACTTTTTATATTTAATCATTATTTGTTTGAGGGAAATCATATATTTCTTGAATGGCCGTATGGTGAAAAGGGAAATCAAAGATTAGATTACATATATGTGTATCGGAGCTTTGGTTTATTAAAACATCTCGAAAATCGATGTTCGTGTTGTGTTTGCTATCTGCTTACCACTTAAATCAGTATAGATCTGTAACAGAATTAGTGTTGGAAAACAGACGCTGGTCCATTTAGATTGTGTTTAATTAATGAAAATAGGTACACCGTCCTCATGTACAGTATGTTAGTTATATCTCGGTAGTCAGCCCACCTACCATTTAAATTATCGTACCAGTACATCGCTTTACATGCTTAACCCTTTCCCACATACAACAAATATGTGGCAGACGACTTTGAAAACAGAGTTACAAAAACCTGAAAAATCTCCTTAAAGATAGCTTAATTGTTAAATAAAGTTGAAAACAGTGTGGTCCCGGGAGAAAACTAACACTGTGGACTCGGATCAGCATAAGCATGCCGCACAGACTTACCCGGATAGACACTTTTCGCCCCCTGTGGATTTTCTGTTTCAGGGATCATTACTCTATACCTCAATCCCCCTGAGACGGAATGAATCGGCCCGGATCAGTCTGCGTGGACTGCACAGGCTGATCTGGTCGATACATTTCGCAGAAGCCATAATGTTGATTTTCTCGCGGGACGGCTCATATATATTTAAAGCATCACCAACTGACAAAGGGCCAATAATGAAACACTTAGCAAATACAGAATAATCCGTTTTAGAGGACATGAAATTCGCTATTGAACCCATAAATTAGTAAAGAAATGACATCGCTCGATCAGTCCTTAATGTTGTGACTGCTTTATATAACGGAGAAATGTTAAAAATAACAGATGATGAAACTTATCTGTACCTTTACTTCTAAGCTCGAGATACTTAAGATGAGTTAATCTGATCACCATGTGGCAGTCAGCTTACACATTACATGCTAACCAACGTTTCCACTAAAATCACTGTGTGAACTAAACTTCAAAGGAACGTTTCTAGTACGAAAGTGTTCAAATAATTCGATTCGATACTAAACTCATGGTTTACATGGTATCACAAATGGAGAAAGCAAACAATCTTTTTCCTCTAAAACTATATTATTCTTTACTCAAATGTTCTTTCCATGAGTAATCAAAATATGTTGATACGTTATAACACATGATCCTTAGGGATGGGGCTTGTTATCACTATATGCTTAAAAGGCAAACGTGTGAAAGTATAATAATGATAAGGTTTCGAAGTAGGTTTCGGGTGGTTGTGGTAACCCTCTCAGTCTTTGTTCTAGCAAGTTTAATTTTTAAAAAAGAAAACACGACCCCTAGGGGATGGGGATTGTTTAAATTAAGTGCACATACTCTCAACCTTTGAACCTTTTGAAAATAGGGGGCTTATTTCAAAGTAAGTTCATAAACATATAAATGCTCTTTACAAAGCCCCCTAACAACGAAATAGTTTGATCAGTCAAAAAGCATTGCCGCTGTGGTAGAGCGTGGTTCAATTTATATGCATATAGTGCAAACAGGCTCTTAAAACAAGTTACTCTGAAACTAGATCTACTGACTTCATTCAAATTAGTCTAAGACTAATGTACCATTAAATAAGTATGCTGCAGATAAGTGAACACGGCAATATATATATATATATATACAATGTGTCTTTTCAAAACAAAACAATAATAACAGAATTGGATTGTTTTTTAACTAAATCTATGCAGTATATACCGCCAAAGCCTTACAGATTATGATATTAACTTTATTAACAGTAAATACGAAAGGGGAGAAAAACCCGTTTTGAATAACATTCTTGGAAACGGAGAGAGTGTGCGTCATATAAGTAATTGATTAAAATATCTCACTTACGATTGAACATTCGTATATATGTGACCGTCCGTGCGATAAGGTTCACGTCTGGTTTTGTGAAGAGTGTAGATTCAGATCAGCCAGTGCATCGGCACAGTCTGTTAAATATCTACTCTGTTCAAATATTACTTACACAAGGGTAATAGAAGTTTTTGTCAAATTGTATAGATTATGATAAGATGTAAAGGCGATTCGAACCTACACTGCTCAGAAATGAAAACGTGTGCCTTTTCCCGTGAAAACAAGTTGAAGAAATATTATGTAAAAGTCATTTACATAGAATACTCTTCAATAAAAGTATTTTAGACTAAGATGTTTTACAAAAACATGAAAAGTGAAGTCGCAATATAAACTGAAACATTTCCTAAGCAGTTCTCTGCATTTCGAATTGTATACATATTTTACAAATACATGAAAAGTGAAGTCTTAAAAGTTAGCTGCCCTGCCAAATGTATATATTTAAAAATACGTGAAAAGGGGAGTCGCAGTATTAAATGTAACATTTCTTTAAAAGTTAGCCCCTTTTCATTTGTTTATATTTACAAAAACGTGAAAAGTAAAGTCGCAATATAAACTGAAATAAATATTTCCTTAACAGTTTGCTGCATTTCGAATTGTATATATTTTACAAATACATGAAAAGTGAAGTGTTAAAAGTTAGCTGCCCTGCCAAATGTATATATTTACAAATACGTGAAAAGGGAAGTCGCAATATTACATGTAACATTTCCTTAAAATTTAGCCCCTTTCCAATTGTATATATCAGTTACAAATACGTGAAGTCTTAAAAGTTAGCTAACTTTCCAATTGTGTATATTTACAAATGCGTAAAAAGTGAAGTCTTAAAAGTTAGCTGCCTTTCAAATTGTACGTGAAAAGTGAAGTCGCAATATGAAATGTAGCATCTCTTTAACAGTTAACTGCAGAAGTCGCAAGTCCGATGCCTTTCCGAAATGGTATTCGAACAAAAGGTAACGGGATACAATGCAACGAATGATAAGCAACATAATTTTGCCCTGATAGCAATATTAAATATAACATAATATAACATGTCCTTATTAACAATTAACTGCCATCCAATTGTATATATTTATATTTACATATACGTGAAAGTGGGGTCGCAATATTAAATATAACATGATATAACATGTCCTTAACAGTTACTCTCTATACATCACATCACATATCTTTACATCAAGGTTTGCAAAGCTATTTTTCCCCTAAAATTATAATTAGTATGTTAGGTTCGGTATCATTGGATAAACCAGGAAAACAATATAATGTTCAAACTAAAGGTCAAAAGTTATAACTTACCGAATTCTCAAAGTTCACCAATAAAATCTTCTATCCTTTTTGCGCACCACTCTTTCCCCGTGATATAATATGTTAGATACGTCCGAACTGTATGTAAGTCAAAGCCGTAATGCCGGGCCCAAACGACTATGCAGTCTTTACAAACAACAATCACGTGATATTGCGCATAGATACCGTATAATAATACTTCGTAACGATAGGCGGTTATAACCGGTAATGATAAAATGTACAAATATCCAGTGCTATAATAAGAAGTAACCCGATAAGGTATGTTAGGATCGTCTGCTCTGAAAAGGTCTCAAAAACCTTTATGTTCAAGTTTGAATACATCCTTTACCACAAACTTTTTCATTAGATTTTACTGATGTTTTCAACAATAGTTCAGTCACATACAGTTAAGACCAGCATGCAAGAGCCACTATGATTGTATTGTGATTGGAGCATTGAATGGTTGCAACAAATTTATCCATTATTTATTGACGAAATTTATCTATCGAATTTTGGGCCTATTTTATTTACAAAGTCATTTGTTAACATCAAACATTGATTCATATGGCAGTTAAAGACAAATATGGTATGAACACCAATATATGTTCATTTTGAAGAAAAGAGTATATAACAAGTATATTCGATAGAGCAATCGAGTGAGAAGTACGGCGCTCGTTGAAACCACTGAAAACGTCGATCAAAACGACAATTTCGGAAAAGCGAGCAAGATACGGGATACGATACCAAGAATTTCAACAAACAAAATATTTGATGAATGAATTAAAATAATGTTTTTAAAATTCATCTCCTGCAGAGTTGTCAGAAAGCCCCTGTTTGTCGGAAAGGGTAAAGAGATGTGTGTATTACATACTTGTCAAAGCATTATTGAGAAACTCAATGTTTTAAAACCGTGAAATTATCTAGTGATACTTTTCACTATATATATTTTTCTTTACATAGTCTCCTACACTGCATTGAAAATGTGAAATATCTCCATATATGACAGTTTAACTATTAAATAAAAAAGCATTATGGCATAGTTTTCAAAGGTTATCTATTGCAGATGTGTCAATAACGTATTCCCATTTATGGACGCAACTGTAAAAGACAACTTAAGAAAACCTTGTGGTAAAATAGTAAAATGCTCATTATAAGCAATTTCTCCTTTTGCCAAAATGTTTTCAACAATATTAAACAAATATCTTTCATTTAAAGAGATTTCTCATATTTTTGCAAAGTCCACTGTTGAAGAAAAAAGGAGTATATGGGAACAGGTTAAAACAAGACAAAAATAGAACAACTAAAACAAACAGATATCTTCCGTATCAACAAATCGAGGGCTTGGCGTGAAACGGTTGTAACTAAAAATCTATTTTGAAAACCCTGGTTTAAGGGCAATTTTGACCCCTTTGTAAACAATGCAAATTTAGGTGCCGTTGCTCAGAACGAGCAATGGCACCTACATTTCCATAGTTTTCCAAGAAAAATGATTTAATACATTACAAGATTTTATGGCGAGGTGATTAACCTTAGTAAAAAAAATACCAATTTTAGTTACAACTGTTTCACGCTAAGCCCTCGATATCTATAAGAGCTAATTCGGCATTTTAAAGCATATCTTCATCGGCTACAACTTTGTCGTGAAGTAAAGAATTTACCTTGTATGACTGAAAGGATTGTAAATGTCATTTTTGATATATCAAGGATATAATTTTATCACATAAATACCCTTATTTTCAATTTGAGAACAAATCACGGAACAACGATAACCAACATGTGTGATAACAAAAACACGTCATACACGCGACTACTGATGACGTCATTTTGACCTTTATCTTTATTATGTTTATTGTTAAGTTGTTAAATTTTACCCATTGAAAAATGCAATTATACGTTATTTTGAATAAATAACGAGTCTTAATTGTTTAAAACATTGTTGTTTTTTTTCTTCTTATTCAAAAATGACGAGTACTACTTTTTTATGCGGTTAATCACAAGTTCTTATGAAGAATATGTTATTCGGTCTTTGTTTTGATGTTGTCAATATTTTTCGTTAAAACACACTGTTTAGGTGATAAAAAGAATCCATCACTCGTTTTTCTTTGGAGAAGATTTCTTAAATTCGTCTCGAAAAAGAGAGTTATTAACCTCGCCAAGAGGCTCGGTTAATAACCGTCTTTTTCTAGACTCATTTAAGAAATCTTGATCTCCAAAGAAAACTCATGATGGATCCTTATTATATAAATGTGTCATGAGCGATAGACACTATCTGAAAAGAAGAAATTGTAGAATTTCACCAAAATTATCTTTTTTCCCACAATTTTACAGTATCTTTCTTTACCGGCTTTCTTCTTTTAACCAAACGCATGCAGTTAACTCTGCATTTTTGTTGAAAAGGGAACGGCAATATATTCACTTCTCAATAAGCTGTTTTGCTAAAATTGGTAAGTTATACATAAAGTAAATTCCCAGAGTAACCGTAAATACGATTTGTATTCAACATGCGATCTATGTAATATAGACGCCTCGTATTTCAGACTGCCATATTAAATCAAACACTATAATACAGACTTCACAAACAAACCGATATAACGCCACAAAGACGACTCCATATATCTTGGAGACCGGGCGGTCTTGTCTTTATATGCCAAGCCCGGTAGCTCAGTCGGTTGCGAGGCGGGCTTCAATACAGTGGTTGTGAGTTCGAACCCCAGCTCGACCAACATTCTTTCCGACGTTTGACAAAAGTCACTGTGACAAGCGTCATCCACCAATGGACTTAAAGTCGTAGGCGTTACCATAGTGCGGCCCCTTTATCAACGGGCGTATTAAAAGTGGGATGAACACGCATGCTATAATTATAGTCAGCGTGCACTTTACACCTGTGCATTTGCTGAATACAAGCTATCAACACGTTAAGTTTGAAATTAATACATTTGAAAATAATCGAGAAATTTGCTGAACAAGAAATCATGAAACAAAGAGATAACTCTAAAATAGGCATATTGGAATGATTACAATCTTCTAACAACTCCAACAAAAGGCGTGCTATCGTTATTGTTCGTGTGTACTACACTTGATTGCGCTTGAAGGCACTCAGTCAACATGTATATGAGCCGTTCCACGAGAAAACCAACACTATGGACTCTGCATAACGTATCGACATATATATGTTCTCTATTATATGAGTTAGACAATTTCAATATAGTCTCTTTGAACACTAATGAACATTGAAATGCACTTTCTTGAGCATACCATACAAACAAAGTCTTCTGAAATTTCTTTACAGTTTATTTGTACATAAAATGCATCAAAACATAGAAACATAGAAACACATTTTCTTGAGCACACAATACAAACAAAGACGTCCGTGACATTTCTATATAGGTTTCTTTTCTAGCATACAAACATACGAAAACATTGAGACTTGAATGAACGCTTGAATGTTCCCTACTTGCTGCTCTTTAATTTCAAATGTATACGAGGCGTGTTTCACAAAGAAATTTCACAAATAAACAATTACAGATGCATTCTACTGGCTAGTATTTGTCTTTTTCTGATGACAACATTATTACAGCGCACCGAGTTAACTTTAGCATACCATATTTGATACCGCCTGTTTTTATAACTAAAATTGTTTAAAGCAAACCTTCTGCCCAGTCTGAATTACTTGACCCTACCACATTGTTACGGCACTTTTTGAATATAAAGTACGCGGAGAACCAGACTAAACTTCTGTTCAGTGTCCACAAATACAGTGTAGGTTTCGTAGCCGGTGCAAGTTTTGCTGCCATGTACTTCTCTTTGTAACGCAAAGTACAGATATAGAGATTAGACCTAGTTTGTGATTAGATTTCCCATTCAGATTTATTCTGATTATTAAAAGACATGCAAGGATAATTATACAGCTAATCTGCATTAGGTACATGTACAGCTAATACCTTGATAAGTGATAACTTAAAAAGCTGTTGTTATTTTGCGCGGGTGCCTCAGCACCAGAGCATATATTGGTTGTGAAAAAACTGTCACTGGTGCAATGGGCTTGCGCATGCGCCGTGTTAATCGTCTTGATCGCGCATGTGCCGTATTTTACCGTCAGCTCTCGCATATTTCCGAAGCAGTTCTTCACTAGACTGGTCCTCGTTCGAGTTTGCGATAAAAGATTAAGAATAGTTAACCAGGCTATTGATATGCGAGTAGCTTTTTTATAATTAAAATGTAAATTAAAACCATATTGTACGTGTACCGGCGTTAAGCAATCGCGGGTCACCCGTCCAGGCACTAACCGCGAGGAACGGTGCTTAACTTTACGAAAAGGTCAACCATTCTACCAACGTCGCTATAAGAGCATGCTTCCACTTTTAACATAACCTGAACCATTTCGTTTTAACTTTGGTTCTATTAGCTTTCTTTATCTCTATCAGCCATCAGTAAAGAGCAAAGTCAGCCTGCGTAATCTCGCCACCTGACCAGGATCTATAATGGTGGCTAGTAAACGCAGCATTTTCCTTTGCTTTATTTGTTAATTTATATGGTGTTTTAAGCCGCGTTCAACACCTTTTCAGTTATATCATGACGTGTCCTGGGAGGGCAAGCCATAAATGTATTTTTTAAAGTATTTGGTATCACCCGGCCGGAGATTGAACCCGAAACTTCCTGCACCGAGGCGGAAATCTACCACTACATCACTAAGTTGATATTCAGCATTTATTTCCCTTTTTGTTGACTTGGCAATGGACTTTGATGAGATTGGGTGACAGTACGCGTATAAATTTCGTGGTGCAGGACTATGTAATCAGGACTAGGCTCTGAAATGTACCTTGCAAATGATACTCGACAATGACATTGTATAAAGGTAAATTTACTTGTCGGTATAGTGATTTACACCGCTTTCAACAAGTTTTCAGTTAAATGTATTGGAATAAACCTAATTTAACAATTCAAGTCTATTTGTCAGACGGTGCATCGATGTTTATATATATAGAATATAGGATGATGGTGAATTCCTTTATATTTTAAAGATCGCAGATATTGAAATTGTCTTTGTTTTAATCAGTTCACCCGTCTAATATCCAGATACGATAACTTGCCTAGACGTTATAAAGCGAGCTATTGTGGTACCCGGCTTAGCAAATTGTAAATTAAAACCACTGGCATGAACCATCAATGTAGCGTAGTCTTATACCCAGCGTACTTATTAGTAAATTAGTGCGTCTTGACTTAGTCTGGTACCCGGCGTTCGCTAGTAAATTAATGCTAGCATGATTGACTTTCGACAACCCAAAAGAGGACCAATAAAACCTGGCATTTGTAAGGTTTAGTCCAAGATAAAGGTTGTCGCTTTGGCGTTATACTTTCTTAACCATGTCCGAAAGGCGCCGCCATTTTGTGTGTTAGCCTGACCAAATAATGTCATGGTCGTGGCAGATACTTACCTCTAGCCAAGGGTTGATTGATATGGGTTTAATGCCGTTTTCAATAATTCTTTGGCGGTCAGTTCAGATACACATGTGTACCTGGTTTTCTCACAGCAGTACTCAACACAACAGTCTTTCAAAGCAACTGGCTGCTTTTCCACATAGAGTTTGTCCATTGTTGAAAGACGAACGACGTTTAGAGAATGTTGACAGAGCTGGGGTTCGAATTCACAACCCTTGGATTGACAGCCTGCGTCACTACCGACTGAGATACCGGGGCTCGGCCCCAGACAAGGGGATATGGACACTATTACCGAAAAAGAATACCAAAGATTCTTTGAAAGGCGTTTAAAATCGCACAAACCGCCTTGTTGTGACGAGGCTTTGCCTTTTTCATATTAAAGGTTTAGTGAACACAGGGACGAACATGTCCATAAGAGGGATAAGTAACCATATTGTGTCCTGAAATATCAACCCTTCCCAGCATTTGTAGCAAGTTAAACTAAAAAGTATTTTTTGTAGAATTTGAATTATT
Source organism: Serripes groenlandicus (assembly GCA_031761405.1). Taxonomy (NCBI): domain Eukaryota; kingdom Metazoa; phylum Mollusca; class Bivalvia; order Cardiida; family Cardiidae; genus Serripes; species Serripes groenlandicus. The sequence goes on along the minus strand of JASEVX010000043.1, from coordinate 317,585 downwards.
TTGTTTCTCCTCCTGATATTTTAATCGAATAACTGGTAACTGGTGAACACGGGGAGCTGATATAACAAGAGGCCCATGAGGGCCT